>CM076581.1:1364202282-1364704628 GCA_034641835.2 Pinus albicaulis
TGACCAAGGACACTAGGAAGAAGCTGGAGTCGACTGCTGAATTTGGGATTTTTGTGCGGTACACAGAAACACCCCATCATTATCGTGTGTATTTTACAAACATCAGAATGACTGTTGTGTAACGGGATATAAAATTTGATGAGGGGAAGCCATGCGGTTGTCGCTTGAGGCAGAGTTGGACTTGCATGCGGAGGAGAAAATGCTGGTTCCCAAATATGAGTCTCTAGATGTGGATTAGCCATAGGAGGAGGTTCATGGAGTGGTGGAAGCCACTCACACAGAGCCATCCATCAGAAATGGCAGAAAGCATACAATAGAATCTCATAGGAGGAGACCTGCTACTACACAGAATGTAGGAGCCCCTACTTCACAATGCAGACAAATACAATCTCCTCATCGATTTACTAGATACATGGCTCTCATGAGAAAATTTATTGTGACTGAACCATCTTCCTTTCAGAAAGAAGTGCAGGAGCCCATATGGGTAGACACAATGGTGGAGGAGTATGACTCCATTGTCAAAAATAGTGCTTGGGAAATTGTTCCAAGGCCGGTTGATAAATTAGTGGTAGGTTTGAGATGGATCTACAAGGTAAAGCAAGCTACTGATGGGAGTGTGGAGAAATACAAGGCCAACTTTGTGGTTCGGGGCTTCTCATAGATCAGGGGTATAGATTATGAAGAGACCTTTGCACCTGTCGCAAGGTATTCTTCCATAAGGACCATCCTTGCTCTGTCAGTGCAGATGGGCTGGCACATTCATTAGATCGATGTGAAAACTATGTTTCTCAATGGGATCATTGAAGAAGAGGTGTACATAGAGCAGCCTAAATGTTTCAAGATCTTCAACAGTGAGTCACATGTGTGCTGACTCAAAAGAGCACTATATGGGCTGAATCAAGCACCTCATGCTTAGCACACTCGGATAGACAACTATTTCACCGGATTGGGCTTCACCAAAAGTGAAGCAGATGAAAACCTATACCAAATTGTGGTGGAAGGTAATATTTTAATCGTTGTTCTTTATGTTGATGATTTAATATTAACTGGTGATGAGTAGCTGATACACTCATGCAAGGAGGATCTTGCAAGGGAATTAAAAATGAAATATATGGGCTCCTTCATTATTTCCTTGGACTGGAAATATGGCAGCGAGATGGTGAAATTTTTGTGTCTCAAGGAAAGTATGCAAGGGAGATAATGGGTAAGTTTCACATGGAGGGTTGCAAACCCATGGATACTCCTCTTCTAGGAAACTGGAGGAAATAGGATGTTACTTTTGGAGAGATAGTGGATGCTACTATCTATCGAAAGTTAGTGGGTTTGCTAATGTATCTAGTGAACACGAGACTCGACATTTGCTATGCGGTTAACTAGCTGAGTCAAGCTATTGTTAAGCCTACCAAGCTCTTTTGAAGGCAGGTAAGCATGTCCTGAGATACCTTAGGGGCACATCAAAGTATGGTTTATGGTACAGACAAATGGATGGAGTGAATTTTCATGGCTTCATGGATGAAGATTGGGCGGGCAACCCATCGGATAGAAAGAGCACATCAGGGGGGATATTTAGTATCGGGTCTACAACTGTTTCTTGGTACAAACGGAAGCAAAGATTCGTGGCACTCAGTTCAGCGGAAGCGGAATGCATGGCAGCGAGTCAAGCTGCATGTGAGGCTATCTGGATGAGAAAGATCTTGGTTGGTTTGTTTGGTTCTCATATGGATCCAACAATGATTCATTGTGATAATCAGAGTTGCATTAAACTTTCAATTAATCCTGTGTTTCATGATAGATCTAAGCATATAGATATCCATTGCCATCATCTCAGAGATTGTGTGTAGAGGATAATCATGTTGCTTCAGTACATTCCCACAGAAGATCAGGATGCAGCTATTCTAACAAAGGCACTCAACAGGAGAAAATTTGAATACCATAGAGACAGGATCAGGGTGAAGGATAATCCCTTTATTGTTGAGAGGGAGTGTTGACATTGAATAAGAAGATCCTAGTGAAAATTAAGCACCTACACTAGGATGGAGCATCAAGCTATTTTTAGGTGTATGTCAATTTATAGATGTATGTGCATAATCTATTTATAGAATGCATGTCTATTTATAGATGCATGTCTATTTATAGATGCATGTCTACTATTATTATCCATTAATATTAGTTGGACAATAAACTATAATCTATTCTCAATGATAACTTGGAAATAGTTAACTGAAGTGGCAAATCAATTAGCTAAAGGAATTTCGAGTTAAGAGGATGGTTGGTGGGACATGTAGATTGACTTAGTACTGAGTGATTTGAAGTTGTAACATAGTTGGAAGTGTAGTTGGGCAAGTTGTAAAGTAGTTTAACTCAGTTAAGTGAGTTAAAATCAGTTGTGCTAGTTGTAACGGAAGATACACTAGTGAGAGATAAAGTGAATTAATTATTAATTAATTCATAATCAGTGGTCTCACATGCAACTGAAGATTTACTATTATTAACTGCATGCATGCCAGATCCAGTGGAGACCTTGTTGAGTTCTAGGTGAAAGGGAAGTAAACTATCAGTTGTGACATTATCTGGTTGCTCACATGCAACCACACACACATTGGATATGCACATGAGGATTGCGCAGTCAAGGCAGGAAATATTGCATTCATTCAGGGATTGCTATCAGTAGGGATTGTGCAGTGGAGGCAAGCTGTCTGGAGACAATAAATTAGCTAAGGAACTTGCCAATTTTTGTATGATATGTGAGACAATTAGCTTATGTACCGAGGGCTCTTGGATTGGAGCTTTGTATGTAATTTTTTCATGATCCATGATATAATATACAATAGAAGATAGTAGGGTTTTTAGCTATATGCTTTCCCCAGGAAATATCTTTGTTGTGTGTGATCGATCTTTATTCATGATATTGTAATTGGCGATTGTGTTTTTAATTCCGCAAATATTTGTAGAAGAAATTCTATATTTAACAGTAGCGCATTGTTAGATCAGGAGAATCCATGACATATATGTATTTTGTATAATTTCTACACATGGTATCTGAGCAAGAATCACTATGTAAAGAAGAATACGAGTTTGTTTTGAATAGGTGAATCGAATTTGTAGATATATTCTTTAAGACTAGTAGCAGAATCAAGATCTGTATTTCTATGGATTGAGACTCGAATATTCCCTTGAGGGTATTTCGAATTACATATCTTGGAAGGATAGGATGGAAGCCGTGTTGGAAGACAATGGGCTAAAGAAGGTCATAGAGAGTGATATTCCCAGGCCTGTAAAGACATATGATCAAAATATTGGTGCATGGAAGAAGAATGTAGCAAAGGCGAGAATGATTTTTTTAGAAGGAGTTTGAGATCATATTGTCTCAAACCTCCATCGAGATGAAACTCCATATGCTATGTGGAATGCCTTAACATATGTTTTTTCAGAACAACAGTGACCACAGGAAGCTGGTGTTGATGGACAATATCCAAAAAATCAATATGGAGAAGGGCGACACAACACCAAAATACTTGACGAAGTTCACTCAATGTCGTCATGAGCTTGGAAGTTTTGGTGTTACAGTTACTGAAGATGATCTAGTGAGCCTAGCACTTCTAGGCCTGGCCAACGGATATCACAACTACCAATATTTTGTGAATGGGAGGGAGAAGCTACCAGAGTGGGAGCGATTGTGGTTTGACTTAGTAAAAGAAGTGATTTGGCAGAATTCCATAGATGTATCCTCAAAAAATACTGGTGATGAGGATAACTGTGCCTTGGATGGAAAGGAAAAAAATGGAAAGGGAAGGGGTCCCATTTCAAATCAAATTCTAGCCAGGAAGGAAATAATAAGGACTTGTAGAAGATTAAACGTTTTCACTGTAATGAGCTTGGAAACTATGCTACAAAGTGTTCATGCAAGAAGGCCGACAAGAAGCCCTCAAGAGGAGTGGAAGTGAATCTATTTCTTCACAATTTAAGTTTGATTTCACTCTCATCACCGTGCATGGGTTCTGTGTGGTACTTGGATAATGAAGCTTCATTCCATATGAATGACAACAAAGAATTATTTAGCAACTTGGAGGAGAAGGATCTCTATATGCACATCAAGATGGGAGATGATGAGAGTTATATCGTGACCGACATAGGTACTGTTACCTTTCAGAGGGAGTATGGTAATCATCTCACATTAAAAGATCGCATTCATGTTCTTGGTTTAAAGAAGAATTTCGTTTTGGTTGGTACATTGGAAGACCGTGGCTATGATGTCATATTTAGGAAATTTAAGACGTTCCTTCATCAAAAATCCACGGGAAAGTTGAAGAATATTGGGGTTCGGGTAAAGAACCTCTACAAATTGGATGTAGAAGATTGTGCTGCCTTGAGCACAAAAATAGAGAAGGTGCAAAGCTGAGACATTGGTGAGTTATGGCATACAATATTGGGCCATCTACACCATGGTGCTTTGATGATCATGCAACATATTTCTATAGGAATTCCCAAGGGTGCACTTGAGCAAGGAGATACATGCAAAGGGTGTACAATGGGTAAGTATACCAAGGCCACATTTCATGATAAGGAAAATTGAGCAAAGGTGATCCTTGAAAGAGTTCAGTCAGGTCTATGTGGACTGTTCTCGAAAGCCTCCATAGAAAAGCATAGGTACTATGTGGTTTTTGTAGATGATTTTTCATGCGATTGTTGGATATTCTTCATGCAGAAGAAATATCAAACGTTCTGAAAATTTTGTGAGTTCAAAGAACTTGTCGAGAAAGATACAGGGAAGAAGGTAAAGGCTCATATGAGTGAAAATAGAGGAGAATATGTCTTGAATGAATTCAATAAATTATATGCTTTAGAAGGAATTCAAAGGGAATTGAAAGCACCTCATAACCCACGATAGAATGGGGTTGTAGAAAGGAATAGCATAACTATTGTGGGAGAAACATGAGTGATGTTGCAAGATCAGGGCCTACTGTTGCACTTCTGGGTTGAAGCATGCAACACAACATTATTTGTGCAGAACATAAGTCCTCATTGAATTCTCAGGATGAGTACACTAGAGGAAGCTTTTTCATGTAAGAAAAGAGATGTTGCGCACTATAAATTTTTAGGTTCATCAGTTTATTGCCATGTAACCAAATATGTCAGGAAAAATCTAGAGCCAACAACTGAATTGGGAATACTTGTGGGGTAAAACGATACACCTCACAACTATCGGGTGTACCTTCCATCTCAAAGGATGACAATGGTTAGAAGAGATGTGAAATTCGATGAAGATAAGGCCATGATAATTTCCCTTGAGAGGGAGCTTATGTTACATGTAGTTGAAGAGCTCTTAGCTCCAAAAGAAGAACCTCAGGATTTGGAGTAATCAGAAGAAGAGGAACATAGAGTTGAAGCACCCACTCATGCAGAGACATCTAGAGATGGAAGGAAGCGTACCAGAGAGGCTGAAAGGTTGGTTCTTGATGCTAGAGTAAATGTGGGAGCACCCACATCATAGCAAAAGAAGAGAAAGTACCCAGAGTGGTATAGTGGCTACATGGCTCTTATGAGAAAGAGTGTAGAGATTGAGCCATCTTAATTTGAGTAAGAAATGCAGAAACTAGTTTTTGTTGATACCATGGTTGAGGTGTATGAATCCATTACTAGAAATAATGCATGGGAAGTTGGCCTAAGACCTGAGGGGAATTCAGTTGTAGGATACAGGTGGATCGACAAGGTATAGTAGGAAGCATATGGGAGTGTTGAAAAGTACAAGGCCATATTTGTGGCTAGATGGTTCTCTAAGGTGGAGGGAATTGATTACGAGGAGAATTTTTCTCTAGTTGGAAGGTACTCATCAATTAGATCTATCCTTGAAATTTTAGCTGATATAGGATAGAAGATACATCATATGGATGTAAAGACAACCTTCCTCAATAGAGTGATTGAGGGAGAGGTGTACATTGATTAGCCAGAAGGTTTGAGACCTTTGACAAAGGTTCGCATGTGTGCACACTCAAGAGATCGTTATATGGACTGAAACAAGCCCTTTTTGCTTGGTACACCAGGATCGACAATTAATTCACCAGGTTGGATTCACTAAAAGTGAAGTAGATGCAAAACTTTACCATATTGTGGTAGAAGGCAGACTATTGATTATTGTAATTTATGTCAATGATTTGATTCTAACAGGTGATGAGAAGCTCATCAAATCTTGCAAAGAGGATCTTGCAAGAGAATTTGAAATAAAGGATATGGGGCTCTTTCATTATTTCCTTGGATTGGAAATTTGGCAAAGAGATGGGGAACTATTTGTATCTTAGGGAAAGTATGCCAACGAGATTTTGAAGAAGTTTTACATGGAGATCATCAAACCCATGGAGACTCCTCTAGCAAGGAATTGGAGGAAGGAATATGCTACTTTAGGTGAAGCGGTAGAAGCTACCATCTACGGGAAGCTTGTGGGTTCAATCATGTACTTGGTGAACATACGACCAAACATATGATATGTAGTTAACCAACTTAGACAAGCCACGTTTAAGCCGACCATGATCTATTGGAAGGACTAAAAGAATGTGTTGAGATAGATTAGAGGCACCACAAAGTTTAGGGTATGGTACAAGTAGACAAAGGGAGTGAAGCTTCAAGGATTCACAAATGCAGATTGGGAAAGGAGTCCATCCGCCAGGAAGAGCACATCAGGGGGCATCTTCAGTATTGGGTCAACAGTATTTTCCTGGTACAATAGGAAACAGAGATCATTTTCACTCAGTTCAAGAGAGGCATAGTACATGGATTCTATTCAAGCAACTTGTGAGGCCATATGATTGAGGAAGATACTTGTTGGTTTGTTTGGCCAACAGATGGATGTGTAGTGATTTGTTGTGATAACCAGAGTTGCATCAAACTCTCAGTTAATCCAATATTTCATGACAGGTCCAACCATATTGATATCTAGTATCGCCATCTTAGAGATTGTGTGCGGAGGAGGATTATCTCATTAGAGAACATTCCTATAGAGGAAAAGGATGCAGACATCTTGATGAAGGAAATATCAAGAGGAAAATTTGAGTTCCATAGAGGTAGGATTGGGGTAGCAAACAATCCCTTTATTTTTTAGAGGGAGTGTTGAAATTGTCAACAAGAAGAGGCTTCTAATTTAATTTTAACCTAATTAAATTAGAAGGAAATTGTAATTCCACATCAGATGATATCTTGTGCGAGGTAACTAAGTCAGGAAGACTTAGTTAGCTCAGTCAATTCGAGTTGAGGGTCAAACTAGAGGCATGTATAGTTCTCTCTAAGTTTTAGGGGGTCCAATTACAATTTATTTTGATTTATAATTATTTAACTTAATTATTTGAGTTAAAATCAATTTAACTAGTTCTAACTGATGGAGGAACTATTGATAGGTCAACTAAATTAAATTTGATTTGTTCACACACAGTGATCAATAAGATAACTAATAATTCACTATAAATTGTTTTTGCATGTCAGTTATGAGGAAGACCGAGTTGAGATTTGAGTTAAAGTGAAGTGTACTATGAGTTGTATAATTAGAAAATTGTACATGCCATGCATGGAGTCATCATAAGGCCTTATATGTATTTCACAATCATTAATTCGGAATTTACTAATTAATAGGTGCTCAATTTCCTTAGGGATTACGAAAGAAAGGCATGGCATCCAAAGGAAAGAAATTGGTTAAGTATTGTGTAGAAATTATATAACATATGCATTATATATCTAGATTCTCCTAATCTAACAACATTTATCTTCTTTCTAAATACATAATCCTTCCATTGTTAATCTTTTGCAGAAATTATAAACTCAATTGCAAACACATGAAGCAATAAAAACAATCACAGATAACATAGTTGTTTAACGGGAAATCCTGAAGCTCAAAGCCCCAACTATCATATATTATGTATCATGGAGATCATGTAATAATCTCATACAAAGCTTAGTACATCAAGCTCTTAGTACAATCAATCATCACACACTAACAAGAAGAAATCTGCAAATCCATGCACTGATTTCTACCACCTGATAACATGCCTCCACTACGCAATCCCTACTTAAGAATAGCTCTGAATGAATTTTAATTACCCTTGCCTTGACTGTGAAATCCTCATTGGCAACTCCAATGTGTGTGTGATGCAATCAATGCATCACTATAGTTACAACAGATAGTCCATCTCATCATTTCACCTACCTCTCCACTGGGTCTCCACTAGAGCTAACATGCACTGTAGCTAACTGTTGTATTTGTTCAGTTGATTAATGAGTTATTATTTGTGAATTAATTAACTAATTAATTCACTCCAATCTCACTAGTGTATCATTCAGTTAGACTAGATACAACTAGCTCAACTGAGTTTAACTCCAATAACAGTTAAACTGAATAACAACTCCATGAACTACTCTTCCAACTCTATCATAACTTTTCCACTTCAGTTCTAACTGAGTCCTCCATGCATGAACCACCAGTAAACCCTAGGAATTGCATAATTCCTTCAACCAACTAATTTTCCAAATCTGTATACTGAAATTAAGTGCTCCAAGAGAATAAATTGATGTTTATTGTTTGATTATTATTAAGGGCTAATAATAATCGACACTTCTATTTTTAGATTAGCGATCTATAACTAGACTTCGCCCAATATTCTAAAAATATAATTTCATCTATTTTTCCAACTTGACCAACCATCCATAAATAGCATCCTGTAACTTCTAAAATATGATCACCATGTCTAAAAATAGACTTGCACGTAAAAATAGCCTGTGGGGCCACTTAGTGAAGGTGACTGATTATCACTAAGCTCATCATCTTGTTGATTCTCAAAACTCCCTCTCAACAAGATAGGGATTATCATTCACCCCGATCCTACCTCTATGGTATTCGAATTTGCTCCTAGTGAGTGCCTTCATCAGAATATATGCATCCTGATCTTCTGTAGGAATGTACTGAAGAAACATGATCTTCCGCTACACACAATCTCTGATATGATGATACTGGATATCAAAATGTTTAGATATATCATGAAACACAGGATTAATTGAGAGTTTAATGCAACTCTAATTAGCACAATGTATCACTGTAGGATCTAAATGTGAACCAAACAAACCGACGAGGATCTTCCTCATCCAGATAGCCTCACATGCAGCTTGAATTTCTTCCATGTATCCTGCTTTCGTTGAACTGAGTGCCACGGATCTTTTTTTCCTGCTATACCAAGAAACTAATGTAGATTCGATACTGAAAACCCCTCCTGATGTGCTCTTTTTATCTGTTGGGTTGCCTGCCCAATCTGCATCCATGAAGCCATGCAGCTTCACCTCATCCATTTGTCTATACCATAAGCCATACTCCAATGTGCCCCTGAGATACCTTAGGACATGCTTTCCTGCCTTCCAAAAGAGGTTGTTAGGCTTAAACATCACATGTGAAAGCTAGTTCACTGCATAGAATATGTCCTGTCTTGTATTAACTAAATACATGAGCGAACCCACCAACTCTCGATAAATAGTGGCATCCACTACCTCTGCTGATGTAGCATCCTCTTTCCTCCAATTTCCTAGAAGAGCAGTGTCGATAGGCTTGCAGCCTTGCATGTGAAACTTCTCCAGTATCTCCCAGGCATACTTTCCTGGAGACACAAACAGTTCACCTTGCTGCTGCCATATTTCCAATCCAAGGAAATAATGAAGGAGGTCCAAATGCTTCATCTCAAACTCCTTTGCAAGATCTGCCTTGCATGAGTGTATCAAATTCTCATCGCCCGTTAGTATTAAATCATCAACATAAAGAACAATGATTAAAATCTTACCCTCCACCACAATTTGATACAGGTTTGCATCTGCATCACTCTTGGTGAAGCCAAGTCTAGTGAAATAACTGTCGATCCATGTGTACCAAGCATGTGGTGCTTGCTTCAGCCCATACAATGCTCTTTTGAGTCTGCACACATGCGGATTGCTGCTGAAGATCTCAAATCCTTCAGGCTGCTCAATGTACACCTCTTCCTCAATGATCCCATTAAGGAATGCATTATTCACATCCATCTGATGAATGTGCCAACCCATCTGCGCTGAGAGAGCAAGGATAGTTCGTATGGAATAATATCGTGCGATAGGTGCAAAGGCTTCTTCATAGTCAATCCCCTCGATCTGTGAGAAGCCCTTGGGAAAAAATCTTGCCTTATACTTCTCGACACTCCCATCAGCAGCTTTCTTTACCTTGTAGATCCATCTTGATCCTACAACTAATTTACCCGTCGGCCTTCGAACAATCTCCCAAGCACTGTTTCTGATAATGGAGTCATACTCCTCCACCATGGCATCTACCCATGTGGGCTCCTGCACTACTTATTCAAAATAATATGGCTATGTCACCATACACTTGCTCATAAGAGCCATGTATCTAGTAAAATGTTCAGGTGACTATCTCTATCTGCACTGTGATGTAGGGACTCTACATTCTGTGCTGCATCAAGCTTCAGTCTCTTAGCTTCTATGGTACGCTTTCTACCTTGTCTGATGTTTGGTTCTGCATGAGTGGACTCCTCCACTCCATGAATCTCATCCTATGTCTGATCCACATCTAGAGGCTCATCTTTGGAAACAAGTACCTCCTCCTCTGCATGCAAGTGTAGCTCCCTCTCAAGCGAAAACTTCATGGATTTCACCTCATTGAATTTTATATCCCGTCGCACCATAGTCATCCGACTGTCTAGAAAATATACGCAATAATTATGGGATGTTTCTGTGTACCCCACAAATATCCCAACTTCTGTAGTCGGCTCCAGCTTCTTCTGGCGTCCTTAGTAACATGAATGTAAACAGGTAAGCCAAAAATCTTCAAATGAGAAATATCAGGCTTCTTACTAGTAAAAGCCTCTTCAGGTGTACTCATGCCAAGTACTCTATGAGGACAATGGTTTTGCACATAAACCGCAGTTTTTCATGCTTCCGCCCATAAGTGCGTCGGTAGGCCCTGGTCATGCAGCATAGCTCGTGCAGCACCCACGATCGTTCTGTTCTTCCTCTTCACGACCCCATTTTGCTGTGGGTTATGAGGCTCTATGAGTTCTCTTCAAATTCCTTATTTGCTATAGAAGTCTTTAAATTCGTTCGAGATATATTCACCACCATTATCGCTCTACAGAGCCTTCACTTGCTTCCCTGACTCCTTCTCCACCAATGCTTTAAACTCACAGAACTTTGAGAATGTTTCGCTCTTATTCTGCATGAAGAAGATCCAGCATCTACGAGAATAGTCATAAACAAAAATAACATAATACCTGTGTTTTTCTGTTGAAGAAACTGAGAAAGGTCCACACACATCTGTGTGAATTCTCTCAATGATCACCAAAGCACGGTTCTCCTTCTCATGAAAGGTGGTCTTCAAAAACTTACCCATAGTACATCCCTTGTAGTGATTTGACTGTGCAAGAGTACCCTTGGGAATTCTAGTAGAAATCTGCTGCAAAATATTCAAAGCGCCATGGTGAAGATGGCCCAATCTCCTGTGCCATAATTCACCCTCATCCCGGCTCACCACTTCTTCTGCTTGGCCCATAATTGCAGCATAGCGATCTACCTCCAGCTTGTAGATATTCTTAACTCGAATCCTTATCTTCTTGGTTTGACCCATTGTTTTATGTTGAAGGAAGGATTTTCCCTCACTGAAAACAACGCCATAACTTTTGTCTTCCAACATTGCGACTGAGACCAAGTTCTTCTTCAGACATGGAACATGCATAAATTCTTTCAACAGAAATGGATTACCTGACTCCCTCTCAAAGTTAATGGTCCCAATGTCAGTTTCATTGTATCAAGCATCATCGCCCATCTCTATATGCATTTGCAGGTCCTTCTCCTCTAGATTACTAAACAACTCCTTGTCTCCTGTCATATGGAAAGACGCACCACTATCAAGATACCACACCGATCCCATTGCGCTTGAAACCAAGCATGCAATCAAAGAAAAGTCAAGTTCAAATTGTGAGGCTAAGGCCTCACCTGTTGTAGCTCCAGCAGCCTTCTTGTTCTTCTTCTTCTGTGGCCAGTTAGTGGCGAAATGCCCATGTTCGTGATAGTGAAAACACTTCACTTTGGTGTTTCGGGATATGATACCCTAAAGGTTTTTGGGTTGGCAACCTTCACAGATCACGGGCATATCATTCAAGAAGGACTCACCTAAACTATCTCTTATATTGAAAACTAGATATAACAAGTTGCAGAACTTACCTGAAAGTCCAACGTTTGATGTAGATCCCGCGGGGTGCAAACCCCCAGCAACCCGTCGTGCTTCGTAACATGAAAATCAAGAAAGAACGAACACGAAACTCTAGTTGTACAACATATATAGTTCCTAGATGTCAGTGTAACTCATGCATAATATCATAAGAACAATATTAAACATTCAGTTAATGGTCATAACACATATATAAAGACATATAAACACATGAATGTTGGAAACAAGATGGTTCTTCTTATTACAAATGGCACGTACAGTAATAGAAATGTGGAGAGATCACCTAAATCCTTCCATGGCCTTTGAGCATACCATCCTCTGGATCCGTCCAGCCCTCGCTTCACAAGAATTATTCCAAGATGTGTGCACACTAGATGTCATATAGGATGACGAGCATCTCAAGGAAACAAGGGTTTCCTGAATGTACCTGGGAAGTGCAGGAGGCACGGGAATATCGGACTTGAAATAGGGCTCCAACAAAGTGTAATATCTATAATTTTCACTCTCCCTTAAGCCATGTACATGAGGGGCTTTTATACTCCTCCAAATTAGTTTCAGCAGTTGGAAACAGTTAGGCCATGGGTTGGGGTGGTTGAATTACAAGAATAAACATCAACCCTGGCTCGAAAATAGGGAATTATATATATATTTTTAATGATTAAAAGGGCATACATGGATATATATGAATGGACTTGCGTATATACGCAGAAAATTCTAGGCAGAGTCGTGTATGGATTCTAAGATACTGTTTTTTGTGAAGATGTTAAAGTCTGAGGGGAAAGGGTGCCCAAGGCCAAAGTATCAATCAAGAAGCATATGAAGGTGGAAAATGATGCTATAACATTTGAACAAATCATGCTTCTTGCCTTTAGCCTCAGATTTTGAAGGGAATTTCTTCCCCTTCCCTTTCCTTGCTTTGGTAGCCAAAGCGCAATTCTCTTCATCTTCATTCTTCAATGAAGATCCATCCCTGGTATTTCACCTTATCTCCTCCTGCACAAGATCTGACCAAAGTTTCTCCCCTCCCAGCAGTTTCTCCCATCCATTGACAGAGTCTTCGTAGCTATTCCAACTCTTTAGAAGCCCAAGGAGAGCCACGCTCACCAAGTATTCATCATCAATAGTAATCCCCACACTTCCCATTTCATCCTTGCAGTGGACAAACTTCGTGAGATATTTTGGAATACTGTCGCCCTTCAACATTTTTTTTTTCTAAGCTTATATTTAAGCGCCAACTTCCTCTGGTCACTTTTTCTTTTGGGAAAATCTATCAAATCCTTCCACATTGCAAATGGAGTGGATTTCTCATGAAGGCTGGACACAATATGGTCCTTCACACCTTCCAACAAAATTCTTCTTGTCTTTGCTACCTTCTTTTTCCATGCGTCAAGTCTTGCAGCATCACTAGAATCCGGCTTAGGAACATCGCTATCGATGAACTCCTTCAGTCCATTATCCTCCAGCACCGCCTCCATCCTGTCCTTCCAGGATATGTAATTTGAGTTGCCATCAAGGGCATACTCCAATCACAACCCATTGAAAGAAATTTCAATGTATACTCAACTGTCACACCAAGAATTTTCTGCAGCAAATTCGAATTGTCCACTAGCACAAACTCAACAATTCTTCACAATTGCAATCTTCAAGAATTAACACTGCTCCAATACCATGTAGAAATTATATAACATTGGGATTATATATCCAGATTATCCTGATCTAACAATATTTATCTTCTTGCTAAATACAGAATCCTTCCACTGTTAATCTTTTGCGGAAATTATAAACTCAATTGAAAACACATGAAGCAATAAAAACAATCACACATAACATAGATGTTTAACGGGAAAGCCTGAAGCTAAAAACCCCAACTATCATATATTATGTATCATGGAGATCATGTAACAATCTCATACAAAGCTTAGTACATCAAGCTCTCAGTACAATCAATCATCACACACTAACAAGAAGATATCTTCAAATCCATGCACTAATTTATGCCACCTGATAGCCTGCCTCCACTGCGCAATCCCTACTGAAGAATATCTCTGAATGAACTAGAATTACCCTTGCCTTGACTGTGAAATCCTCGTTGGCAACTCTAATGTGCGTGTGATGAAATCAATGCATCACTATAGTCACAATAGATAGTCCATCTCACCCTTTCACCTACCTCTCCACTGGGTCTCCATTGGAACTGACATGCACTATAGTTAACTTCTGTATTTGTTCAGTTGATTAATGAGTTATTATTTGTGAATTAATTAACTAGTTAATTCACTCCACTCTCACTAGTGTATCATTTAGTTAGAATAGATACAACTAGCTCAACTAATTTTAACTCCAATAACCGAGTTTAACTCCAATAACTGAGTTAAACTGAATAACAACTCCATAAACTACTCTTCCAACTCTATCATAACTTTTCCACTTCAGTTCTAACTGAGTCCTCCATGCATGAACCACCAGTAAACCCTAGGAATTCCGTAATTCCTTCAGCCCACTAATTTTCCAAATCTGTATACTAAAATTAAGTGCTCCAAGAGAATAATTTGATGTTTATTGTCTAATTATTATTAAGGGCTAATAATAATCGACACTTCTATTTTTATATCAATGATCTATAAATAGACTTCGCCCGATATTCTAAAAATAGAATTTTATCTATTTTTCCAACTTGACCAATCATCCACAAATAGCATCCTGTAACTTCTAAAATATGATCAACATGTCTAAAAATAGACATAGTCTAAAAATAGACTTGCACCTAAAAATATCCTGCGGGCCCACTTAGTGAAGGTGACTGATTATCACTAAGCTCATCATATTGAAACAAAGAAGGCCTAGGATAGAGTGAGACAGTCAGATATAGTGCAGAGAGATCTCAATCCTGAGAGAAACATTCTATTGTTTTATATTCTTGATTTAATGCAATATACAAATAGTGGGAATTGCTGAGGGTTTCCCTAGATAAATATTTGTGTTTTGCGTTTGAAATTATTTCTCTTTCTTTTTCATATGATTGTGTGATTGTAATTGGTTTCCGAAATTTTTAGAATAGATTCAAGTATTTTGTTTTATCATATTACAAGATCAGTTGAATCTATGAGGATTTTCTACATCATAGAGGACTATCTAACCATGCCATACATAACTTAATTTGAACAAGATAGCTACAATAGAAATATCCATAAAATTAAAACCACTTTGACACTATTTGATGTGATATTGACAAGACATATGACTATCATGTTGCATCCTTTTAATTATAAATGACATTACTACTTCCTTAGAATACCCCTTTGAATTAATGAGAGTCATTGTTATCAATGAAAAAAATATGTCCAAAATATTCTGAGATAACTTTTTAGAAATACGGATGGAATATTTATGTTAAATGAAAAATAAGTGGAAGGATTCTGAAATCAATGTAAATAAGCCATCCGACTTGTTGTACAATTCATTTCTTGAAGTTGTGTGGAAATTAACAAATTTGATATTTGCACCAAATTTCCTCTTTTACATTTTTCTTTGTTTCTTGGTTCGCTGATGCTCAATGTTGGGAGAGAAACATCCTAACATCAATAACAAAATTGATACTACTCCTAAGCATTGACATCAATGAAAATACATTTTCCAATAATCCCCTCCTTTTTCATGGAAACGATAGACATAGTCTAGTAATAGATGTACAACTACTGAGAAATATCCCCTTACCGTTGGTTCTTTTTATGTCTAGTTCTCACTATGTTTGCTTAATTCTCGACATTTGACACTAATGAAAAAGAAATGCATCTAGTTGCAAATTCTTGTGTTCATGGCTACATATTATTTAGATTGATTACTCCCCACAGCTGCAATTTATCCATATGTCTGCATATTCTCCCACTTGATTTTAATTTTGGTCCTTCAAGAGGTTTCTTCTATTTTCTTCAAGCTAAATTTCCTTCTAGGATTGAATTCAATTTCTCTGATATCGATGAATAATGAATATCCACCTATTTTCAGTATCATAAAATTCATTTTTACCTCCTCCCTTGAGCAAGTGTCTCTCTCTTTCATTTTTCCCATTTAATGTGTCAAACTATCTGTATTGCTTCTTTCCTTATCTTAAGTACTCTCTGATGTAGTCTTTGGATGTGCTAAATCACGTCTCTCCTCTTCTTCCTCTATACTTTTGTTTCTACAATTTGTATTTTCCTCTCCTCTACTGATCTATAAGTTATTACAACTACTCAAAATTGCTAGCTTATTCAGCAACCAACTTCGTTATCTTTGAAAATTCTTAATATCTTATTCATCTTTATTATCCCTGTATGAGCACAAACTTGCTTATGTATTTCTTGTCATTTGGAATTTCTATGATATATTTTCACTTTTCAAAAGGTATTACATTTATTTTTTATTTGAGGTTCATCATTCTCTTCGCTCTATTCATATTCAACTGGATCATGTCTATGATTCTTGTCCTTCATCCCACATTATTGTACTTCCATATCCTCGATGGAACCTTCCACATCTTGCTTCATTCTAAGCTATACCTCCATTCAAAGATGTGATGTTAGGCACATTATCCCCATCATGCAATTTTCCTTTCATTTAGCGTCATTGAGGACATACACATTGTTTGGAGACTTGATTGCATTTTATACGAATTTTAATTAACCTTATTTTCTTATTTTAGATCCTTTGAAATTTAATGTGAGATAATACCTTTGATCAACCATTCGACCTACATTTAGTAAATTGTGATTTATGTTTTGTTTGTGTTATATTATTTCCATGATTAGTGATACTCTCTCTACGTTGTGTGGGGTAGTAGGCCCCCCTGTCGGGGTGTTTGTAGGGGGCTACCGCCCCCATGCACAGGTTTGGGGGAAATGCCCCGATATTATTTTTTTATGCAGACCCAATAATAATTGGGTGGACCCAAGGATGGGGGGTGGACGCAAAGACTATGGGTGGACATGCCCATGGTTTTGTGCATGGGTTTTGAACATGGTTTTTGGCATGATGGATTTACGCCCATGGTATTTTGTAGATCTGGTCAAGGGAACTAAGATTCAACATGTATATATATGTATTGTAACATTGAAAAGAATATAATGAAAAATCAATCTGGTAGTCACTGTTTTTGGATCTAGGGGAGAATCACTATGTATATTTGTTTTATGTTCTTGCCATTGTTTATTTTTCTGTTAAAAGAATTAGTTTGCAGGTAATTTATGTATAGGGTTAAAAAACACACTTTATTCATTCAACAAGTAGATAAATTTGATTTTTTTTTTCTTCTATCATCAAAGGTTGATTATGCCCTTTCCAATAATCCTTATTGTATCATTGTTTCCAAGGATAACACTACCTCCTTTAACTTCCTTGAAAGAGAGAACGTTTCTTTTATCATTTGTCATATGATTTGAGCATCCATTGTTGTTGATATACCATTTCCTTTATTTGTATTGAACACATGGATATAAACTGCATTCTTCACGCTTCTCTTGCTTCTGTCTCCATATATTCATACTTTGATTCCTATTGATGATGATGACTTATTTTATTATTTGATCTTGAGGCCTTAATATACTTTTTCTGTAATAATGAGCTTTGTATTTGAAATTGTTGCACTTGAAAAATTCAGTGTGATCTAGCAAGGGAGAAAATTAATTGAGGTTATTGATAACATCATTGCAGGAATTTCTAGATTTGATAGGGTTGATCACTGAGGCATGATAATGAATTTTTCTTCTTCTTGATATACAATACTCTATTTTATGGCTAAAGTTAAGACAAATGAAAAAATACCCATTAAAGAAATCTGAGTACCTTGACGTGAAGGGTCATCATAGAGGAATCAATCCTTTTGAGGGAATTGGATTGGTTTAGTTTCTTTCTTGAGGAATTTCATACTTCTATTTCTTTCTTACTCTATCTTTACCTATGGGATTGATATCATTTTTCGTTAGTTTATTCTCTTCTTCTTTCTGCTATTTTTGTGCCTAGTTTGATCAATATTCTACTAATCTTTGGATTTGTTTCTCACTTTGCTTTATTGAGTGCTAGTTCGTTTAAGGAAACTAACATAGATCTTAGGTTATTCTATATTTGATGTTCTTTCACTTAATTCTCCCTTGAAAAATTCATGATGATCAATGCTTGCTTTGATAAAAGGAGATCTTTGGAAACTAAGAATATCATCTAATAATTCATAGATAAGTTACAAACTTCGACTAATCATTTGTCTGTTCAAGGTCATTTCTTAAGGAAAAAATCTCAGCTTATAGTTTCTAACAATGTCCTTCCTTTTCTTCTAGCTGGGTTTTCACCACTTCTTTCATTCTCCTTGCTTTGTTTAATTGAGTTTTGAGGATGACAACCATATTATCTATTTCATAAATATCATGATCCTTATCTTCATACTCCTATAATAGATCTAACTGAATTTTGTTTATTATTATGAGACTCTTTATCTCCTCGAAGGCATCAGAGATCTAACCTTGGGAATATTTCTTACCTTCAGTTTCCTCCTCTACATTTTTCTTCTTTTCCTAGTTATCTTTATTTTCTTAATAAAAAATTTAAGGCTTCATGAATAAAATATCATTTTCATCGTCATTTGATTCATATTTTGTACATGGATATTTATAATTAAAGAGAACTTCATTGTCACATTTGTTATGCAACCAACACACAAAATAGAACAAATATATTTCAACGACTTAGAAATAAACCTCTTAGAGGGGGAAACCTCCTTTACATTACATAAATGAACAATTCTTGGATGATTCAAATGATAAAAACCTACTTTCTATATATAGGAGTCTAAGGGGTCCCAATATAATCAGAGCCTACATAACAATAACAATGTAAGGGCACAACAATAACAATATTGGGCTTCTACTGGGCACAATGATAACACTATGGGGACTACATGGGCACAACAATAATAATAAGGGGGATACACCAACAATAAAAATGAGGGGATACAATAGTATTATAGGGACTGAACATGATCCTCTCCTTCAAAAAATTATTTTCCTCAATGCTTTAGTAGTTATGGATTATTCTATATAAAATTATCATCCTCCCATGTGGAATCTTCAGTTGGTAAGTTCTTCCACTTGATGAGATAATCTAAAATTGATCAATTTAGTAGCTATCAAGTTCTTGTTTTTGTGACTCCTTCAGGTTCCAATATTATTTTTCCTTCCTCATCAAGTTATGGAAATATTGTTTGAACTGGGAGTTTGTCACCTATAACCTTCTTTAACATGAAACATGGAAAACTGGGTGCACTCGGGAAGATGCCAGAAGCTCCAATTTGTATGCCATAGTACCAATATTTTACAACACCTTGTAAGGACCATATTACATTGGTGATAATTTATTATCCTTCTTAGCTTGCTTGAGGGAACTTCAATTTTATATTTGTAGTCATAAAAATACCCAGTCGCTTAGATCAAAACTTATTTCGTTGCAATGTTGATCTGACTATTGTTTAATTCGATTCTGTGCAAATTTAGGTTATCCTTTAGGAGTTTGAGAACTTGTTGTTGATGCTCGATGTGATCTTCCACTGCTTGAACCTTATAATTTTCTCTTAAAAATTATGTGATGGATGACGGATGATATCCATAGAGTGCCATAAATGGGGTCATTTTTGCTGCAGTATGAAATGAAGTGTTATACCACCATTCAGCCAGAGGTAACCACTTGATCCATTGTGTTTGTTTATCAGATACAAATCATTGAAGAAATCCTTCCAAAAATTTGTTCACTATCTCTTTTTTCCCATTATATTGAGGATGATAAGATGATCTATGAGCTAGTTGAGTACCCAGATAATAAAATAATTCCATCCAAAAATTTCCAGAGAAAATGGGATCTCTATCGATTACAATAATATTTGGGTTTCCATGTAGCTATTAAATTGTTTCCACAGATGTGGTAGCAATTGTACTGGCTTTAAATGAATGAAATAATGCACAAAAGTGTGCATACTTGGTAAGTCTATCAACTACCACCATGATGACACTCTTTCCTTAAAAATTGGATAAACCTGTGAAAAAATCCATTGAAACCTCCTCCCAATGTGACTTGGAATGGATAAAGGTTGTAGCAGACCTAGGGTCTTAATTGTCTCAACTTTATTTTATTGGCAGAAAAAACATTCCGCCACAAACTTTTGAATATCACATTTAAGGCCATGCCCAAAAAATTATTTCTTGACCCCGTGGTAAGTTTTTAAAAATACCAAGTGCCCTCCTAAGGGAGAGGTGTATAATTCCAAAATAATATTTTTTTTAGTTGGGAATTCTTACAAATATATAAGTTATATTTATACCATAATGAATCATTTTTCTATCTAAATATATCATATGCACTAGGATATTGCTGCAACTTTTGAATGAGTGTCCACACTTCTTCGTCATTCTTCCACTCCTACCATGCTTTGGTTATCCAATATGGTTGAATAATAGAAATAGCACAAAGAAATGCTTCCACGTCCTCATCCTTTCTTGCGATTGCATATGGAACAACATTTAGCTTCCATTTTTTGTAGATGATTTCAAAGTCAAAACCCAACATCTTTGTGACCCATTTTTGCTACCCTTCTGAAGATAGTCATTGTTCCAAAATGTATTTAAGACTATCATGATCTATTTTCAACTTAAAGTGCCTTCCCATTAGGTAAGGTCACCATTCTTTTAGTGCATGTAGTATTACCAACATTTCCTTCTGATAAATAGCTTTCTATAAATACTTTCATTGATTGGACGACTTTCAAAAGCAATGGGTGTTCCTTCTTGCATTAAAACAGCACCAATTCCATTTCCCGAGGCATAACATTCCACAATAAAGGTTTTTGTGAAGTCTGGTGTAGCTAAGACTGATGCTTGGCACATTTTCTCTTTAAGATGTTCAAAGGCCTTAGTTGCTTCTAGAGTCCAAGAAAATGCATCTTTCTTTAATAATATTGTTAGAGGTGTTACTATTCTCCCATAATTATTAACAAACTTGTGATAATACCTTGTTAACTTGAGAAATCATCGTAGATGCTTTAGGGTTGTGGGTATTTTCCATTCCTTAATGGATTTAATTTTTTTAGGGTCTACCTTAACACCCTCATGAGATACAAAATGACCCAGATATTCCTCCTCCTATACTCCAAATAAAATTTTTGAGATTTTGCATATAATTGTTTCTCCTCCAATAGTTTGAGCACCCTGTCAACATGTTGAACATGATCCTTACAAGACTTGTTGTAGATTTGAATACAATACAAGGAAAATACCCTCTAGCGGAGGTTATAAAGGAGGTTTTTAGTGTTATAAAATTGGCCAAAATTGTCAAAAAAACTTTTTCTACAACATCTGTTTTTGGTAACAGAGGCTTTTACAGTGCTGCTAATGGAACTTCAACACAACTAAAAAAATTGGGTGGACAGAGGTTTTTACAGGTGTTTTTCTCATTAGTGCATGCATCATGTGTGAATGCATTGGTGCGTTTTAACCTGTACGCACTGATACTGTAAATATACCAAACACCAGGATGGAAATTTTTTTTTGGAGGCCTTAGGGTGTTTAGCAATGTCTTGGTGTGTGTCACCCACAAAGACACACTAGGCTGATAGAAGGTGCATGCATCAACGTAGTTAAGGTGTAAAAATGCACCGGGTCGTCTTCGTGTTAAAACACACTAGGCCATTAAGTTTTAAAAACACACCGACTTGTTAAAGGCAAACCATGCTGGTGCATGCAATAGCTATCCACCTGCTTGGGTGGTAGTCATCGATAAAACGCACCAGCCATTCTAATTGGTATTGGTATTTGGTGCGGTGCCCATAGGTCATTCAAACACACCAGTGTTTATTTTCTATTTCTTAGAACTATCGACCCGTGACAGTGCAATATTGTGATTTTAAAAAATTCATTATTCATCAAAAGTTGACACATATCTTATAAAAGTATTCATATCAATTAATTTTTTATTAGTGGATTTTAATGTGATGTTTGGATGAATTTGTTATATCATATCATCAGATTTTGCATCTCTTCATTATAATATTTACTCATCCATATATTTAATCAGTGGTGTAACATTTCACAACGACAATGGAGAACACAATAGAATAAATTAAAACATATTGTATTATATATATATATATGAATAAGACACTCTTTGTCATACAATATGGGATATTTATTGGTATCCCTTTGTCTTTCAATTGGGACATTATGTTCATTACATTAAACAAAATGTTTGATTTCTCAGACAAATATTTCAAAAAATACAATGCCTTGCTTTGATATCCAAACATATTGATCATCATTCTTCGCTGGAACTCTTGTCACTGCTCAAGCTACTTCCATGAATTGGGTTATTTAGAGGAATGTTTTGTTCATTGTGTTGATTGTTTTCTTCTTTTTCAAGTTCCATCTACAAACATAAAAATAAAGTGTAATGAGTGTATATACATTGGTGAGAATAATCAATATTGCAATATTAATTAGTATACATCAATATAAATCGAAACAAAATGTACCATAAAAAGAATTGACTCGTGAAATACACACATTCTTTCAAAACAAAATTTCATGCCATATTTGAACAATTCATTTGTTGGCGCAGTTCCATACTTTGTTTCCTACAAGTTTTATACCCCATAAAAATTATAGATTTAATATAAAATATTTTTTTGTTCTATTAATTATAGGCGGAGCTAAGTAAAACAAGATAGATGCTTACAAATTCCACAATTAATTTCCGATATTTCAACATATACTGACAACCCATATTTAACCCAATGTCAATCAATTATTTTGATGGTTCTTCTTTTTATGTTAGCACACGTTTGAAGAAATTCAACGATGATTGTTGTAAAACATCTTAAAATATACAAAAATGAAATCTAGTTAAGTTGTTATAAGAAAGTAACAATTACTCACAAACATAGATATCAACCTTTTTCTTCTTTTCCGTCTTGTTTTATGTGCTAAATGGATCCCATTTTCTTTTCTTTTCTGCGAGAAAATACTTTTAAATTAATATTTAATGCTAAATTATTGATTTATTGTACCTAATAAAAAAATTCAATGATTACATATTACATTTGAAGCACGTTGTTATTGAGATGGCTCCTCGTGCGATGCAATTATGTCGATTTCTTTGACCATCTCCTTGTACACCTTTTTGGACATTCCTACTGGAATATTTTTGATCTCAACTCGCTCATCCTTTGGTATTTTCATAATCTTCCTGAAAATGTAACATAACAATAAACTATTTAATTTTTATATTGATATATGAAAACTAAATATAACAAAAGTGATATTTATAAATGATTGTTTTGTAGTAATATATACATATAATTCTAGAAAAATATTTAAGGGAATATTACTTTTTCAATCCTTCTTTTTTGTTGTACATTTTTGCTATTAAAAGTCTGACATGCCTCATTGACCAATTCTCTGCAAACTCATCTTATAGTGTAAATAAAATTTGGTTCTTGGAATCATTGGATTTATTTTTGTATTGTAAGTGGAAAGAAAGTCTATACATTCATTCCACTAGATCCCTCGAAGTTTTGTAAAAATTCCCCCCCTTTCTTTAACCTACAACACCTCTCCAGATGAGCTAAGGAGCAATTCGTTTTCATTTGCATGTTCTAATTTTTTCTTTTCTTAGAACAACATTCATTTTCTTCATTGTTGGTCCTTGTAGAATATTAAACATATCTAAATTAATAGATTGTTTGAAACATATTATATAATATTTTTAAGTATATTAATAATTAAAATTCAAAAAATAAACTCATATTGGATCAATAGTATTTTTTCATTCACCTGATTCATCCTTCTGCAATTTTTCCATCAAGCGTTTATGCTCTTCTGGTCTTAGATCCTAAATAATATTATCGAGCTTCGTCATTTTGTGGCTCTGCGTGATACACACTAAACAATACATATTAGTTAAACTTACATATAGTTCAAAAATAATATTTTTTGTAAATTTACAAAGTACTTGCCTTGTTTGATTTTTTGGATGTGCTATCAATATTTTTTTTACTAGAACTGTTGTTAGCCATTTCTTTACCAATATGAAACCTATACCATTCATTAATATATTTTATAAATAAATCACATACTTTTTAGGTAAAAAAAAAATCAAGAAAACGGTGCGCCTTTCGCAACTTACGCATCAAACACGGTGCAATAAGTTCTTATAAATACACCACAAATACAATAGAAATACCGTACGATGTTTTTTTTCAACAAGGAGAACCATTGTGTTATATTAATACTGGAGCATTGATTAATAGAAACATAAATGAATAAAAAACTATTTTTATCAAACAATGTTTTTTGTCAATATGCGTCGGGTGCGCTATACTACAATCACGCATCGGTGCGCTAATTTAAATAGTGTGCACCAATTAACAAAAGTTATTTTTAAAAAAATTGTGCAAGGGCTGACAGGGATTGGGATCCAACTCTGCAAGTGGTCCCGCAGGTTACATGTCATACGCCTATATATATAGTAATACAAACCCTATAAATATAAAATGAAAAGCCCTAATTATGAAGTCACATAAACAAGAAGAAGCAAGGGTTTAACATAAGAATGGATTTTTTATTTTGTTTGTCTTTTGTTTTCTGAATTTTAATTACATGTAAATAGAAATAGATATTGTCAATGATTTTATTAGTAAAATGCACAGTAAAATTTAAAATTTTTACTATTCATGTATTAAATCTAATAGAAACTGTAAAAAAAACAATTATTGCAGTAAAATTTAACAATTTTACTGTACTACATGGTTTTTGTTTGAATCACCAAATGTTTCCAATTCTGATTCTCTGAATAGTGCTACCATTCGAAAGTATTTTACTGCTCCACAATGCTCTCGTGCTCTCTTTCTCCAAGTATGTATCTCGTACAAACCCATCCTTTAAATATTTTGCAAAAATAATGAAATAATGAATAAATTTTACAATTTAAAGATTTTTTTTGAAATAAGATTCTGAAAATCATATTCCGCTCATTTTTAAATTTACCGTTTTTTCTCGCTTCAAAAAAATAAATTTGTGCTTTTTTTCCTAATATTTGATATGTTTGTTAACTAACAACACCTGTGCGTCTGGTAATAAAACTGCACTGGTGCGGTTAATAATACATTAGCACCAATAACAATAACTCATTTTTAAGGCATCGAAATTACTTTTAGGTATGTACACCAAGATTTACTGTTTATTTTTCTCAAATGCAGGGAGGAAATCTCATAATTATATGAAATGGACAATTCTTCGAAATCTAGCTCGTTCCAAAATATTTCTCAAAGTCCATCGTGAAGTTCTCCCTATCCATCTCCAGATGTAATTACTTCAGATTTTATTTATATTTTGATTATCTAATTGAATTTTTTTTTTTTATCCATGTTAATCAGCTGAATAAAATCAATGTATACAAATTTGCAGGTTCATGCAGATTCAAAATTGAATTCAGATGCACAAAATATTCAAACAGTTCCAAAACGTCAAAACCTCTTATCAGGAGCAACATACTACAAGGCACGGTTGGTAGATGAAAATGGACAACTGATTCACCCTGCCAATTGTAACATGCCATCTTCTAGCCACAATCCTGAGACAATGATGGTAATAATAATTGTTTGGTATAATGTAATTATTTCAACTTCAAACCAATTAATCATGCATTGTCGTGCTTACTAGTTGATATCATCAATTTTGTACTAATCATGTTCAATTTTTTTTTTGAAATTATTAGGATTCTAGTGATGATAACCGACCTGCCTAACATCTTCCATTGCACCCCAAGACAATGTCAAATCGAGAGAAGGCTAAATTAAGAGAAAAACTCGGAGAGGAATGATACCAAGAATGGCTGAATCAACCACCTATTCAATTCCCACTATGTCCAGATTCACCAATTAGGAATGACTACAACAATAGTAGTTCTTCACAAGTTGGCAATGGAGGCAATCAAATAGGGGTTGGTATGGATGATTACTTAATGGATACAAATGCTATGGTACAATGTTGTTAGATGCATTCCATAATGATGATAAGCTAGGGGATGATGCTCATATCACTGATACCTTTTCCAAAAGACTTAAATTTTCTTCCACGACCCCTCTCTTTGGACCTAGCAGTCAGTCAAAGTCTACCTAGTTGGGGACAACGATGTTATTGTAAAACTTGAAAGCAAACTTTGGCTTGTCAAATGCAAGTTTCTCATAAATTTTTAGGTAAACCATCAAGTCCCTTATACTTTGAGAAATCTTGTCACACAATCAACATTACAAATGGCTAATTTTATGAGCCTTAATAATTATTGGCATTAATGTACATATAATATTTTCCATGAAAAACTATAGCTTATTCAAAGATAAGGTTCTTCCGAGTGATAATGTCTTGCCCGATAGCTACGAAGAGGCAAAATAATTGTTGAAAATGTTGGGTGTTGAGTACATATCGTATCATGCATTTCCAAATGATTGTATTCTATATAGAGGAGAATATGCAAAAAAAGAGATATGTCTGAAATGTGGGCATGACAGGTATGATAAATAAAAAAATAAGGTTAAATCGTGTGGTCCTCCTTTTAATATATTGAGGCACATGCCGATAATCACAAGAATTCAAAGGCTCTTTCATTACACATAATTAGCTATGTTGCAGGGATGGCAAGCCTCACACAGAAGTGAGTTGGGAGTTATGCGAATCCCAAGAGATTCAATAGCCATGAAGCATATAGAGGATACATGGCCTGAAAAAATTCAAGGATGAAGTACGAAGCCTATGACTCAGCATAGCCATGGATGGCATCAACCCATATTCGTTCCAGAACACCAAGTATTTTTTTTGGCTTGTAGTAGTGATCAATAAAAATATCCCCCCATGGTTGTCTATGAAGAATGAACAACTTATGTTGGCTTTGATACTCCCTGGTAGAAAAAAAGTGAAGAATATGGATGTCTACTTACACTGGTAGATGAATTGAAGGAATTATGGGATGGGATAAATGTATATGATGTATTAAGACCCATCGCAACAAAGAGGAGTTTTACATTGTATGCCATATGTGCTTACAGGACACATGATTATCTAGGATTAGGATTTTTCTCTAGAAAATTACATATTTATTGATTTGTTTATATACATAACAATATTATTTCGCATACTAATTATTTAATTCATTGTAATTGTTCTAATCTTCATGATATTATTTAACATGCCATGCATATTGTATACAATAATTTTGCAGGTCTTGTAACAAAAGGGTATTATGGATGTAAATGTTGTGGACCTTCTTTGAAATCTAGATGGTCCAACGATCTACGAAATCGAGTGTATGACTACTCCAAGTTATTCCTCCCAGAAGAAAACCCTTACAGAAGAGCAACATCCGCTTTTAATGGTAAACGAGAGAGAACCCAAAGGCATGCAATAATGACACCAACTGAATGGATTAGAGCATATGAGAGAGAGAAGGAGAAGGAGATCATAAAAATGTTCGATTCAAATGCAGAGACTATTTTTGATGATCCATAATTCTTTGACACCTATGTTGAGAAATTTTCCATTGGGATGAAAAGGAAATCTATCTTTTATAACCTCCCATATTGGGAGCATCTTAATATTACCCACTTATTAGATCCCATGCATATATTAAAAAATGTTTTATCTTCTTTATGGAGGCACATATCATCGAAACAAAGTGAAACATTGGCTGTTAGGAAAGATCTTATTACTTCGAAAACTAAGAAAAAACATTGGCCAAGACAATTAGAAAGTACAGGATCAGAGACTAGTCCCTCTAATTGGTATTTCAGATAAGGTGATGTCCCATGGATTTTAAAAAATGATGATCTTTCTTTGGAAAAGGAAGTTATAATGGGCGTGAGGGTCTCATATTCATATGTGTCTTCACTACGGCACTGTTTCACCATGGAAGACCATTTTTCGGGGTTGAAATTGCATGACCATTTGAATCTTCTAATAGTACATATAATGTCAAAAGCATGCTTTTATTATTTGTTATATTAATAAATTTTATCCCATAAAGGGATCATAAAACATAACTAATTTTGTATATTATTACGTGTTTATAACTTTGCAGTGTCATTATCCTTTGTTCGTGCATGGGTATGTTAAACATGACTTCCCCAAACACCTAGGATGTGCCATATCTAAATTATCTGCATTTGTACATTGGATCACGTCAAAGGATATTCATGTGGCTAGAATTCCACCGTGGTGTCAAGAGATAGTTGAGATTGTTTGTATGTTTGAGAAGGAACCGCCGACGAGTTTCATGGACTTGCAGGTTCATCTTCTAATCCACCTAGTAGATGAGGTTGAATTAGTTGGGGTGGTTTATTGTTGTTGGATGTACTTCTTACAGAGGTACATGAAGAAATTGAAAGGTTTTGTTCGACAAAGGGAAAACCGGAGGGGTCTATGGCACAGGAGTACATATCGTATGAGTCTTTCTATGATGCCAGTGAGTGCATGAATTATATTGACAATAGACTAGATGCGATGATTTGGGACGATAAAAGGGATGAAGACAAAAGAGAAGGGGAGTGTTAACACTGGAAAATAGTACAGCAGAAGATGACATTAATTAATGTCAAGCCAATGGATTTACATGGTAGGAAGACGTTATGAAATCTAGAAGTATTTAAAATCTCAAAGGTTTAAAGGAAATCAAATTTGAACTAGTCATAAAATGATATTTGCGCGCATTATCCTTCGAGAAGAGCACCTTCTGCATGCCTTTTTTTCCCAATAAGCGCGCATTTCTGAAAGTGGAAAAATGTCGCTATCCGAGACCACACAAAGCAAAGGAAAAGTTACTCCTTACATGAAGCTGCCTAAGGACAGCCACCAGTGCCTCCTTAGACACTATGTGAACACACAAAGGAATATTTGGAGCAGACAATGGAATCATACCTCTCCCTTGGGTCACCATCCACCATGTACTAAGGGAGGGAAGGAGGATTTGAAATCCCCTATATAAAGCCACCATGAGATGAAGAATGGGTGATCACATTGTTATGATAGCCAGAATTTCCCAAGAAATACAAGCAGTGTGTGACCTGGAGCTGGAGATAAAGGGGACTCGATTGTTGGCCATCCGACAATCTTAGTCCATCACAACATAGAGAGAGGGAGCTTGCACCAAGGCGATCTTGGAAAACAACATCCTTGCATTAGGACCTAGAACCATTGTCTAAGGGCCCTTTGGCAAGTGGGTAAAATTTCTTCTTCCCATCAAATGCTTAATAAGAAGGGGCTTATAGCCACCGTTTACATTATTATCATTTGACTCTCTTCAATAGCTTTTGTATATTTGTGTTTTAGTTTTAGTTTAATTTGAGTATACATTTGCATTTTTTTTCCTCTAGATTGTATGGTTTTGAACTCCACCACTTTCTATCTGTTACCTATAGGTTAAAGGGCTGAACCACACCCTTTAAACTGGTGCGATTTTGTACACCCATGTACCAAATCAACCACAACAGGATTGGAAACTCCACTAAAATTTTACCAAGTTTATGTGGTTGTGCCTTCTTTTGCAGGAGAAGTTTGTCTATGCTAGAGAATGGAGCTGATAGTCCTCTGATCTATCTTGCAGTGCCTAGATTCACTTTTAGTTACATACTGAAGAAGAGCAGCTCCTGTTTTTTTTACTTGCAGGAATTTGTGCACGTTTCTTCCTCACAGACGTGCAAGGCGCACATTTAGTGCTGACCCGCATGCAGGAAAGCGCACCTGTCACGACCTTTTGCGCGCAATTCACAGAATGAGAAATTTCTCCCAAGATTCTGTATTTTTCTTCTTGTAAGGTGCTTGGCAACCCCTAATTCATCTGCCAACACTTCTTGTGATACCCCACATCTTGGTAAAACTCACTTTTAACTGCTTTCTGTAGGCTTAGAGTCAGTTTTTCTTCAAGTTGGTTTTTGCAAAATATTCACATAGTTTAAGTAGGGGGAAAATTAACTTGTGTTTTGAACAATTTATGTTTTGAAAATTTTGGTATTCACACCTAGATAACTAGTCCAAGTAAGTGGCCCAAGACCACGCATGCATAGCTAGTTTTCTTTTTTCTAGTGTAGAAATTGTTTAGTTTATTTCAATTTTTGCATTAGGATTTGCGGGACTAGGATCGAGTTGTTGATAAAAGAGCAAGTAATATCTGCTACCTTTTCACTCTATGGTGACCCTAGGTAAGCATATGAATGCTCCATATTCACAATTCACCACCTCCCTATAGTTAGTCACATAGATTAACTAGGAAAATTTGAAAGCGGCCCATTATCTGAACATGTTTTCCATTTGAGCTAGGAATAATATAACATAGTTTAAATAGGGGATTTTTGTAAAGGATCAACGATATCCACACGTTCAAACTATGCGCTTGTTCACCTTATGCTCTCACACACTCACCCACTAAGAAAGTAAGACAACTAAAACTAACTTAACCAAACTCACTAAATTCTCCCCACAGGGGCCACAAAAGAATTTATACTTTAAGTTAGGGTCAAGGGGGTAGGCATCCAATAAGCCACCTTGATCATACTTCATATTGAAACATATAATTTGTGTATTTAGGGTGCTTCAAATCGACCTATCATCCCATGAAAAATAAAACCCGAGCGCAGCAGAGACCCGATTCAGAGAGGGTTAGGCTTAGGCGCAGTGCGCGTGGTATCAGTTGGGGCTACCTGACCCGTCTATTACTCAGTACTGTTAGCTGACTACCAAGAAGCCCAAGACTCGAACACTCACGTGGGACAGTGGTTCTTAGTGGCCAAAAACTAGGGCATCCTTTACCTTATAGGTGATGGTGCAGGCAAGCGCCAGACCCTCTACCCTTACCTTGGTGGATTCTCTTCGGCTGACTCGGGGCATCACCAGCTCTTACGAGACGTTGTGCCAACACTCGTAAGAAATATTCTCAAGGCCCAGTTACTTTTGAGTGTGTGAGGATGGAATAGGTCTTCTATGGTTTTGAGTATCATATGCAAACAAACAAAAACCATTTTTTGCTTGATTGATCACATAGATTAATTTAAAGGGAAAATTTATTTTATTTTCGCTTTTTTTTATGTATGTGGCCTTATTGTTTCTTTGATAATAGACTTTATCCTCTCAAAGTTTTCCAGAAACTGACCTGGTCGACACCCGAATGGTTCCAAAGGAATCTCATCAATCCAAGCATCTTTTGTACCTCCCCCCATTACCGGGAGGGGTTCCAGGTCTTTCGCCATTTAGGCGTCAAAGACAGAACACTGCCACTGTCATTGGTTCATCCTTCATTGGAGTAGCCATAGTTGGGAACCCTAGTCGACCTCCTAACACCAAACCACACACCACTCCTCTCTCGACCCCTAGGGGGTAGAGGAGTGTGTCCCATTCAGGAAGCCAGCTGAATACACAACAAGGTACATTGCAGAATAACCCTCTTTCTAACCTGAACTTTGTGTCTTCACCCATTGCAATGGCGTCAACCTCCACGTCACCTTTCTTAGCTTCATTGAATCTACCCGATTTAACCAAGCTAATGAATGACCCCATCACACATGATCCTAAATGGCCTCCCATGCCCATGAAGCTCCCTTTGGATATACCAAAATTCGAAGGCAAGCAAGCAGAAGACATGGGTAATCATGTAATGACCTTTCACATGTGGTGCTCATCGAACAGTATCATCGATGACACTATTCGATTGAGGCTATTTCAATGCACTCTTACATGAGTAGCCACAAATTGGTACATGCAGAAACATCCTTCTTGACATAGAACCTTTAGCACCCTTGCTACAACATTCCTCACATATTTTTAGTTACCCATTCACCATGATTCGGGAATGGAATTACTCACTCATTTTATACAAACCCCCATCGTCCATATCTCAGACCATCTTCATGAATGGAGGTGGCGTCGCAGTTTATGTAAAGCTAAAATCAATGATTGGGCCCTCTTATATTTATCCTTGAAAACTCTAACAGTAGAGATTTCAAAGGATGTGGCACCACAAAACCCCACATCCAAAGAGGATGTAATCAGTAAAGCCCAGAAGCTTGAACTGATTTATACGCATTCAAGATACATTTACAACATCTTGCCTAACACCTTGTGCCTGCAAACTTATCAAGAATTTCCAGGTGCATCGAACTTTGCAGACGGACTAATTGGGTCAATGACCCAAGGTTACCTAGGCAGCATTAGTCAAAACCCCAGTTACACATATAGTTCTACTCAGAACATGTCTCAACCCGGATTTCAAAGTCATCATATGCCTCAGCAAAATTTGACTAATAGGGCACAAGCGTATCACCAAGGAGGACCTTATCCTCTGGCTGAGGGGACCCAGTACGCAGAAGGAAACACTGATGGAAGAGCTCCCCTCCAATGGCCAGGTGCAAACCTGGGACAATGTTACACTCAGTCCTCAGCACACGACCCACCTACGCAAACCAATACACTGGTGAAATTTGTGCAGCCGTCCCAAAACCAACCACACTAGTATAACTAGGAGAACTACCCTCCTAACGTGTTAAAGAAAAAATCCAAGAACAAGCCAAAAGGGAACCCTATATAGGGGGACAACAACCAGCAGCGCCCATCGCGATCCCAGGCTAGAGGTAAATCCAAATTGAATCAGAACCAAGAGCCAAGCAATGCCCAACGACAGAGCAAAAGGCCACCTCATCAAACAAACCATTCATGTTATATATGTGGTGAGTGCGAGCACTATACTCACCACTGTCCCGATCTCCCTGAGCTAAAAAATCTATAGAGTAACCGAGGAAAAGGAGGATCTTCCCAGCAACCTGCCATGATGCAAGAGCCTTTCCCCTACCAAGGGACGATCAACACTCAACAGCAAAGCCCAGATGACTTCGGGAAAAGTAGCAATTAAATCTACAATACTGGAGAAGAGATGTTTTTCTAAACACAAAATCACAACTATGACACCCCACCAGACACCACTACGTCAGGAGCTAGTACTAGTGCGCCGACTACACCTTTGACCATTTCAAAGATGCATATAGAACCATTTCCAAAGATGGAAAAGGGACCCAATAAGCGAGCAGGAAAATACTCCAAAGCGTCCCATAATTATAGCACCGTGGATGATTTAGCTCAATCTCCTTCTGCTACGTCAGCTTTGGAAGTATTGCAGTCATGCTCGAAACAACCGAAAGCCCTGCTTTCCGTGTTAGGCGCTATCAACCCTGATGATACACGCTTGATGGCTTTTGACTTAGACAAAGCCACCCCTCGGCTTCCTTCCATGGTCACGTTCTAGATACCAGTGTCGATGCAGAATATCACTATTCACCGATGTGTCATAGACAAGGGTGCATTGTCATGCATCATGTCAAAAAATGTTTGGTAGAAGTTAGGGTCTCTCGAACTAAAACCCTCAGTCATCATGCTTCGAGTGTACAATGGTCGTCCCTTGACCCCCATCAGCCTCTACCAAAATCTCTCGGTCTGTTTAGCCGGAAACACGGTCCACATAGACATTGAAGTCTTGGATGTTCACTTGGATTGCAATATACTCCTCGGGCGGAGTTATATGTATGCCATGTCCGCCATAGCCTCCTCCGTCTTCCACATTATGGTGTTCCCCCACGAGGACCGCATCATTACTATAGACCAGCTGACACACAACTAGAAGCATCCCCTAACCAACATAGATGTAATTCTACCCTATGTAGATACAGCCTTAGATGGTCTTTCACGGTACCAATAATATGGCCCTGGCCAATTCAAACTGTCATCCGTTATAGGGTCATTCCTAAGAGATCCTCCCATTATCCCTGAGGCATCACCAGATGTCACAGGGGCTCCAGTGTGCATGATATCCACATCAAGCACTGAGACTAGTCAGGACACAGACTCAAGTAGTAACGACACCGAGGCATCAGCTAGGGCAGCCTCTCTAGCCTACACCGCCTCCCAACCCCCTTTCCTCTACCCCCTAGCTGGCTTCGTCTCCCAATAGGTTTTGGCAACACTGGTATTACCCAACATATCGTTGGCATTCCCAGTTTGGTACGTCGTTCCTCCTTCCAGAACAGGAGCCACCAATATTACTGCCATAGGGTTAAAGACCCTTAGTCCCGAGGATCCCCTACCCATCCAAGAAATGATCGAGACCACCCGTGCAAAGGAGGCTCCCATTGCGAAGCCAGTGATCATGGCCAGGAAAACCAAGAAGAGAGGAAAGAAGATGGTGACCCCTACCATTCAACGGGAATCACTGTTCTATGCCATATGCGACGTAATAGGCCATCCTACCCGTATATTTCTGGATCTGGATGAATTAAAACCACTCCTTGGCTCTGGAACAGACATCTCAACTTCGCGTTCCTGTAAAAAGGAACCTACCACCAAAGGTAAAGGAAAGGCGCTGCATACCAATCACGCATGCACTCACTGTAGCAACTATGGGCACCATACCCACCATTTTCTAGAGATACCGAGATATAGGGATGCCTTACATGCAATCAAGCGATCCTATCAAGAGGATCCATCCATCCTGTCCGTCGGTGATGAGTCTCACACCATCCTATACTTGTAGGAGGAATGTAGGATTGTATAAAGACCCCCAGTTATGCCCATTATACATTGTACGCTATGCGATGAATGTGGTCACTTCGTCGAAGAGTGCATAGCCCTGGAGCTCATCAACAGATGGTATCCAATCGAAAGGGTTTACTACGTGGGAATACGGGCAACACAATTCACATTCCTGTTATGCGTCGATAATCACCTTTTGGAGAATTGTCATTACATACCTCGATTCCAGCTAGCCCTTGCTAGCCTTCACTCAGCCATAGTCTGCCTTTCCCAAGAAGACGACATGGATGCCGAGTCCATAGGCAACTCCATGACCCAAGTGGATGAGATGATCGCATCCATCATGTTCTTGACAGCTGAAGACCGGACCACTAGGGAACCCCTAGTTACCCGTAACCACTCTTTGCAGCGATGAATAGCATGTAAGTTATGAAAAAGGACAAACCATGCAGTCTTCCATTGCCTTGATTTAGCAGCCTTCTGGCGGTGGTTCCCCATCAGACCCAAAACTGAACTCGATGGAACCTTCATATCAAGGATATTTTGCCTAACATGTCAGGGTAATCATTATGAGGGACATTGAACTTATGCCTCGTAGATTCGCCCCACCATCGACATGATTAATGCCATAGAGAAGAGATAGGATGAACTCCGGGAATGGCATAAAAAGTACATCGCCAGGTCAATGTCCCCACCCCCGCAATGGTGTATCAAGCAAGATAAGACAACACAACAACAATGCATAACCACCACCAAGCCTGTGGATCGAACCATGCACTTATGTGGAATCAATCTATCACCAGGATTTAGATCTGGGGGAGGCCTCAAGATCTTAAAAAAATTGAAATGGATCCGACAATATCTCACAAAATTACAATGCCGAAAAAAATAAAGAACAAACAAAAAATTAAAACCACAAAGAAACTTGTTTTATTAAAACAGAGAATAACTGTAGAAGCTACATTGTGGTGGACAATCTGTCCTTTTACAAAGTGAGGCTTGTTATTTATAGCCTTTTTTTGAGTTACAATACCATGGGTAGATACCATAGGTGGATACCATGGGTAGATACCACTTACAACCATGGGTCAATACCATGGGTAGATACCACTTACAATACCATGGGTAGATTCCATGTGTGGATGAATACCATGGGCTGATGCCATTACAATACCATGGTGGATGATAACATGGGTAGATGAATAACACATGCTGCCTATTCGGACCATTCTCTTCTCATAGCAATAGTCCCTACTGCGCAGTTCCTTCCCGAGAAGCCTTTTAATATGAGGAGCTACCGAAGAGAAGGGTTTTGTGTATTATCCCATAACCGTGATGAACGAAGATCCGAGGTAGAGATACCTCGTAATACTTATGACCAACTGTGATATTGACAGTGTGCAGCCTAGCAAATGGACTTCGATGAAGTGTGGGTTTGTGGATGAACTAAAACCATGACAAACGAAGATCCGAGGATAGAGATATCCTGTAATGCTTGTGACCAACTGTGTTACTAACAGTCTGCGGCCTAGCAAATGGGCTTCGATGAAATGGATTTTTTTGCGGTTGACCCATAACCGTGATGCTGATTGTTGACGAAGTAGCAGGTGCCTACATAGCTTGGGGTGGGAGGGCACGTCTCCAAATAACCCAAGCCGAACGCTGCTATGTTGAAACTGATGAATGTGAAGCAGGTGCCTATTAAAGCGGGGTGGGAGGGCACATCTCCAAAGGGAACCCGCTCCGAATGCTGCTCCGGATTTAAAATGAACATAACTCAGTCAATATAACTCGGAATATTTATTATAACCTGTTTTTGGAAATGGAATGATCATTCTGCATCTTCTCATGTATTTGAAATCGCTATCTGGAGACTCTAGACTCTCAGATTCGCGCTGGAACTATCTCGCCGTCACAAAATTTCTGAAAAAATAGTTGATTTTAAATCAACTATAACTCCCACATCCGGACTCCGATTCAATCGATTTTTTTTTTGAAATTGGGTGATTTTTCAAGGGGAGTTCAGATATATAGTCATTTCTCTGAAATTGTACAATTAAAACTGCAAAAAATGACAAGAGAGTCGCTGTCCACGAATTGTCACCAGAACATTTTATGCAACATTATTGTTTTCGAATTAGCGATATCTCCCTCATCCGAACTCCAATTCGGCTGTTTTTTTTTTTAATTTGGGTATTTTTTTGCAAGGAATCCAGATCTGGTCTTAGATTTTGTAAATTTTTCACCAAAATTTTCAGATCTGATCTTCAAACTCGCCGCCCAAGAAATTCATGGAGTTTGCTAAAGATTGCTGCAAAAAATTGAAACTGAAATATGCTCCAAACCCTCATTCCCATGGATTCGTAACCTGAATCTGATACCACTTCTTACAATACCAGGTAAATCCCATGTGGATGAATACCTGGTGGATACATACCATGAGTCACTTACAATACCATGGGCGAATAAATATCAAGTGGTGGATGAATACCATATTATTGGCACATGGGTGGATTTGATGTCATGTAGTTGAATACTCATGAGTTATTACTTTCCATTCGATCACCAAGTCAACCAATGAAGAGAACTCAAGCCCCTTTCAAACAGACTCCAAATAGTCTCTTCTCTCGCTCAGAAACTTCTCTCAAACCAAGAGAATATCACATGCACTTATTTCCAGATTTGTTCGCACTTTCATCATATGTTTAAGTGTATACATATCCCCAAACCGAGAGTAGCATGAGTTTCATTTAGTCTGCACTCCACCAAAAAGGTAGACACACCTAAGGCAACAACACAAAAATGGAAGTAGAAGACAACCTCTTCTACGACCAACCCTTTCCAAGCATCCACATGAGGAACAATGAGTAGCATAGAATCCCAAACTATCTACTCCATTGGCTCAGTGATACTGTGCACCATCTGCACCAACCAAAATCACACACCAGAATTATGCCCACTAATGGAAACATTCAGGCACCTCTATGGGAGGCGCAATTTCCACCTACCAGAAATCAACCATCCTAATGGGGAACCTAACTCCATTATTGAGATTCTTCCCCCGCCAAACGCCGATGACACAATCCATCATATATGATCTGTATCAACGCATATTGGTGATAGGATTACTACCTTACCCTTGTCCCAGGATTTCCAGCTTAGTCCCGTCGCAAAAAACCAAAGTACATTTTGTTTTTGCATTGATTTCCGCAAAATCCCAAACTTGCATGCCGCCATCGAACTCCTCAATGACACTTAGCCTCTAGAGAAATTCCTAGTACAACTAGATCTTGTCAACGAAATTGACATCAATCACTGGAACACAATGAGGCCCATAAGAAAAGGGTAAAAGCATCATTCAACCGCCACATCACCCCTTTCTCATTCACCGAGGGAGAATTAGTCCTCTGCTATGATGTCGTAAAAGAGGTCTTAGGGCTAGGAAAGTTTGAAACCTTGTGGAAAGGATGCTACATCATTAAACACTGCCTATTGTTAGCCACTTATGAATTTTTGGTAAGCAAATAGGTGGCTAAATATTTTTATGAGCCTTCAAGAGATACATTTCCTATGAAAATCTCTCATCCTTGAAGCCTTTGTGTGTCCATTGCCTTTGAAAATATCTTCACTGCTATTTCCATCCAAAAAGCCTCCCTGTCTCTGAAAAAATTATGCTCAGAAAGGCCTCCATTTTCCCCTTGTATCCCTGCAAAATTTCCTGTTATACCCTTTTTCCCTTTTCAAAGTTTCCCCTTTAACCCCAAAAAATCCCTCCTAAGTCTTAAAAACAACTAATTCCTCCTTTTAAACCAAGTGAAATCCCTTCATATGGCTTTAAAACCCCTTTATTCCCCTACCGGAATCCTTGTTTAGCCCTGGAAACGCTGTTTTTAAAGCTAAAAAACCCATTTTTTACATATAACAGGCTAGCCCCCTTCAGCCCAGCCCCAAACCACTTCCCCTCCATGCACCCGAGCATTCCTTTTTACATATCGGAATTGAAAGTTGAACGGAGCGCGCATTCCTTTTATAAATTGATTTCTTCCGATGCGATAGTGTATTTGCTCTATCGACCTTTGAAACAATCTCCGCTGTTGATCTGAAAAGATCTAACAGCCCGCGCATGTTTCATCGTGCCCCTTAACATTTCTTTGTAAAACCCCCGATGGCCATCTCCACCTTCGATTCGCTTTTAAATCCGACGGCCATCGCAACACCGCCTTCATCGCCAATTGGAACTTTTTATTATGCCACCCTCCCGATGCCCCGATTGGCCGATCCCCGATTGAATCTGAGCCGTCCACCTGACTCGATCATATGGCCCAGATTTATTCTTGCTCCACCCTGCTCCCCTGATTGGTCACCCTCCGATCCAATCACGACCGTTGATCTACCGTAGATCTAACGGTCCAGAACCAATCGCTTCATGAGCCCATCAGAGATTTTGCCCCTGCCTCCTCTGCTTCCGATTAGATCCTAATCGTCCATCCTGTCTGATCTAACAGCTCATACGACTCTCGACCACTAACCACATCCTCCACCTTTGTTCTCTCTCTCCAGATCTCGACCATCCATCGCATAGATCAGACAGTTCACAATTATACCACCTTCCGCCTGACCCCACCTTATAGACCATGCACTTTCCTCGTATCGCGCTCCTCCACTGCTGTCGGATCTCATGGGCCTAGATCCAATGACCCATAGCAATATCACGCAGGTTTTGCGTCTGAGATTTAATAGTTAGAATTTATGTGATATGGGCAGTTTTCTAGAGCCACGTGTCAGCTGGGGACCAATATCGTGTTCAAAAAGCAAAAACAACCTTCCTCCCTTTTTGCCGCACGAAAACATCGGTTTTCATTCTTAAAACCACTTCCCAACTTCTATGCCTGAAAGTCCATTAACAGATCCTGACTTTTGATCTGTATAGATCAAGGGCCCACAATGCATCACACACTCCATTCAATTTTTCTCATCGCATGACCTCTAAAATTCATCGTGTCATCTCAACCGTTGATCTCCTCCTAATATCTAACGATCCTAATTGAATCGCCCTCTGCCCATGACCGGGTCCGACCATTCAAGATCATTTTGTTGCATTTTCTTGCATTTCCTGTGTATTTCGTTCAAAGGTCCCAACCTTGTGTTTTGCATTAAAAATTATATCATTATGCTTACATTAAAACTTTAATGTTTTATTTTAAAGTTTACTCCATTTCGCCCCAACCTTCTAAAGTCATTTCGTTAGTCAATCTCCACCGTCGATCATCGCCTCCATATCTGATCGAACGGTCCACATGCATTCCTTCACCAAACTTTCACCAGATCAATTTTCCACTGTTTCAATGCATTTTTCCACTGTTTTCCATTGCATCCACAACATTCACCTCTGCTGCGCTTCCATTCTCACAACCCTCCACTGCATCCATCCTCCCCCATGCATTGATTTTTTGAACATATTTATGTGTTTTTGTAGGGTTACAGGTGGTGGAAACCACCATTGTTCACAGTCACTATCATAGTGACACAAAACGCAAAAGGGGTTGTTTTCAGAGCCTGATATTATAGAGAGATGCCTGGGAAGGTGTTTAGAACATAATTTTTCATTAAAGAAACAGTGTTAAACTTTGTAAAGCCTCAAGTGCCATTAAAGCTCATCTTTCATAGACAGAGACAGTCATGAAGCGGAAAAGAGTATTAGTGAAGATTTAAGAAGTTTTAAGCATGTTTTTGAAGATCTTAAGCCTTAATTCAATGATTTAAAGGAAAATGTACCAAATTGAAGACCTTGCGATCCACACAGAAGGCCTAATGAGGCTTATAGCATAGAAAACTATATTGACAGTGTTTCACATCAGCAAAAGTTTCCTCCCGAGAAAGGACAAAGTACCCATATTGTTTTTATTCTACATTGTGTCCCTGAGAGGATTTCCACCCTGAAAGAAGTCCTAATGCTACCAGAGAATTTGCTATGAATTATGGCAAACTTGAAGTCATTTATCTATCGTTTTTGTTTATTCACCAGGGTACTGCAAAGTACTACAGCCGGAAGTACATCAAAGGACATACCTAGAGTAAATTTCAGCCTGTTGAAGACCACTCTTTCATCCAAAGAGTACCAAAAATCAATGCATAGATATTAAGACAGAATGGGCCTCGACCCTCTTCTGATACATTTGTTTTAATCTTTCATTTAGTGTTTCATCTACCTCCTCTGCCTCTCTTTCAGCTATAAAACTCATGAAGAAACTCATTGTAAAGGTTGTTGGTTGTTGATCGGATATCTGTGAATTGCAAGTTGTTTCTCTTGAGATATACTTCTCTATGTAAAGTTGTAAGATAGGCTGAGGAAGATATTTTCAGACTGAATATCAAGTTGTTGGACAATGTTGTACATGACTGGTGTTGCTCTTTAATATGACAAGCACATTTCTTTGGATCCTGATTTAAAGCAGCGGTGATGTTTCTTTCCTTTGTCTCTGTTTTCCCTTTGTAATTCATTACATTTCATTTCTCTGGTAAGCATCAGAAATCTGGCTTAGGATATGCCCTTGCATGGTACCCTAATGCTTCTGCTCTCCTTAACTTTGATTTTTTCTACTAAATGTGTTATTTAAGAACTAATTCAGGATAATCTAACCAGTGTAGTAGCTGTTTTTCACTGCTAGCTGATGTATGAATTTATGAATCTATTCTTGGATGTTGTTGTTGCGCTTTAGTTGAAAGAATTGGGATAATGGGAGTTTAGAATGCTGATTCTGTCTCACTAGGGTATTTTTCAATCAATTTAACCTTTCCAAGTTCCCTTAAGTTGGATGCCGAAGCATTGAAAGTTCAAAGCCTTTCTCTGATCTCAGGCTTTCACTTTGTTTTTAAATATTTAATGTTTCCTTTGTCTAAAGAGTTAACCTTTTAAGGGTTGGATCATATGTGTTTAATGGCATGTCTTGTCCCTAGATCTGATTCCTAACTGGTCACCTGGGAGGTTTCCTTGTCATTCACCTTCTTTCCCATCATTTCATGCCACACTATCATCTTTAAGATCCTATGCTTTAGATGACTAGCCCAATTGAAAGCCTTGAATACTGAATAACAAGTAAACCCTTTCCTGACTCCATTGCCAAATGGTCTCTAGTGTTCTCTGAATTATCTCTCCTCTTCCTAGAATCCTCTTTTCTCATCCTTGTCTTATATTGAACCCTTCCCTTCCCGTTTCCCAACAACCAAAAAAACAAAACTAAACAAACCTTGTGCCTTACAAGTAGCCTAAAACCTTTAAACTGAGCTTCAAAGACATACTCCTTTGCCTTCATAGAGAGATCCCTCTCTGGATCTAGGAGGGCTAGATCCCGAGGTCTAAAAGTGGTTTTGATGTTGTCTCATCTTTTGGTATTGTAAACTTGCCAAAACATGGGAACTCCAACATAATGGCGACTTTTCTGGGGATAATATGAGTGTTTTTTCATCTTATACATACTTAGAACCTCATAAATCCAAGTCTCTAGTTAGATTTGCAGTTAATCACTTTGGTGGACAGTATACCTTCTGGAAACATTCTAAACCTTCCACTTGGCGACTCCATAGTTCCTTAATGATTAAATACTCTGCTGGTGATTAGTAGGCCTGCTGATTATCTTGGTTTCACAAGACTCCACTGGGAGACCAGAGTTGCATTACAACATCAGCCATATTAGAATTAACAAGTAGGATTAGGCTTCTTTGTGTGAGACAACATACTGGCTTCAAGAACCATTCACACACGAGCTTATCCTAACCCAAACCCACCTGAAATAGTTGACAACCCTGAGAGAATTCTTAGGAAATATCCTACACCTAGGAAGCCAACTATTTCCAGACACATCCATAGAGCTAGCTCTGCACCAGAAAACTTTACAGCTCTATCAGACCCTCTTTTTGACCTAGACTTACCAAGAAGTTTACCTAGAGCTAGGTCATTTAGTGTTCTAGACTAGCCATACCTTGAGCTTCTTGGTTCACCATCTCACAGTGGTCAACATATTAGGGATAGAGAGACCCCTCCATCTACACCTCTGGATTTTCATTTCATTCAAAACTTGGGGCTCTGTCACCCTAAATCAGCTCAACAGAGTGTTGCTGGTCCTAGTATCCCTGTCATCCACATACCTGCTGCTCAAGCCAATCCTTTACCACCTTAGAACACCATTATGGTAGCTTGGTACGAACCTCTGGTGTTACCTCAGCCTCTAGTGCCTTTACCCAATGATTACCAGTAAAAAATCCCACATTTCACTGCTAAAGAGTCTACCACAACCCAACACCATGTAGATAGGATGGAAGATTCCTTTGACTATATGGAGATAGATGATGAGACAGTCAAGATGAGAATATTTTCCCAGAGTTTAGGAGGTGATGTGAAGAAATGGTTTAAAGGCCTACCTCCTAATAGTATCCACGATCTTCCCTCTTCATATCAGTCTTTCATAAAAAAATGGGAAGTCAAGACCAACCCTCTCCAAATCTTAGCAAAATACAAGAATCTTAAGAGAAATGTAGGAGAGAGTGTCCATGAGTATTCTACAAGGTTTAACAGTGTTTATAATGTTATTCCTCCACACATGAAACCTCCCCAAGGTATGGCTTTAGTGAACTATCCTCAAGGCTTTGACGCTGACATGGCCTACCAAATTAGGGAGAGAGATTACAACACATTGAAAGATATGAAAAAAGGGGCAGTGAGTGTAGAGGCTAACCTGATTGAGAAGAAAGCCAGAATGAGGGCTCAGAAAAGGGTATCATATAGGGATGACACTGCAACTTCCACATTTGATCCCAAGTATGACAGTCTAGCCAAAAACGTGGAAAGGCTACAACAAATGATGGAAAGAATGGTTGTCACAGTTAGTAATCAGAATAGAAACCAGAATCATAACCAAAACTAGAATTTTAGGAGAAATAACCCTCCAAATAGACAGAGAGACTTTGATCAACAAGTAATACCCCCATTCCAAGAGAACTTCCTTGATGAAGATGAGGAGATAATAGAAGAGTCTGAGGGAAACACAACAAATATGTTTGAAATAGACAACTCAATCCAAAACTGTTCCACATAGGAAGATCAGACCTCACAGTCACATTGGGATGAGGAAAGGTTAGAATCTAAGGATTACAGGTTAGGATTTGAAAATTCCATCATGCAAGTCAGAGAACAATATGAACTTATAAGAAAAAAGAGCTTAGACAATTCCAAACCAAAAAATTCTGAGGTTACCATTAAGAAAAGGCCTGAGAAAACTTCTAAAGTGATTGCTGAAAGTAGCAAATCAGTAGCTAAGAGTTCTGGGAAGAACAAAGAAAAAAACAACCAAAATACTGATAAACAAAGTCACCAAGCTAGCAGCACTAGCACTGTAGCTAGTGTTCCTGATAAAACAGTCACGAACACTGTACATAGTGAGAATCAACACATGGATTCTGCCACTAAAGTAGTGGCTAACAAAATAGAGTTGAGTCTTACAAAGAACTAGTCTCCCTTCAATTTGGAGAGTGAGATTGCTAAAATTAAAATCTCTATCCCACTCTCCAAGCTGGCCACTCAGGATGTATATAAAGGAAAAATTTTGAAAGCTTTAAATCTAGGTGAAAAAAGTGACACTGTCAATCTAAGTGATGACCAACCAGCCCTTTTGTTTGGTCCAAATATAGAAGGGAAGTTTCAGGAAGGGGTAGTACCTCCTTTTTGTATCAACCTCAATATTCATGACAAGATCCTTCACAATGCAATGCATGACTCTGGGGTATCACAAAACCTAATGCCTAAGGTAGTTATGGAGAGATTAGGCCTTGAGATAACCCGTCCTTATAAAGATTTATATTCATTTGACTCTAGCAGAGTTAAATGCCTTGGCCTAATCAAAGATTTGTGTTTGAACCTGACTCAGATTCCAGCAAAATGTATGGTTATGGATGTTATGGTGGCAGATGTGCCACCTAAGTATGACATGTTACTATTGAGGTCATGGGGTGCCAAGCTGTAAGGTACAATGATAAGGTACATGTTACTATCGAGGTCTGACCACACTTCCAAGACCTTCGGAATACCAGGACAATTGATAAGGAAGTGGTCACCCTTACAAAGCCCGCAAGGGTATTTGGGTTTACGATGCATGTTGGAGGTTTCCTCAACACAACTAACACTTACAGCCATGGTTGGTTGGTTGACTTCTTTCTTATCTTGCTTCTTCTTCTTCTTCTTCCCTTTCTTCTTCTTCTTAGCCACCTGGTTACTAGCGTCAAGGCTTTTACCAGGTGAAGAGGAAGAAATGGAGGAAGAAATATTAGGCGAAGAAGGTAAAGGGTCAACAGAAGGTTGGTGATGTTGAGATGGTGAACTCTGTTGAGGTGAAGCATCCGGTTGAGGTGGAACAATTGGAGTATTCGAGGCCAATGAAGTTGAAAATAACCAAATCGGTAAACCTATTGTAAATCCAGGTAATGACAAAGTAGCCATATAAGGAGGACCAACATTTCCAAAGCAAGGAAAAGTACTAGGATTCTCGTTAAGAGGGGTTCCTTGGTTGGTAAATTCTGGAACAGTTTCCATTATATTCAACTTCAGTGAATTTTATTAACAATTTAAAACTAAAATTAACAATTTACAATTCACACCTAACAATTAAAATTCACAATTCACACCTATGGTCTCTAAAAGTAAAAACAAACAAATTAACACGCGCTATCAAATCTAGGAGTCAAACCACACAAAAACAGTAACTTCCCGTACTAAAAACACTAGTTGGTGATGAAATCCAACATCGTATAATTTAATACAGAAAGGGCGGTTGGAACAGTTACCCCGACAACCTGCTTAATGAAACAGACTGGCACAAGTTTCTTCACAAAACCATCTCGTGTGAAGAGAACCCCCCAGAGAGTCCAAGTGAGTCTAGTCGACGTCTGCTCCAGGTACAGTGAGATCTTTCCTTCACCGTCACCTTAGGAAATAATATTAAGTTTATGGACACTAAGGTTACCAACAATAACAAATACAACTGGGGGAATAGTCTACGATCCGATTCCACGCGCAAGGGCAGAGTAACAAAGCTCAATCCCCTTGAAGGCTCCTCGACATGGTCAATCCAAGGTTTACCGACAAGTGACCCCAGGCTCCTCGACAATGGTTAATCCGAGGTTTACCGTTTGTAATGCGCGCAAAATCTTCTATCTTCCCCAATGAAACAGAATTGATTGTTTCAAAGGTTCGGACATGATCTCGTGATTAAATCCTTTAAGAGAAGCGTCCCAGAATGTACCAATTACAATTGGATTTATTTCCTACCGCAAGATTTATCTACTTGTTTGTTTTAGTTGCTTTGGAAAGTTAACTACAACCTATTCCAAAGCACTAATCCCGAGCTAGATTGGTGGAAAGAGCCCTAAAAATGTAAAAATTACTAGATGAATTTTAATTAAGCACTGTGTTATTTAGGCTGTTATTACTCAAAAGGGTAAATGGATATGAAACCAATGGTGTTATGACCCGACCCAAAACTGAATGCAATCGAATATGATAATGTAATCTTTTCAATTCGATGAATCCTAACTAAATTAAGGAGAGAGTTTCCATTCACTTCCAACAATGCAAAAAATTGATCACTAAGAGAAAATATAACAAATTCTCTAGTGCACTAATTTCATCAAGAAAAACTAATGAAAATCAATTCCAAAACAATTTTTTATTTTTGTGTTTTTAAAACAAGCATAAAAACATCTAAATTCAAATCAGAGAAACTGATCTAAATCTACAATTGATTTTTCAGAATGTAAATTATGCAATTGTAATCTATGCACAATTCACATGAAAAGTATGCAAATGTAATCTATGCACATTTTTCATTCATATTCTGAAAATGAGAATTCTAATTATGCAAATGTGATATATGCAAGATAATTCTCAAACACAAGATGATTCTAATGTAATCTAAGAACCAATCAAGTGCAAGTCAAGAAAATCGGGTGAGAGTTCCAAAGATCAAAAAACACTCAAAGGCGATTAACACTCATACACAATTTAGCAAAAACAAAAGCAAAAAGATGGAAAATTGTGAAAAGACTGAGACAAACCTCCAAGTAATGAACAAAGGAAATCAAATTAAGAATTTCTCAAAAAAGAGACTCAAAACACCCAATTAACTTAATGGAGATTGATGAGATGAAGAATTGCTGAAAGAAACTCATAAACAAGGATTTTTGACAGAAAAATATAGATCTGGGTAGATGCTAAGAATCCTAAATTAAATCTAATCTAAACTAGAAAAAAGAAATCTAAAGTTTTTCAAAAAATTTAACAGGGTCCGCAGGCTTCCAGAAGTAACAGGTGCGGTCCCGCACTGTTTACTTAAGGAAAGTGTGAAACTGCCCGCACTGTGTAAAAGAACAAAGTGCGGTCCCCAGAAAAGTTCAAGAAAAACGTAAAAGATTTCAAAATTTTCAAAAACAGAGAAAACCTAAGCTACCCAGGCAGATATCCATCAATCAAAAACCAGGAAAAACTTTTCCTCAAATCAAAATAAAAGAGAACCAAAAACAACAAGTTTCTTTCCCCAGCGGAGTCGCCAATTTTGTTGGCCGGATAAATCGTTCTTGCGGACAAGACCGATCTCCCTAGTGTCAGAAGACAATCTAGCAACAAACGAACAACTAAGTTTGTCTTTCTCTAGATATATTTGTTTTACAAATAAATGTTATGAAGGTGTCAATCCTACCTTAGATCCAAATGCTTATTTGTGGTCGTAGTGCTTCCGTCGCACCAAAATCCTTCCGTCACAACAAGAGATCTTTGGTCGCAACAAGAGTTCTTTCGTCGCAACAATAATCCTTCCGTCGCAACAAGAATTCTTTCGTCGCAAGAAAGTGTCGTATTTCGTCGACCTGCAATCACAAACAAGCAAATATTAAATAGCACCTATATAAAAAATAATCATAAAACATACCTATCATAGTGATCAAGGAATCTATGAAATAAACGATCAAATGACAGCTTATTGAAATAAACAATCGAACGACAATTTATTGAGAAAAACAGAACTTGATTGTATTAATCTTAAAATATACAGAAGAACCTTACAACCTTAGCCTTGATGTTTGAAAGGCCTTCCCGGGGTCCGAAGTAGGAGTCTCCTCTACTTTGATAAGTCTTGCACTCTTCCTCCAGGAGCACAAAGAGGTATGTGATCTTTCCTCTCAAAAGCTCAGCAGAAAGAAGTCTAAATCTCAACAACACTTCAACTCAATCACACATAAAGCTTGAACTCCAATTCTCAATCTCCAAAATCTAACCATTTGAGGCTACCCAATGCCTCCTTTTATAGTGCAGATGAGGAGGTTAGGATTCCACCTTTGTAGGGATAGAATCCTCCTTCAAAAGGATAGACTCCTCACATCAAGGGATTAGTTCCTTAAGGTGAGGGATACATGCACCTTATCAAAGCGTACTCATCCTCAAAAAATCTCATCTAGAACCTTGTATAATTGACCTCAAACCAGCTTTTTAAATTTACTTTCTCGCCTTTTTGAGTTTGGAGGGGGTACGCAGGAATTCCAAAGGAAAAATTCATTCTAGAACGTAGGTAAGCCATGCATTACCTACGTACCCAAGCCAAGAACACAGGCAGGCTTCATGTTACATGCGTACCCATTCTTTCAGAGGTTTTTAGGGTTTTTCTTCTTGTTTCAGGGCTTGACATGAGGAGTAAAGGTCTTAAGACTTGCAGAGGAGGTCTGTATGAGTGTTAATGAGCTCATACAGTTAGAAGAATGTCAAGGTGATAGTTTTTAGTGTAACAATGACTATGCTGAGAGTCATGGCTTCAATCTAAACTTCAAATGTACAAAAAATATCGCAGAGTATGAGGCTCTCATCCTAGGCTTGAATCTATGGAAAAAACTAGAAGCCCGAAGGATAGCTGTGCACGGAGACTCTGATTTAATCATAAAACAAGTGAACAGAGAGTATACAGCTAAACACCCTAGATTGAGAGCATACATAAATGATGTTATGGATTTACTGAAGACCTTTGGAAGAAAAATCACCCCATAGCTGCAGAAATAAACACTTTAATCAACAACTTGGAAATCAACCAAGAATATAAGAATGCAGATAAAGAGAAAATAGAGGTGCCGCAAATAAAGGATAAGAATATACCCTGGGGACTGGCACCTTTAGAGGACCTTTTTTATTTTGACGACGTAGCGAAAAAACCCACTATAGAACACTCAGACTCTGATGTCGAGGAATGCAACATAGGCACTGAAGATAAGCCTAAGATGATTAAACTAGCTATGTCCTTGCCTGCAGACATGAAAAAGCAATATATTGGCTTATTTAAATAATTCATTGATGTGTTTTCCTGGAGCTATGAGGACATAGAGGCTTATGATACAAACATTATACAACACAAAATACCTTTGAAAGAGAACCAGAAACCCTTCAGATAGAAACTTCGCAGAATTAACCCGAAACAACTGCCTCTAGTCGAAAAGGAAATCAAGAATATGTACGAGGCAGGAATAATAGTGCCTGTGAGGTTTTTCGATTGGGTTTCCAACCTTGTAGCAGTGAGAAAGAAAACAGGTGAGATCAGACTGTGCATCGATTTCAGAAACCTTAACAGAGCTTCACTTAAAGACAATTACCCTTTACCAAAGATGGAACACATCCTACAGAGGGTAGTGGGCTCAAAAAGGATCTCCCTGTTAGATGGTTTTTCAGGCTATAACCAAGTTTTAGTACTCCCAGAAGACCAACTCAAGATAGCTTTCACCACTCCATGGGGCACTTTTATGTACGTAAAAATGCCTTTTGGACTAATGAACGTTGGTGCGACCTTCCAACGAGAAATGGACATAGCCTTTTCAGAGGAAATAGGGCACTTCATTGTCATCTATCTTGATGAAATAACAGTCTATTCCAAGACTGATAAGGAGCATCTAAAACATATGAGAAGAGTTTTCGAAAAATGTAGAAGGTTCGGTCTATCTTTGAATCCCAAGAAGATTGTGTTTGGCCTACAAGAAGGTAAGCTTCTTGGCCATATTATATCAGAGAATGGAATTAAGATAGACCTGCAAAGAGTTGAGGGAATACTATAGATTACCCACCCGAGAAACATAAAGGAGTTACAGTCCTTTATTGGGAAAATTAAATTCTTAAGGAGGTTTATTCCCAACTTAGCTGAGCACCTCAGAAATATGACAAACATGCTGAAAAAGGGTGCAGGGGTTAAGTGGACTGTAGAGGCTAAAAAATCTTTTGAATCAGTTAAACTTGCACTTGCCCGAGCACCTGTTCTAATTATCCCGAATTTCTCAAAGGATTTCCTGATATTTTCCTTTGCCTCTGAGCATACAGTGGCTGCAGTTCTACTGCAGAAAAATTCAGAGGGAATGGAACAGCCTATTGCTTTCTTCAACAAGGCTTTGAGGGATGCACCCTTGAAATATAACATAATGGAAAAACATGCCTATGCCTTGGTAAAGGCATTGAAATACTTTAAGGTGTATATACTGCATTCTCACATCATAGCCTACGTGCCAAACATTGTGGTTAAAGACATTTTGTCCCAAGATCCTGATGGAAAGAGGGGCAAATGGATTGCTGTAATTTTAGAGTATGACCTGGAAATAAAACCCACAAAACTGATCAAAGGTCAGGGCTTAGCTCAACTAATGGCTAAATCTAACTTGCAAGCCGTTAACATAAACATGGTAGATGCCCTAGATTAACAGGAAGGATTACCTGATCCTACTGTTGAAGAAAAAATTCAAAACTCTCCTTGGTATTCTGATATCCTGTATGTGCTCACAAACCTCAATGCCCCTCCTGATTTATCAAAGACTAAGGCTAGATTCCTAAAGTTAAAAGTCAAAAATTATTGCATACTGAATGAATGTTTATACTAGAAAAATGCAAATGGTCTATTACTTAAATGTTTTCCTGAAACTGAAGCAGAGAGGATTAAATAGGAGTTCCATGAAGGAGAGTGTGGAGGCCATTTAAACTGGAAATCCACTGCTAACAAAATACTCAGAGTTGGCTATTATTGGCCTACACTTTTCAATGACATCCATAAAATGATAATTTTCTGCCATAAGTGCCAGATTTTTTAGGGCAAAATAAAGCTCCTCCCATTACCATTGCAACCTATAACTGTTGAAGCTCCCTTCCAACAATGGGCCTAGATTTCATAGGATAAATACACCCTGCTTCTTCTACTCAACACAAGTGGATCCTCACAGCCATAGACTACTTCAAAAAATGGATAGAGGCCATACCTTCTAGGAATGCCACAGATTATGTCATCATTAAGTTCCTAGAAGACCACATCCTCTCTAGATTTGGCTGCCCAAGAAAGATAATAACCGATAATGCTTCTGCTTTTACATCCAAGAAAATGATCGATTTTTTTCAATGTGCACGTAGTAGCACTCAACCTTAACTTTTACTCCATTGCACAATAGCCAATCATTGCAAAAGCTCCGGTGACCATCATAAAAAAACTGCTTGAAGATAATAAGAAATCATGTCATAACAAGTTAGTGCACGCTTTGTGGGCTGACAGGCTAACAAAAAACAAATCCATTGGCATGTCACCATATCAGCTTGTTTATGGGACAGAGGCAATGTTTCCTACTAGCCTTGGGGCACCAATGATTAAACTAGTCCAAGAGATTCAGAGAGAAGAGGACAGTATGGTAAGGATGATAAATCAAACAATTCATCTCCAACAAGCAAGAGAAGAGGTCTATAATAGAGCTCTGAAAGTGCAGGAAAACATAAAGAAGTTGTTTGATAAGAGAACAAAATCTTGTGACTTCAAAATTTGAGATAGAGCTCTGAAATGGGACTCTAGGAGAGAAGACAAAGGAAAGCATGGAAAATTTAAAAGTTTGTGGCAGGGTCCCTACATCATCCAAGCCACTGTTGGTCCAAATGCATTTTTTCTGCAAGAGCTAGATGGTACAGATCTATTTGGGGGTCCTGTAAATGGAAGGATGCTCAAGCATTACTATTGCTGATTTCCAATTTACAGTTTTCATTTCCATTGTAAATACCGTTGTTGTGTTTTGTTTTCAAAGAAAAAGAGAAAATGTTTCAAAAAACAGAGAGAAGGAGAGGTCCAAACATGCTCAAAACTTGAACCTCTAAAGTTCAAAAGATTGGCTCTAACATGATCAAAACCTGAGCCAAAGGAAATAAGAGAAGCTGGTTCTAACATGGCCAAAATCTGAACCAACAAAGAAAAAGAAATATTAGCTCTAACAAGCCCAAAACCAGAGTTGAAGTGAAGAATAAAGTGAATCTAACAAGCTCAAAACTTGAGTCATAAAGAAAAGAAGGATGCTTCAAAATTTCAGATTTCAAGCCTTCAAGATTTTGTTTTCAATTTTTTGGAATTTCAGTCCATGTGCAACCGTCTTTATGCCTTGGATCTGCAACAAACCAGACTATCTAATCCTGGTTTGACTATTTTTAAATTTATATTGTAGAATGTAGAGAAGAAATATGCTAGATAGTTTAACCCTATCAGATATTTGATTAGGTAGAGAAAATATGAGGCCAACAGTCTAATCTAGTCTCATGGAGTAATAAGGGTAGAATTAGACTAGTTTGTATTTCTTCTTTTAAAAAAAATAAAATTGATGAAGAAGGTCTGCAAATTCAAATGCACCTTGAAGAAAAAATGTTAGGATTGTAGGATGGGTAGGTAGATTGTTTGGGGAATGTTTTCTGCTGATTAATATCCATCATGTTTGTAATAGCTGAATCAAAGAAGAAAGATGGTTCAAGGCTCAGGCATTTGGCCTACTCCAAAGATTGTTTTTTGAATTCTTGACACCTTCAAGAAGCTGCCATCCCCATGTGGAGCCACTATTAGCCACCTATGAATTTTTGGCAAGCAAACAGGTGGCTAAATATTTTTATGAGCCTTCAAGAGATACTTTTCCCATGAAAATCTCTCATCCTTGAAGCCTCTATGTGTCCATTGCCTTTGAAAATATCTTCACTATTGTTTCCATCCAAAAAGCCTCCCTATATGTGAAAAAATTATGCTCAGAAAGGCCTCCATTTTCTCCTTGTATCCCTGCAAAATTTCCCATTTTAACCATTTTTCTCTTTTCAAAGTTTCCCCTTTAACCCCAAAAAATCCCTCCTACGTATTCAAACCATCTAATTCCTACTTTTAAACCAAGTGAAATCCCTTCATCTGGCTTTAAAACCCCTTTATTCCCCTACCGAAACCCTTGTTTCGCCTTGGAAACACTGTTTTTTAAGCTAAAAAACCCATCTTTTACATATAACACGCTAGCCCCATTCAGCCCAGCCCCGAACCATCGCACCCAAGTGCTATGTGCTGTTGCCAGCATTCTGCGCTGGTCAATCATAAGAAAGGAGCGCACATTTCTTTTATAACGATTTCTTCCGGCGATTGCGCCTCTCGTGTAACCCCCTAAGGGCAGATCTCCACCATTTATCTTAAAGCATCCGATGGCCATCACAACACCCCCTTCATCGCCAGTCAAAAATTTTTACTATGCCACCCTTTTGATGCCTCGATTGGCCGACCCCCGATTGAATCTAAGCCATCCATCCATTTTGATCCTACGACCCAGATTTATTCTTGCTCCACCCTGCTCCCCTGATTGGTCACCCTCCGATCCAATCACGACCGTTGATCTACCGTAGATCTAACGGTCCAGAACCAATCGCTTCATGAGCCCATCAGAGATTTTGCCCCTGCCTCCTCTGCTTCCGATTAGATCCTAATCGTCCATCCTGTCTGATCTAACAGCTCATACGACTCTCGACCACTAACCACATCCTCCACCTTTGTTCTCTCTCTCCAGATCTCGACCATCCATCGCATAGATCAGACAGTTCACAATTATACCACCTTCCGCCTGACCCCACCTTATAGACCATGCACTTTCCTCGTATCGCGCTCCTCCACTGCTGTCGGATCTCATGGGCCTAGATCCAATGACCCATAGCAATATCACGCAGGTTTTGCGTCTGAGATTTAATAGTTAGAATTTATGTGATATGGGCAGTTTTCTAGAGCCACGTGTCAGCTGGGGACCAATATCGTGTTCAAAAAGCAAAAACAACCTTCCTCCCTTTTTGCCGCACGAAAACATCGGTTTTCATTCTTAAAACCACTTCCCAACTTCTATGCCTGAAAGTCCATTAACAGATCCTGACTTTTGATCTGTATAGATCAAGGGCCCACAATGCATCACACACTCCATTCAATTTTTCTCATCGCATGACCTCTAAAATTCATCGTGTCATCTCAACCGTTGATCTCCTCCTAATATCTAACGATCCTAATTGAATCGCCCTCTGCCCATGACCGGGTCCGACCATTCAAGATCATTTTGTTGCATTTTCTTGCATTTCCTGTGTATTTCGTTCAAAGGTCCCAACCTTGTGTTTTGCATTAAAAATTATATCATTATGCTTACATTAAAACTTTAATGTTTTATTTTAAAGTTTACTCCATTTCGCCCCAACCTTCTAAAGTCATTTCGTTAGTCAATCTCCACCGTCGATCATCGCCTCCATATCTGATCGAACGGTCCACATGCATTCCTTCACCAAACTTTCACCAGATCAATTTTCCACTGTTTCAATGCATTTTTCCACTGTTTTCCATTGCATCCACAACATTCACCTCTGCTGCGCTTCCATTCTCACAACCCTCCACTGCATCCATCCTCCCCCATGCATTGATTTTTTGAACATATTTATGTGTTTTTGTAGGGTTACAGGTGGTGGAAACCACCATTGTTCACAGTCACTATCATAGTGACACAAAACGCAAAAGGGGTTGTTTTCAGAGCCTGATATTATAGAGAGATGCCTGGGAAGGTGTTTAGAACATAATTTTTCATTAAAGAAACAGTGTTAAACTTTGTAAAGCCTCAAGTGCCATTAAAGCTCATCTTTCATAGACAGAGACAGTCATGAAGCGGAAAAGAGTATTAGTGAAGATTTAAGAAGTTTTAAGCATGTTTTTGAAGATCTTAAGCCTTAATTCAATGATTTAAAGGAAAATGTACCAAATTGAAGACCTTGCGATCCACACAGAAGGCCTAATGAGGCTTATAGCATAGAAAACTATATTGACAGTGTTTCACATCAGCAAAAGTTTCCTCCCGAGAAAGGACAAAGTACCCATATTGTTTTTATTCTACATTGTGTCCCTGAGAGGATTTCCACCCTGAAAGAAGTCCTAATGCTACCAGAGAATTTGCTATGAATTATGGCAAACTTGAAGTCATTTATCTATCGTTTTTGTTTATTCACCAGGGTACTGCAAAGTACTACAGCCGGAAGTACATCAAAGGACATACCTAGAGTAAATTTCAGCCTGTTGAAGACCACTCTTTCATCCAAAGAGTACCAAAAATCAATGCATAGATATTAAGACAGAATGGGCCTCGACCCTCTTCTGATACATTTGTTTTAATCTTTCATTTAGTGTTTCATCTACCTCCTCTGCCTCTCTTTCAGCTATAAAACTCATGAAGAAACTCATTGTAAAGGTTGTTGGTTGTTGATCGGATATCTGTGAATTGCAAGTTGTTTCTCTTGAGATATACTTCTCTATGTAAAGTTGTAAGATAGGCTGAGGAAGATATTTTCAGACTGAATATCAAGTTGTTGGACAATGTTGTACATGACTGGTGTTGCTCTTTAATATGACAAGCACATTTCTTTGGATCCTGATTTAAAGCAGCGGTGATGTTTCTTTCCTTTGTCTCTGTTTTCCCTTTGTAATTCATTACATTTCATTTCTCTGGTAAGCATCAGAAATCTGGCTTAGGATATGCCCTTGCATGGTACCCTAATGCTTCTGCTCTCCTTAACTTTGATTTTTTCTACTAAATGTGTTATTTAAGAACTAATTCAGGATAATCTAACCAGTGTAGTAGCTGTTTTTCACTGCTAGCTGATGTATGAATTTATGAATCTATTCTTGGATGTTGTTGTTGCGCTTTAGTTGAAAGAATTGGGATAATGGGAGTTTAGAATGCTGATTCTGTCTCACTAGGGTATTTTTCAATCAATTTAACCTTTCCAAGTTCCCTTAAGTTGGATGCCGAAGCATTGAAAGTTCAAAGCCTTTCTCTGATCTCAGGCTTTCACTTTGTTTTTAAATATTTAATGTTTCCTTTGTCTAAAGAGTTAACCTTTTAAGGGTTGGATCATATGTGTTTAATGGCATGTCTTGTCCCTAGATCTGATTCCTAACTGGTCACCTGGGAGGTTTCCTTGTCATTCACCTTCTTTCCCATCATTTCATGCCACACTATCATCTTTAAGATCCTATGCTTTAGATGACTAGCCCAATTGAAAGCCTTGAATACTGAATAACAAGTAAACCCTTTCCTGACTCCATTGCCAAATGGTCTCTAGTGTTCTCTGAATTATCTCTCCTCTTCCTAGAATCCTCTTTTCTCATCCTTGTCTTATATTGAACCCTTCCCTTCCCGTTTCCCAACAACCAAAAAAACAAAACTAAACAAACCTTGTGCCTTACAAGTAGCCTAAAACCTTTAAACTGAGCTTCAAAGACATACTCCTTTGCCTTCATAGAGAGATCCCTCTCTGGATCTAGGAGGGCTAGATCCCGAGGTCTAAAAGTGGTTTTGATGTTGTCTCATCTTTTGGTATTGTAAACTTGCCAAAACATGGGAACTCCAACATAATGGCGACTTTTCTGGGGATAATATGAGTGTTTTTTCATCTTATACATACTTAGAACCTCATAAATCCAAGTCTCTAGTTAGATTTGCAGTTAATCACTTTGGTGGACAGTATACCTTCTGGAAACATTCTAAACCTTCCACTTGGCGACTCCATAGTTCCTTAATGATTAAATACTCTGCTGGTGATTAGTAGGCCTGCTGATTATCTTGGTTTCACAAGACTCCACTGGGAGACCAGAGTTGCATTACAACATCAGCCATATTAGAAGTAACAAGTAGGATTAAGCTTCTCTGTTTGAAGAAATCATACTGGCTTCAAGAACCATTCATACAAGATCTTATCCTAACCCAAACCCACCTGAAATAGTTGACAACCCTGAGAGCATTCTTAGGAAATCTCCTACACCTACGAAGACAACTATTTCTAGATACATCCATAGAGCTACCTATGCACTAGAAGACTTTACAGCTCTATCATACACTCTTTTTGACTTAGACCCACCAAGCAATTTACTTAGAACTAGGTCATTTAGTGCTCTAGACAAGTTAGACCTTGAGCTTCCTGGTTCACCATCTCACAGTGGTAACCATATTAGGGATAGAGAGACCCCTCCATCTACACCTCCCAATATTCATTTCATTCAAAACTTGGGGCTCTGCCACCCTAAATCAGCTCAACAGAGTGTTGCTGGTCCTAGTCTTCCTGTCATCCACATACCTGCTGCTCAAGCCAATCCTTTACCTCCTCAGAACACCATCATGGAAACCTCGTACGCACCTCTGGTGTTACCTCAGCCTCTAGTTCCTTTACCCAACAATTATTAGTAAAAAATCCCACATTTCACTGCAAAAGAGTATACCACAACTCAACACCATGTAGATAGGATGGAAGATTCCTTTGACTATATGGAGATAGATGATGAGACAGTCAAGATGAGAATCTATGCCCAGAGTTTAGGAGGTGATGTGAAGAAATGGTTTAAAGGCCTACCTCCTAATAGTATCCATGATCTTACCTCTTTATATTAATTTTTCATAAACAAATGGGAAGTCAAGACCAACCCTCTCCAAATCTTAGCAGAATAAAAGAATCTTAAAAGAAATGTAGGAGAGAGTGTCCATGACTATTCTACAAGGTTCAACAGCGTTTACAACGCTCTTCCTCCACACATGAAACCTCCCCAAGGTATGGCTTTAGTGAAATATCCTAAAGGCTTTGATGCTGACATGGCCTACCAGCATAGGGAGAGAGATTACAACACATTAGAAGATATGAAAAAAGGAGTAGTGAGTGTAGAGGCTAACCTGATTGAGAAGAAAGCCATGATGAGGGCTGAGAAAAGGATAACATATAGGACATTGCCGCAGCCTTCCACATTTGATAATCCCAAGTATGACAAGCCTAGAAAAAAACATGGAAAGGCTACAACAAATGATGGAAAGAATGGTTGTCACAGTTAGTAATCAGAATAGAAACCAGAATCATAACCAAAACTAGAATTTTAGGAGAAATAACCCTCCAAATAGACAGAGAGACTTTGATCAACAAGTAATACCCCCATTCCAAGAGAACTTCCTTGATGAAGATGAGGAGATAATAGAAGAGTCTGAGGGAAACACAACAAATATGTTTGAAATAGACAACTCAATCCAAAACTGTTCCACATAGGAAGATCAGACCTCACAGTCACATTGGGATGAGGAAAGGTTAGAATCTAAGGATTACAGGTTAGGATTTGAAAATTCCATCATGCAAGTCAGAGAACAATATGAACTTATAAGAAAAAAGAGCTTAGACAATTCCAAACCAAAAAATTCTGAGGTTACCATTAAGAAAAGGCCTGAGAAAACTTCTAAAGTGATTGCTGAAAGTAGCAAATCAGTAGCTAAGAGTTCTGGGAAGAACAAAGAAAAAAACAACCAAAATACTGATAAACAAAGTCACCAAGCTAGCAGCACTAGCACTGTAGCTAGTGTTCCTGATAAAACAGTCACGAACACTGTACATAGTGAGAATCAACACATGGATTCTGCCACTAAAGTAGTGGCTAACAAAATAGAGTTGAGTCTTACAAAGAACTAGTCTCCCTTCAATTTGGAGAGTGAGATTGCTAAAATTAAAATCTCTATCCCACTCTCCAAGCTGGCCACTCAGGATGTATATAAAGGAAAAATTTTGAAAGCTTTAAATCTAGGTGAAAAAAGTGACACTGTCAATCTAAGTGATGACCAACCAGCCCTTTTGTTTGGTCCAAATATAGAAGGGAAGTTTCAGGAAGGGGTAGTACCTCCTTTTTGTATCAACCTCAATATTCATGACAAGATCCTTCACAATGCAATGCATGACTCTGGGGTATCACAAAACCTAATGCCTAAGGTAGTTATGGAGAGATTAGGCCTTGAGATAACCCGTCCTTATAAAGATTTATATTCATTTGACTCTAGCAGAGTTAAATGCCTTGGCCTAATCAAAGATTTGTGTTTGAACCTGACTCAGATTCCAGCAAAATGTATGGTTATGGATGTTATGGTGGCAGATGTGCCACCTAAGTATGACATGTTACTATTGAGGTCATGGGGTGCCAAGCTGTAAGGTACAATGCAGATGGATGGCTCATATGCAACAATCCCTTTCTTTAGCCAGCTTAGGAGGCTGTATATAGAGGCACAAACGAAGTTCATGGTCAGCAGCCCTGAAAAGCCTGAAAATTCACCTTTGTACTCTGTACACATGGATCTGGAATCCTTTATCCTTTGCAACGATGAATCCATAGACGAGCCAGAGCCAGAAGACAGAGATGCAGAAAATAGGGTAGAGCCCATAGATTTTAACATAATGGCCACTCTAGACTTAGAAGAAAACAAAGATGAAACCTTTAAATAGTGCACTGAATCTGAAACTTAGAGTAAACAAAACCAAGACTATGGACATCCGACTAGTCATTTCTTTGAACCCCATACACATCATGAGGAATAGAACACTCCACACCACGATGCAGACCCCATATTACAGCATAACAGTGAAACCAACGTTAGGGAGGAAAATGATATTAAACCTGAAAACGATCCCTTATTGAAAATGAATTTCGATGGGTCTTGCACTAGAAAGACTGCAGGAGCAGGAGTGTGGTTACATAACAGAGAGAGTGAATATGCAGAGAGTCATGCCTTCAATCTGAACTTCAAATGTACAAAAAATATTGCAGAGTATGAGGCTCTCATGCTAGGCTTGAATCTATTGAAAAAACTAGGAGCTCGAAGGATAGCTGTGCACAGAGATTCTGAGTTAATCATAAAACAAGTGAACAGAGAGTATACAGCTAAACACCCTAGATTGAGAGCGTACAGGGATGATGCGATGGATTTACTAAAAACCTTTGTAGAGTATGTACTGGTGTTTGTTCCTAGGAGTCAGAACATCATTGCGAATGGATTAGCCTGCATAGCTAGTTCATATCATAAGTGTCCTAGTGACAAAAAAATCATCATTTAGACAAAATATAGACCTAAATTGCCTGATAATGAGAAATATTGGCAGGTCTTTGAGGGCGACAAGTAGATAGAGGATTTCCTGCTTGGCAGAAATGAGTTTCAATGCTTTGATTCAGACTCTAAATCCGATGATAGCTGCCTGAGTGAAGAGCCCCCCGATGAAGAAAAATCACCCCATAGCGTAGAAATAAACACTTTAACTAAACAACTTGGAAATCAAACTGAAGAATATAAGAATGCAAATAAAGACGAAATAAAGGTGCCGCAGTCAAAGGATAAGAATATACCCCAAGGATTGGCACGTTTAGAGGACCTTTTTTATTTTGATGACGCAGTGAAGAAACCCACTATAGAAAACTCAGACTCAGATGTCAAGGAATGCAACATAGGCACTGAAGATAAGCCTAAGATGATTAAGTTGGCTAAGTCTTTGCCCGCAGACATGAAAAATAAATATATTGAATTATTCAAAGAATTCGTTGAGGTTTTTTTCCTAGAGCTACGAGGAATTAAAGGCTTATGATACAGACATTATACAGCACAAAATACCTTTGAAAGAAAACCAAAAACCATTCAGACAGAAACTTCACAGAATTAAACCGAAACAACTCCCTCTAGTCAAAAAGGAAACCAGGAAGATGTACGAGGCAGGAATTATAGTACCTGTGAGGTTTTCCGATTGGGTTTCCAACCTTGTAGCTGTGAGAAAGAAAACAGGTGAGATCAGACTGTGCATTGATTTCAGGAACCTTAATAGAGCTTCACTTAAAGAAAATTACCCTTTACCAAAGATGGAACACATCCTATAGAGGGTAGTTGGCTCTAAAAGGATCTCCCTGTTAGATGGTTTTTTAGGCTATAACCAAGTTTTATTACTCCCATAGGACCAACTCAATACCGCTTTCACCACTCCATGGGGCACTTTTATGTACATAAAAATGCCTTTTGGACTAATGAACGCTGGCGCGACCTTCCAACGAGCAATGGAAATAGCCTTTTTGGAGGAAATAGGGCACTTCATTCTCATCTATCTAGATGACATAACAGTCTATTCCAAGACTGATGAGGAACACCTAAAACATCTGAGAAGAGTTATTGAGAAATGTAGAAGGTTCGGTCTGTCATTAAACCCCAAGAAGACTGTATTCGGCTTGCAGGAAGGTAAGCTTCTGGGTCATAATATATCAGAGAAGGGAATTAAGATAGACCCACAAAGAGTTGAGGGAATACTATAGATCACACACCCGAGAAACGTAAAATAGTTACAGTCCTTTATAGGGAAAATTAGCTTCCTAAAGAGGTTTATTCCCAACTTAGCTGAGCACCTCGGGAATATGAAAAACATGCTGAAAAAAGGTGTAGGGGTTAAGTGGACTGTAGAGGCTAAAAACTCTTTTGAATTAGTTAAACTTGCGCTCACCCGAGCACTTGTCCTAATTAGCCCAGATTTCTGAAAATATTTCCTGATATTTTCATTTGCCTCCGAGCATACAGTGGCTGCAGTTCTATTGCAAAAAAATCCAGAGGGAATGGAACAACCTATTGCTTTCTTCAGCAAGGCTCTGAGGGGTGAACCCTTGAAATATAACATAATGGAAAAACAGGCCTATTCCTTGGTAAATGCCTTGAAAGACTTTAGGGTGTATATAATGCATTCTCACATCATAGCCTACGTGCCAAACATAGTGGGTAAAGACATTTTGTCCCAAGATCTTGATGTAAAGAGGGGAAAATGGATTGCTGTAATATTAGAGTATGACCTGGAAATAAAACCCACAAAATTGATCAAAGGTCAAGGCTTAGCTCAAATGATGGCTAAATCTAATTTGCAAGCCCTCGACATAAACATGGTAGACGCCTTGGATGAGTAGGAAGGATTACCTGATCCTACAGTTGAGGAACAATTTCAAAACTCTCCTTGGTATTCTGATATCCTGTATGTGCTCACAAACCTCAATGCCCCTCCTGATTTATCAAAGACTAAGGCCCGGTTCCTAAAGTTAAAAGCCAGAAACTATTGCATATTGAATGCATGTTTATACTGGAAAAATGCGAATGGTCTATTGCTTAAATGTTTTCCTGAAACTGAAGCAGAGAGGATTAAACAGGAGTTCCATGCAGGAGAGTGTGGGGGCCATTTAAACTGGAAGGACACTGCTAACAAAATACTCAGAGCTGGCTATTAATGGCCTACACTTTTCAATGACATCCATAAAATGATAATTGCCTGCCATAAGTGCCAGATTTTTGAGGGAAAAAGAAAGCTCCTCCCTTTACCATTACAACCCATTACTGTTGAGGCTCCCTTTCAACAATGGGGCCTAGATTTCATAGGAGAAATTCACCCTGCATCTTCTACTCAACACAAGTGGATCCTTACAGCCACAGACTACTTCAAAAAATGGATAGAGGCCATACCCTCTAGGAATGCCAGAGATTTTGTCATCATTAAGTTCCTAGAAGACCACATCCTCTCTAGATTTGGTTACCCAAGAAAAATAGTCACTGATAACGCTGCTGCTTTTGGATCCAAGAAAATGATTGATTTTTGTCACAGGTATCAAATAGCACTTGGTCATTCAATTGCTTATTACCCACAAGGTAATGGGTTAGCTGAATCATCAAACAAGAGCTTGGTGACCATCATCAAAAAATAAGAAATAATGGCATATCAAGTTAGTGCATGCTTTGTGGGCTGATAGGCTAACAAAAAATCAATCCATTGGCATGTCACCATATCAGCTTGTTTATGGGATAGAGGCAGTGTTTCCTACCAGCCTTGGGGTACCAGTGATTAAACTAGTCCAAGAGATTCAGAGAGAAGAGGACAGTATGGTAAGGAGGATAAATCAAACAATTCATCTCCAACAAACAAGAGAAGAGGTCTATAATAGAGCTCTGAAAGTGTAGGAAAACATAAAGAAGTTGTTTGATAAGAGAACAAAAGCTTGTGACTTCAAAATTGGAGATAGAGTTCTGAAATGGGACTCTAGGAGAGAAGACAAAGGAAAGCATGGAAAATTTGACAGTTTGTGGCAGGGTCCTTACATCATCCAAGCCACTGTTGATCCAAATGTCTTTTTTCTACAAGAGCTAGATGATACAGATCTATTTGGGGGTCCTGTCAATGGCAGGATGCTCAAGAATTACTACTGTTGATTTCCAATTTACAGTTTTCATTTCCATTGTAAATACCATTGTTGTGTTTTGTTTTCAAAGAAAAAGAGAAAATGTTTCAAAAAATAGAGAGAAGGAGAGGTCCAGACATGCTCAAAACTTGAACCTATGAAGTGAAAAATATTGGCTCTAACATGATCAAAACCTGAGCCAAATGAAATAAAAGAAGCTGGTTCTAACATGCCCAAAATCTGAACCAACAAAGAAAAAGAAAGATCAGCTCTAACAAGCCCAAAACCAGAGCTGAAGTGAAGAAGAAAGTGACTCTAACAAGCTCAAAACTTGAGTCATAAAGAAAAGAAGAATGCTTCAAAATTTCAGATTTCAAGCCTTCAAGATTTTGTTTTCAATTTTCTGCAATTTCAGTCCATGTGCAATCGTGTTTATACCTTGGATCCGCAACAAACCGGACTGTCTAATCCTTGTTTGACTGTTTTTAAATTTCTGTTGTAGAATGTAGAGAACAAATCTGCTAGACAGTTTAATCCTAGCAGATATTAGATTAGGTGGAGAAACTATGAGGCCAACAGTCTAATCTGGTCTCATGGAGTAATAAGGGTAGAATTAGACTAATTTGTTTTTATGCTTTCAATTAAAAATAAAAATAAAAATAAATAAATGATGAAGAAGGTCTGCAAATTCAAATGCACCTTGGAGAAAAAATGTTAGGATTGGAGGATGGGTAGGTAGCTTGTTTGGGGAATGTTTTATGCTGATTAATATCCATCATGTTTGTAACAGCTGAATCGAAGAAGAAATATGGTTCAAGGATCGGGCATCTGGCCTACTCCAAAGATTGTTTTTTGAATTCTTGACACCTTCAAGAAGATGCCATCCCCATGTGGAGCCACTGTTAACCACCTATGAATTTTTGGCAAGCAAACAGGTGGCTAAATATTTTTATGAGCCTTCAAGAGATACATTTCCTATGAAAATATCTCATCCTGGAAACCTCTGTGTGTCCATTGCCTTTGAAAATATCTTCACTGCTGTTTGCATCCATAAATCTTCCCTGTCTGTGAAACAATTATTCTCAGAAAGGCCTCCATTTTCCCCTTGTATCCCTGCAAAATTTCCCATTTTAACCCTTTTTCCCGTTTCAAAGTTTCCTCTTTAACCCCCAAAAATTCCTCCTAAGTCTTCAAACCATCTAATTCATCCTTTTAAACCAAGTGAAATCCCTTCATCTGGCTTTAAAACCCCTTTATTCCCCTACCGAAACCCTTGTTTAGCCTTGGAAACGTTGTTTTTTAAACTAAAAAACCCATATTTGACAGATAATAGGCTAGCCCCCTTCGACAGCCCAGCCCCGAACCACTTCCCCTCCATTTCACCGACGGCGCAGACCAAGCACTAAGGCACAAAGCGCTTATCGCATCGGAAGGATTGGTCGAAGCACTTTTCCTTTGTAAACAAAAATCTCCAATGCAATGAAGATTTTGTTCGTAGAGCCTTTGGAGCATTATCAGCGCGTCGATCTATATAGATGCGACGGTACGTGATTTTCACGCCGCACCCACCTCTTCCCTTTGTTAACTCTCGATGAATATCTCCACAGGGTTATCTTAAAGCGATCCAACGGCTATCGCATCATCGGAGCTTTCTGTGCGCCCGTCGCGACTCTTCATATCCCCGATTGGCGAGCCACGATTGAATACGAAGCATGTCCATCCATTACTGATCCTATGGCCCATATTCCTCCTCACTCTGCCCCTATTTCCCCAATTGGTCGCTCTCGATCCTATCATAGTTGTTGATCAGCGACAAATCCAATGGCCCGGAGATGCAATTGCTCCTTCATCCCATCGGAGTTTTGGCCCCTGCCTCCTGCGCTCGATTGAATCCAAGTCGTTCATCCCTTTCGATCAGACGACCGAGATCACTCCAGCGCATTCATGTGGAAATTTTTCCCTCCGCCTCCTCTTTTAATCTCCATCGTCCAATCCCATGGATCCATTGACGTCGAGATTACTCCCAACCACTAACCAACTCCTGTGCCTTTATTTCTCTCTGCGGATCTCGGTTGTCCATCACTGAGTCGGATGGTTCACAATCAAGTCGCCTTTGATCGGCCCCACTCTACACTCTACACACATTCCCATGTTCCCGCTTCATCCCATCACGCGTTGGATCTCATTATCCCAGATCCAACGGCCGGCGGCAATATCCGCGCGGCTTTGGCGATCGGAAGTTTAACATTCCAAATTCACGCGATATGGGCGGTTTTAAAATGCCACGTGTCGGCCCGAGAGACCTATGTCGTGTTTGAGAAAAGTGAAAACCACCTTGCCGCCTTTTTACGTGCGAAAATATGATGTTTCATCAGAAAAACCACTTCCCCACTTCTATGCCAGAAGATCCATCTATAGATCCCAACGGTTGATGCGTACGGATCAACGACCCTCATTTCATCTCGCATTCCATTCATATTTGTTCATCGCGCGACCATAGAACTTCATCACGTCATCTCAGCTATCGATCTCCTCCTGGGATGCGATGGTCCATATTAAATCGCCCTCACGCCCAAACGAGTCCCACCATTCAAACTCATTTCATATGTTTTTCATGCATTTCTTTTTGTATTTCGTCCAAGGTCGAAACTACATGTTTTACGTTAAAAATTATGTTCTTCTAGCCTACATTACAAACTTTAATGTTTAACATTAAAGTTTATTTCATTCTGCCTAACCTTCTAAATTCATTACTGTACATCCAATCACAACCGTCGATCACTACCTCCGGATCTAATCGCACGGTCCATATCCATTTCTCCACCAAACCTCTACTCGGAAGCGATTTTCACCATTATACTTGTGTTTTTCCATCGTTCTCCATTGCATCCAATGCATTCATCTCTGCTTCTACTCGCCATTCTCACAGGTCCTCCAACGCATCCATCACTCCTCCGCATATATTTTCTTAACTTTTTTGTGTGTTTTGCGGGGTTACGGGCGGTGTGAGACTGCCATTCTCATAGTCACTATTATAGTGACACGAGCTCAAGAGAAGGCTATTTTTCGAAAGAGCCGGATTTTGCAGAAAATTCTTGGGAAGGTTTCTAAATGAAATATATTCATCAAAGACCGGTGTTTTACTACTGCGAAACTTCACTGCACCATTAAAAGCTCCATTTTCACGGACGAGCGGTCAGAAGCGTGAAAGAGTATCGGTGATGAGAATAAAGAATTTTAAAGCACATGGTAATTGAATATTTTAAGCTTTAATTAACTATTCAAAGGGTGAATGTGCGAGTGAATACCTGTGATTAACATAGAAGGCCTAATGAGGCCTAAAGCACATAAAATAATATTATCGGTGTCACCATACGATGTAGATATGTTCTTTCCGTGAAAGGACAAAGTACCCTATAATGTTTTATTTCTATATCGTGTTCTCGAGAAGATTTTGACTACGACGAGAACAATCCTAATGCTACCGGAGAATTTGTTATATAGTATGGTATACACGAAAGTCATTTATCTACCTTTTCTTATCACAAGTAATACCGGCTGAATTACATCAAAGAACACACCCGGAGTGTTACTTTCGGCTTTGTTGAAGACCATTCTTTCATCCAAAGAGTACCAAAAATCAATGCATTGATATTAAGACAGAATGGGCCTCGAGCACTTTCCTTCTTACTTTGTTTTAATGTTTCATTTAGTGTTTCATCTACCTCTCTGCCTCTCTTTCGGCTATAAGAACTCAAGAAAAACACATTGTAAAGGTTGTTGATCGGATATCTGTGAATTGTAAGTTGTTTCTCTTGAGACATAGTTCTCTGTGTAAAGTTGTAAGATAAGTTTGGAGGAAGATATTTTCGAACTAAATATCAAAGCTTTTGGACAATGTTGTACATTCATTAGGGTGTTGCTCTTTAATATTACAAGCACATTTCTTTGGATCACGATTTAAAGCGATGGTGATGTTTTTACAGCCTTTGTCTGTTTTCCTACTGATAATTCATTACATTTCATTTCTCACGCGTAGAGATGAAATACGCTTAGGATATACCCTCGCATGGTACCTAATTCCCATACTCTTCTTATCATTAATTTTTTCTCTTGATTGTGTTATCGATGCTGATTCGGGATAATTTAACTAGTGTGTAGTTTTATTCTTGCTACGCTAATGTGCTGAAATTTATGAATATGTTCTTAGATGTTCTTGTTAGCTTTTAATTGAAAGAATTGAAATCTGGGAGTTTGAAAATGCTTTGGATCATGTCTCACTAGGGTCTTTTTCAATCAATTGAACCTTTTCAATTTCCCTTAAGTTGGATATCAAAGAATTGAAAGTTCAAAGCCTTTCTCGATCTCGAGGTTCTCACCTTTGCTGTTTAAATCCTTAATGTCTCCTTTGTCGAAGATTTAACCTTTTGGAGGTAGATCATAGGTGTCTAATGGCATGTCTTGTCCCTAGATACGATTCCTAAGCGGTCACCTTGGAGGTTTCCTTGTCATTCACCTTCATTCCTATATCATTTCATACCACACTATCATCTTTAGGATCCTATGCTTTAGATGACTAGCCCAATTAGAAAGCCTTGAATGTTTTGAATAGAAAGTAAACCCTTTCACGTCCATTGCTCCAATGGTCTCGAGTTTTCTGCGAAGTATCTCTCCTTTGCGTAAAATCCTCTTTGCTCACCCTTTGTCTTTTATTGAACCCTTCCTTCATGATTCCCAACAACCAAACAAACAAAGACAAACTTCGTGCCTATAACTAGTCTAATATTTTAAAATCAAGCTTCAAAGACATATACCTTTTCCTTTATAGAGATCCCTCTCTAGACCAGAGAGGGCTAGATTAGAGGTCTAAAAGTGGTTTTGATTTTGTCTCATCCTTTGGCCTTTTCCAATTTGACCAAAACATAGGAACCCCAACGGTCTCGCATGAAAAACGTAAGCAGAGCCTTCTCCATAGCTAGCTGGAATATTAGGATCATTTTCATTAGAATAGCTTGCTCCATTGATTGCACTAATATTTTGTAGTAATGGAACCCCCCATCGATAATTTATCGATTCTCCATATCCTTTGAGATAATGTAGCACCAAATCATCAACCCATTCAAGTAGCTCAACCTCCATTTATCAACAATATTTGAAACATGTTTCCACATATTATAGCTCACATGATCGACCATAGATCAACTGTTGTAGCTATAAACCATGAAAAATGTGAGAAGTAAAATTATAAGGAAACATGAATCGAGGCTATAACGAGTCAATCATTCATTTGATCATATCTTCGAGTCTAGAAGATAGTTTCGAAGTGTGATATACCATTGGAAAGCCCTTTACGAGATTGCTACTAATGAACACTTATGATATGATTTGTACTTGAAACTCATGTGAAAAAAATATCTGAAAATCATACATGGTAAAGCCTATTTGATCGCTTTGGTGGGTACTTCGAGCAGTCCCCACGGTTCGAGTACCTAGATTTATTTATGCTATGATTTTGAAACAAATACTCTAAACCTCATGGTAGTTCAACTAGATATAGGAGAGAATAAACATATTCTAGGATCTTAGACTACTTATTTATCCATTAATTTGGTAAAAGTGTTAGATATGGATGTGTTAGTATGAATCTTAATTCCAAGCGTACGAAAAAAGACCACTTTAGCTATGCATAACAAACAGCCCTAACAACAAAAATGGCTTGCTAATATCTTCATATCTACGGTTAGGTGATCAAGATAAATGCTGCAAAAATCGAGATCTATGCATTAGAAGACATTAAAGCAGTAGTAGAAAAAACAAGATTTACTCCATGCATCAATAGACAAAGAAAAGAATATATCAAATGAATTTTGTATTAATGGCACACGGGAGGAAAACACAAGAGGGTGTTCCCTATTCTCCTCAATGGGATGGGTTCTCGTATGTCCTCGGCACTTCGGATCTAGAATTCCTCTTTCTTGATGGTGTAGAAAACCTAGACAAACATGGAAAAAAATATGACTATGATGGTGGATCAATAGTCAAACCAAAGTTTAGATCCAAAGTGATCTTTGAGAAACGACAAAGGTGGTAAATGAATGGGAAAACCCTTCTATTTATAACAAAATATTGAGGTAGTCTAGATATTGGTGCATAATTAAAATATTATTAACCAAATTAAGATCCAACTTTTATGGAATCTTTTATTATGTTGTTGGAGAAAAAGGGAATTTGACTTGGGTCGAAATCCCTTTATTTGTAAATAATAAATAAATAAATGATTTATTTATCATGTAAGGATGTGGTTGAGTAATAATCAAATAAATAATGATTTATTTAATTATTTAAAGGGTGATTAGTCATAGTTAACAAAGAATATTATTTAAATAAGATTTAAACAATTATTCTTAGAAAATAATAAGATAAATAATTATTTATATAATTAATTTCCTTGTTTTGGGTTAAATATAACTTGAAATATTAACTAAACTCTTTGTTTAACTAATTATTCCTTGAGGAAAATCAAACAAATGTATATTTATTTAATATTTCCTCATGGGGTTTCTCTGTTTAGACCATAAACAACTTAATAAAGGTGATTTACTAAGTTATTTTCATAGTGAAAGAAATTTTACTTGGGGTAAAATTGGTCTTACATGGTGTACCTAGGTCCATCTAATGATAATAGATTAGATGACCAAAAAATGGTGTAAAAGATTTTCCCCATCGTACTAGCATTAGGAGCTAATCGTATGACCAAAGTACGTTGTAGAACTCAATCACTGAGACATCGAAGGGAAAGTCAGAGAGGAGTATAAGGTAGACTAGCGTTGAAAGAACTAGTCCCGGAAGGAGGTGAGACTTACGGAGTGGGACAAGATCTCTTTGAAGCGTGATTACCTGTACTATAGGCGATGGAGAGGCACTAACTATGCCCGCCGAGGCAAAATAAAAACAATAAGGCATCCAGAAAAACCACGGAATTTGGCCAATATAACACATGTTGGCATAAACATGAACAAGATAAACAAAAAAATAATGAGTCACATAAATATTGTGCCCTGGGATAATAGCCGGGACATTTGTACAATGATATCTAAGTACACTGAGATAAAAATGCAACTCGGATGCTGAAAACGGGAAAGGGCTGCGAAAAAATATCGACGATACATGCAAAAAAAGGCGCTATCAAGTGGTACGAGGGCTGACATCATCAAATGTATGGAGCTGCATCGAAGGTTTTAATGAAGAGGCCATCAGAGTGTGTGGGGGGGCTACTGTAGGGCCACCCCCTCATGAGCAGGAGACATCTCACACACACCGGGAATTAGCGATGTCAAGTGCTACATCACTAAACCATCGAGTATACGGATCGTGATCATCTTGAAAGGAGTTGGAGCGAGAAACGATCAAGTCAAGAACATGACAGGGAGTCCCTTTGCACGATTCGAGAGCACCAAACAAGAGTGTAAGTTGGAACCAAGGTACATCGCCTCTCTAGACCTATCTTCTGGAATGAATGAGTGATGTCGACGAAGAAGGAGGTCTTCCATAGGTGAGGCAATAATGGATCCTCAATGAAGGCACGAGAAAAATAGATAGTGGTGAACGACGGACTAACAGACGATGGTGATGATGAAAATGGGGAGAATTTGAAAAGCAAATGAACGACTTCCCTTGTTAGAGCATAAAGGGCATGGATGACACAGCGGGCGACTAACATAATATCATGAGGGCTAGGGATAGCTGAGGGATGAAGGAGGCCATAATATGTGACATGAGAGAGGAACCAAGCAATTAAGGATGGAGGACTATAGTGGGGTTCAAAGGGACTCGGGATAGACTCCATGGATGTAATTATGACTGCAGTAGCCCCCTATGAAATTCTTGCCAAGCAGGCTAGAGAGACTGGGTGTTTTGGAGCCTCAAGGAATGCCTTTCCCCTGAAAAATCCATCCCCCTTGGAGTCTCGTTTCTTGTGCCTAATATGTATACTCTCTCTTGATCCATCACTCGAAAAAGAGGCCTATATTACCCCTCATATCACTTTGCCAAGCACCACGTTTTTCCCACTAGACAAATCCCATCGGATCCTCCATACACCCTTGGTTTCATTCAAATACACCCTTGGTCCTTCTATCGTTGCTCTCCATGGCCTCAAATTACATCAAAAGGCTTGAAAAGCCCACTCAATGCATTATATGTGAGCCTAGACCCTTTCACCATTAGCCTCTGCACCTTTTTCCATAAGACCGTGACTGTAACCTAGGTTTTTTCCTTGTGGGGGGTTTTGCTGCTGTCGTAGAGTCGAAACCATGGAGCCCCGTGGTTGACTCCTCGGGATGTTGGAAAACCCGATCGAGCGGGTTGTTAATTCACTACGGGGGGTCGCTCCAAAATCTCATGGCTGTACACCTTGGCCCCCCCGTAGTTGATCTCCGCCGTCCAAATTAATGTATGATCCGACGGCGCGGAGCCCTTCCGATCAGTGGTCCCCACTCCCGTCCCTACGCACTGTTCCAAATCCACCGGTATTTTCCGCACCACCATTTGCGAGCTAGCGGTTTTCTTCCATCGCCCAGTGATTCCACTGAGCGCCCGCCGCGTGTCCTCTGTACGAACCTGAAACCGCCTTCATTTCGCACGCTATTTTTCGGGTGATAGACGGGTAGTGGAATAAATGACGAGCGTCAGATCTTGGAGCCCTCATCCAATGGGGCTCATTCATCGAACCTGCGCACTGCTTAACGCCCGACCATCATGCTTGCTGGTCCACCATATGTCGCCCTCGCCATTGATCTCCGCCCGATCGACGGTACGGATCTGTCCATGCATTGTTGACCATTCCACGGTCTCTCGCCTCGCCCCGTCACCCCGTCTCGCCACGTCATTGCTACAAGTACCCTCCGTACATATTCCTAGTCCATTACATAAACTGGTTTATTTACGTGTTTTTCATTCATTTTTCGCGTTTATTCTCTTCGTGCTCTGCCAACCATATACCAGAGTGATTTTCACCATTTCTTCTGCAATTTTCTCCTCCAGCTCGTCAGCATAGCCATGATCATAGTCCTCGTCACCTTCACCGTTCCTGCCCATGTTTTCTCTTCACAGTTCGTTGCTTTGCAGGGTTTCCAAAGGTGAAAGACCGCCATGATTTTACATGGCAAAGCTGTGCAGATAGTATTAAATCCAAGAGTTGGTACTGCCATGGGATAGTCAAAGAAAGCGGCTGACAGGATTTGCTTTAAAGAAGAGGATCCAAAACTCTATGGAAAACCTTTCAGCGCTATTAAAAGTCCGAGCTACCCTGTCAGAAGCAAAATCAAAAGGCAGAGTCATTCAGTACAAGCAAGAAGATCAAGGCAAGCTAATGAAGATCTCGAGCCCTAAGTCAATGTTTTCAGAGACAAAGCAGTAGATTACAGACCCCGAGGATCGATCAAAGGATCCCGAGCACAGGCAAAAGGTAATATCAGGGTTTTTCATCAGCAGAATGTTTGTTCTTCATCAAGTACATGGCATCCATACAGCTTTTATTATACACCATGTCCCTGAAGTGTTTTCCACCAGACAACAGACCTGAAAATGCCAGAACATTTATGAGACAGACCTTCCTAGCAGTTTATTTTATTTTTTGTTCAAATCACCTGGAGTACAACAAGCCAAAAGGTCAAGATCATATCCAAAGCAGATCATTCTTTCACAAGGAAGGTGACAGAGATTAAATACATAGCAGGTCAAGCATAATGGGTTTCGGCCCTGCATCCATTGTTGTGTTTAATGATACATTTAATTTTCACCTACTCCTTCAGTCGATCTTAGGCTCACCCTTTGCTATAAAGCACAGAAGGAAACATTGTAATGGTTTTTGATGAGATATCAGTGAAACGCAAGTATTTTCCTCTTGAGACAAGTTCTCTGTGTAATATTGTAAGATAGACTGAGGCTAGATGTATTCAGACTGAATGTTCAAGCTATGGGCTATGATGTACCTGATTGGTGTTGTTTTTAATATGATAAGCATGTTTCTTTGGATCCTGATCTAAAGCAGCTGGTGATGTTTCCTCTTTCTCTGTATTTGTGATTGACTTGCTCTCATTGCATGCTACATTTCATTTCATTTCTACTGGTAGGCAACAGAAGTATAATATAGGATTCACCCTTGATAGGTGCCCTATGTTTCCTGCTCTCCCTACCTCAATGTTTTCTACTTATATGTGTATCTGAATGTTGATTTCAATTGATTTAACCAGTGTAGTGGATGATATTGCCTGCTCTCTGATGTATGAATTAATGAAATCTGTGTTTAGATGTTCTTGGTAGGATTTAGTTGAATGTGTTGAGAACCTGGGAGGTCTAGAATCCTGTATCTGCCTCACTAGGAGCTTTCCATCCCAATTAAACCTTTCCAAGATCCCTTGTTTTACCTCTAATTCTGTCCAAGCAGGCCTGGAGTTAAATGACCTCTGGTCTGATCTATAGACAGAGTTGGTTGGTTCTCCTCCTTTCATTTTCTGTCCTTAATGTCCCATTCCAAATATCTCCTTTAAGATCCAATGCTCTAGATGACTAGCCCAATTGAAAGCTTGCACATTGATTACAGGTAAATCCTTTCTTGACTCCATTGCCCAATGGCCTTGATGTTCTCTGAGTTATCTACCTTTGCCTATTTTACTCCATGCTCACCCTTGCCTTATAGTGGACTCTTCTTTCCTGGTTCCCAACAACCAAACTCTTAATCAAACAAACAAACCCTGTGCTTCATACCTAGCCTAATACCTTCAAACTGAACTCCAAAGTTATACCTTTGACATATCATAGAGAGATCCCTCTCTGAACCTAGGAGGGCTAGATCCTGAGGTTCCAAAGTGGTTCTATGTTGTCTCATCTTTTGGTCTTTCCAACCTGGCCAAAACATGGGAACCCCAACATAATGGCGACTCCACTGGGGACTTTCTGAGTACTTTCATCTTGATACATCTCCAAACCTCAGAAAACCTAGAATCTCTAGTTAGGTTAGTAGTAAAACACTTATCCTTCCCATTCCACTTACCTCTTGTGTGTTTTACCCCATACTCTTAGATAGAGCCTGGAAAGGGCCAGGTAGCCTCCGGATCTCATCCTCTTCTTTGAGGTGACATATCTGGTAAATGCCCTCCCAGTCAATCTCTGGTTAGAGTTTGATGTGTTTAGTGGGATATCCTTGAAAAGGGATATTTCATCAGCACTGTGGTGGACAGTGTATCCCTTGAAATACCTTAAACCTTTCCACCTGGCGACTCCATAGCTCCTAAATGTTAAAAGACTCCACTGGTGATCAGTAGGCCTGATGATTATCTTGGTTTCACAATCAGACTCCACTGGGAGGCCAGCCCCCGAGACAACATTAACCACAGTAGAAGTAACGAGTAGGGTTAAGTTGCTTGGCTTATAAACAACATTCTGGCTTTCAGAACCATCCACACAAGAGCTTATCCCAACCCTGACCCACCGGAAATAGTTGAAAATCCAGAGAGTATCCTCAAAGGAGCTCCTACACCTAAAAGACCAACCATTTCCAACCACATTCTTAGAGCTAATTCTGCACCAGAAAACCTAACAGCTCTAGCACATTTCCTCCCTGACCTAGACATACCTAATAGACTACCGAGAACTAGGTCATTCAATCATCCAGACCAGCAAGACCTCGAAGTTTACAATACACCATCTAACAGTGGTCAAAACACTAGGGACAGTGAAACCCCTCCTTCCACACCACCTGATTTTCACTTCCTCCAAAACTTGGGGCTCTCTCACCCTAGATCTGCTCAACAGACTTCTGCTGGTCCAAACATCCCTGTCATCCAAATACCAGCTGCTCAAGCTAACCCTATACCCCATCAGAACATCATTATGGCAGCCTGGTATGCACCTTTGCTTTTACCTCAACCCTTGTTACCCTTGCCCAATGATTATCAGTCAAAAATCCCACACTTCACTGCTAAAGAGTCCATAACAGCTCAACAACATGTAGATAAAATGGAGGACTCTTTTGATTATATGGAAATTGATGATGAAACAATCAAAATGAGGATCTTTTCCCAAAGCTTAGGGGGCGAGGTCAAGAAATGGTTTAAAGGGTTGCCTCCTGGCAGTATTCAAGATCTCCCTGCATTATACCAGACCTTTATAAACAAATGGGAGGTTAGAGCAAACCCTCGCCAGCTCCTAGCAGAATACATGTCCCTTAAGAGGAATGTAGGAGAGAGTGTTCATGATTACACCACTAGATTCAACAGCATTTATAATGCTCTCCCTCCACACATGAAGCCTCCTCAAGGTATGGCCCTAGCTAAATACCCTGAGGGATTTGATGCCGACATGGCCTATGAGCTTAGGGATAAAGAGTACACCACCCTAGAAGACATGCAAAAAGGAGCCATAACCATAGAAGCGAACTTAATAGAAAAAAGGGCAAGACTGAGAGCTGAGAAGAGGGTAACATATAGGGATGACAACGTAGCTTCCACCTCTGATCCAAACTATGATAGATTATCTAAAAATGTGGATAAGCTACAACAAATGATGGAGAAAATGGTTGTCACAGTTAGTAACCAAAACAGAAATCAAAACCAGAACTAGAACTTTAGGAGAAACAACAATGCCACTCCCAACAGACAGAAAGAATCAAATCAACAAGTTATTCCCCCTTTCCAAAACTTTCTAGATGAGGATGAGGAAATCATAGAAGAGTCTAAAGGGAATGCAATAAACATGTTTGAAACAGAAGACTCAATACTAAATTATGATTCAGAAGAAGACCAACCCTTCACCACTGGTTGTGATGAGGAGTGGTTTGAGTCTGAGGATTATAGATTAGGATTTGAAAATGCCATGTTGCAAGTCAGGGAACAATATGAACTTAGGAGCAAGAAAAACCAAGATACTCCCAAAGCCAAGACTCCTGAGATTACAATCAAGAAAAAGCCTGACAAAACTTCTAAAGCAACTGTTGAGAATTCCAAATCAGCAGCTGAAGGTTCTGGAAAAGACAAAGAAAAAGACAACCAAAACACTGAAAAACAAGGTCAACCAACTAGCAGTACTAGCACCACAGTTAGTGCTCCTGATACAACATTTCCCAACCCTGTACATAGTGAAAAATCACAAACTGATTCAGCTACTAAGGTAGTAACAAATAAGACAGAGTTGAACATTCCAAAGACCCAGTCCACTTTCAATTTAGAGAGTGAGATTGCGAAAATTAAAATCTCTGTACCATTATCTGAGTTGGCCACTCAGGATATATATAAAGGCTAGATTTTGAAAGCATTAAATCTGAGTGTAAATAGTGACACTGTAAATCTGAGTGATGATCAACCCGCCCTGCTGTTTGGTCCAAAGATTGAGGGAAAGTTTCAGGAAGGGGTAGTTTCGCCTTTTTATATCAGTCTCAACATTCATGACAAGATCTTGCACAATGCCATGCATGATTCTGGAGCATCACATAATTTAATGCCTAAGGTAGTGATGGAGAGGCTAGGCCTAGAGATAACCCGACCTTACAAAGATCTGTATTCATTTGACTCTAGCAGAGTAAAATGCCTAGGCCTCATCAAAGACTTATGTGTGAGCTTAACCCAGATTCCTGCCAAGTGTATGGTCATGGATGTTGTGGTGGCAGATGTGCCACCAAAGTATGGCATGCTATTGTCAAGATCATGGGGAGCCAAACTGCAAGGAACAATGCAGATGGATGGCTCTTATGCTACTATCCCTATATTTGGCCAACTTAGAAGACTGTATAGAGAGTCTTAGATGAAATTCTTAGTCAGTAGCCCCGAGAAGCCTGAAAATTCACCATTATACTCTGTACGTACAGATCTAGACTCTTTCATTCTCTACAATGACCAATCCTCAGAAGAGCCGAGATCAGATAACGGAAACACAAACGTAGAGCTCATGGATTTCAACATAATGGCTACTCTAGAAGAATACGATGAAGAGGACCATGGGAAAAATACTGAAAACGTAACTCTGAATAGAACAGAAACAGAACAAAAATAGCAAGCCAGCCAGCTCCCTGATCTCCATGCCCATAATGAACCACAAAATGACCCTCCTCCTAGCACAAACCTCACAACTCAACATAATGGAAAATCCAGCTGTAGGGGAGGGGATGAAGACGAAGTAAACAATGAACCCCTGTGGGAAATGAACTTTGATGGGTCCTGTACTAGGCAAAACACTGGAGCAGGAGTGTGGCTACATAACACAGGAGATGATCATGCAGAGAGCCACGCTGTGAATATGCATTTCAAATGCACAAACAACATTGCAAAATATGAGGCTCTCATCCTGGGTCTGAATCTATTGAAAAAGTTAGGAGCCCGTAAGATAGCTGTGAGAGGAGACTCAGAGTTAGTGATCAAATAGGTGAATGGTGAGTATTTGGCAAAACATCCCAGACTAAGAGCATATAGGAATGACACTCTGGATCTGTTGAAAACATTCGTTGAATATAAATTAGTGTTCATTCCTAGGGGTCAAAACGCTGTTGCTAATGGATTAGCTTGCCTAGCTAGTTCATATCCTAAGGCCCCCAATGACCAACAGATCATCATCCAGACCAAATTCAGACCTGCGGTGCCAGACAATGAAAAATACTGGCAGGTTTTCGAAGGAGACAAACAGATTGAGGATTTCCTGATAGGCAGAAATGAGTTTGAATTTTCTGATTCAGACTCCAAATCTGATAGCTTCTGCCTAGATGAAGATTCCTCAGATGAGGAAGAAACACCCTGTAACGTAGAAACTCCCTGTAACATAGCAATAAATCTTTTTTCTGATAAAACTGGAAATTTTAACGAAAATAGTGAAAACGCAGAAAACGAAGAGGTTGAGGTATTGCAGGACAAAGACAAGAATATACCCAGAGGCCTGGCACCCTTAGAGGACCTTTTTGACTTTGACGATGTAGCTAAAAGGCCTACTATTGAACATGTAGATTCAGATGTCGAAGAATGTAACATAGGCACTAAAGACAGACCCAAAATGATAAAACTGGCTAAGTCTATACCTGCAAACATGAAGAAAAAATACATTGACTTGTTTAAGGAATTCATTGACGTGTTTGCATGGAGCTATGAAGACTTAAAGGCCTATGACACCAACATCATACAACACAAGATACCACTAAAGGAAAATCAGAAGCCTTTCAGACAAAAACTTCGAAGAATCAATCCAAAACAATTGCCTGCAGTAGAGAAAGAGATCAGGAAGATGTATGATGCAGGCATAATAGTCCCTGTAAGGTTTTCTGATTAGGTGTCAAACTTAGTGGCTGTAAGGAAGAAAACAGGGGAGATCAGACTATGCATAGACTTTAGAAACCTCAACAGAGCCTCCTTGAAAGACAACTATCCTTTGCCTAGAATGGAACATATCCTACAAAAGGTAGTGGGCTCTAAGAGAATCTCCCTGCTTGATGGTTTTTCAGGATACAACCAAGTTCTGGTACTCCCAGAAGATCAACTCAAAACAGCTTTTACCACTCCATGGGGCACCTTCATGTACTTGAAAATGCCTTTTGGATTGATGAATGCTGGAGCTACCTTCCAGAGAGCGATGGACATAGCTTTCTCAGAGGAGATAGGACACTTCATAGTTATCTACTTGGATGACTTGACTGTCTTTTCTAAAACTGAAGAAGAACACCTGAAACATCTGAGAAAATTTTTTGAAAAATGTAGAAGGTACGGTCTGTCCCTAAATCCTAAGAAGACTGTTTTTGGGTTGCAAGAAGGTAAACTTCTTGGCCACATTATATCTGAGAAGGGGATCAGGATAGACCCACAGTGAGTTGAGGGAATACTTCAAATTTCACATCCAAGAAACATCAAGGAATTGCAGTCCTTCATAGGGAAGATCAATTTCCTTAGAAGATTTATCCCCAATCTTGCTGAACATCTTAGGAAAATGACTGAAATGCTAAAGAAAGATGCAGGAATTAAGTGGATTGTTGAAGCCAAGAAATCTTTTGAGTCAGTAAAACTTGCTCTCACTCAGGCCCCTGTCCTTATCAGCCCTGACTTCTCAAAATATTTTCTGATCTTTTCATTTGCTTCCCAACACACAATAGCTGCAGTTTTGCTGCAGAAAAATTCAGAAGGTAATGAACAGCCTATAGCTTTCTTCAGTAAAGCCTTGAGAGATGCACCCTTAAAGTACAACATCATGGAAAAGCAGGCCTATGCCCTGATCAAGGCCTTAAAAGACTTTAGGGTGTACATTCTGCATTCTCACACCATTGCTTTCGTGCCAAATATAGTGGTCAAAGATATCTTGTCCCAAGACCCAGATGGGAAAAGGGGCAAATGGATTGCTACAATCTTAGAATATGACATTGAAATAAAACCCACCAAGCTGATCAAAGGTCAAGGCCTGGCCCAATTAATGGTTGAATCAAACCTGCAGGCCCTTGACATTAATATGATGAATGCCTTAGATGAGCAGGAAGGATTGCCCCATCCAACTGTTGAGGAGCAGTTTCAGAACTCTCCTTGGTATACTGATATCCTTTACGTGCTCACTAACCTCAATGCCCCTCCAGAACTGTCCAAAACAAAGGCCAGATTCATAAAACTCAAGGCTAGAAATTACTGCATTTTGAATGAGAATCTATATTGGAAAAATCCAAATGGCCTTTTGCTGAAATGTTTGTCTGAAACTGAAGCTGAAAGAGTCAAACAAGAATTCCATGCTGGGGAGTGTGGAGGCCACCTGAGTTGGAAAACCACTGCAAATAAGATACTCAGGGCTGGTTACTATTGGCCTACACTCTTTAGTGATGTCCATAAAATCATTCTTTCCTGCCACAAATGCCAATTTTTTTAAGGAAAAAGAAAGCTCCTTCCCCTCCCTCTGCAACTGATCACCATAGAAGGCCCTTTCATGCAATGGGGCCTAGAATTTTATAGGAGAAATTCATCTTGCCTCCTCTGGACAACATAAATGGATCCTAACTGCTACAGATTAATTCACTAAATGGATAGAAGCTATACCCACTACGAATGCCACTAACTCTATCATCATTAGGTTCCTATAAGACTTCATCTTATCACGTTTTGGTTGTCCAAGGAAAATAATCACTGACAATGTTGCTGCTTTCAGATCCAAAAGAATGGTTTATTTCTGTCACAGGTACGAAATAGTGCTTGGACATTCAACTGCCTATTACCCCCAGGGTAATGGCCTAGCTGAATCATCAAATAAAATCCTGGTTACAATCATCAAGAAGCTGATGGAAGAGAACAAAAGGTCATGGCATAAAAAGTTGATACATGCTTTGTGGGCAAACATGCTCACTACAAAGAAATCCATTGGCATGTCACCCTTTCAGCTGGTTTATGGGACTGAAGCAGTGTTTCCTACTAGTCTTGGAGTTCCAGTAATCAAGCTTGTCCAGGAGATCCAATCAGAGGAAAACAGTATGGTAAGGAGAATCAATGAAACTATCCATCTACAGCAAACAAGAGAGCGGGTTTATAGCAGAGCTGTCAGAGTACAGGAAGGCATAAAGAGATAGTTTCACAAAAGAACCAAAGCTTCATATTTCAAGGTTGGAGATAAGGTTCTGAGATGGGATTCGAGAAGAGAGGATAAAGGCAAACATGGCAAATTTGACAGCCTGTGGCAGGGTCCATACATAATCCAAGCCACTGTGGGTCCTAATGCGTTTTTTCTGCAAGAACTTGATGGCACGGAGTTGTTTGGGGGTCCTGTCAATGGCAGGATGCTCAAGCATTACTTCTATTGATTTTTGTTCCAGTTTCATTTCCATTTTACATACCATTGTAGTCTTTATTTTCAAGAAAAAAGAGAGTAAATTTTCCAAAAAAAAAACGGAGTGAAAGGACAGGTCCAGACATGCTCAAAACATGGACCTTTAAAGTGTAAAGAACAGATCTAGATAAGCCCATGCATTTTCCAGAGTAAGTGCACACTCCAGACCAAGTGAATAAGCAAGGCATGTTTGATAGTCTTGGTCTGGAGTTTGCTCTTGCTCAGAAAAATTCTCAAAATGAGGCTCATGAAGACATCCTACCTCAAGATTACTCCATACAAGAAGCAAAGAGTAGCTGGTCCTAATATGCTCAAAATGTGGATCAACAGTGAAAAGAAGAATCATCTCTAATATTCCCAAAACCAGAGCTGAAGCAAATAAAAGAGGTGACTCAAATATGCTCAAAACCTGAGTCACAAGAAAGAAAGAAGAATGTTTCAAAGTTGTAGAATTCCATGCCTTCACAGTTTTGTCTTCTACAAGTTTCTGTCCAGCAAGTCAGACAGTCTAATCCTGGCTTGGCTGTGTTTAAATTTCCTGTCTTAGAATGTAGGTGAAGAAACCTGTTGGACAGTTTAATCCCAACAGGTAGTAGATTAGGTAGAGAATTGTATGAGGCCAACAGTCTAATCTGGCCTCATGGAGCAATAAGGATAGATTTAGAATAGGTTTGTTTTTGTTTTGAAAAATAAAATGTAAAGGGTCTGCAAGCTCAAATGCACCCAAAGGGAACAGTTAGGACTACAGTTGGGTAGGTAGTTTGGTTGGGAAAATGTTTCTGCTGATATATCATGTTTGTGGCAGCTGAAAATCAATGAAGAAAGATGGCTTATGATAGCAGGCATCTGGCCTACTCCAAAGATCATATCTGGTTTCTTGACTCCTCCAAGGAGAAGCCATCCCCATGTGGAGCCACTGTTAGCCCCCCTATGAAATTCTTGGCAAGCAAGCTGGGGGCTAGATTGTTTGGGAGCCTTCAAGGAATACCTTTCCCCTGAAAACACATCCTCCTTGAAGTCTCTGTGTACTGTGCCTAAAATATAGCCCCTCTGCTGATCCATTTCTCAAAAGGCCCACTATTGCCCCTTTATACCCCTGCAAATACCCCCATTTTACCCTCCCCTTTCCTTTGTCAAAATCCTTTTTCTTCCTTTTATCCCCACCATCACCCTCTTAAATTCTCCAAAATCCCCTTAAACTTCCCCATCACCCTTTATTTCCCTAATTCTCCACCTCGCCTCCCTATCGTTCCTTCCCTTGGGCCTAAAAATGCTTTAAAATGTGAAAAAATCATATTTCGGGTCCTGGAACCTTAGGCCATAGCCCCGCGCTCCTTTATCTTCCACGTGACCCGATGCTATGACCATAGCCCATTTTTGAAAGGCGCTTATCACAGATCCATTTCGGGTGCAACCTCAGCCCTAGATCTCACCCGATCGAACGACTGTTATTCACTACGGGGGGTCGCTCCAAAATCTAATGGCTGTACACCTTGGCCCCCCATAGTTGATCTCCGCCGTCCAAATTAATGTATGATCTGATGGCGCGGAGCCCTTCCGATCAGTGGTCCCCACTCCCATCCCTGCGCACTGTTCCAAATCCACCGGTATTTTTCGCACCACCATTTGCGAGCTGGTGGTTTTCTTCCATCGCCCAACGATTCCACTGAGTGCCCGCCGCGTGTCCTCTGTACGAACTTGAAACCGCTTTCATTTTGCACGCTATTGTTCGAATGATAGATGGGTAGCGGAATAAATGACGGCCGTAAGATCTTGGAGCCCTCATCCAACGGCGCTCATTCATCGAACCTGCGCACTGCTTAACGCCCGACCATCTTGCCTGCTGGTCCACCATCTGTCGCCCTCGCCGTTGATCTCCGCCCGATCGATGGTCCGGATCTGTCCATGCATTGTTGACCATTCCACGGTCTCCCGCCTCACCCCGTCACCACGTCTCGCCACGTCATTGCCACAAGTACCCTCCGTACATATTCCTAGTCCATTACATAAACTAGTTTATTTACGTGTTTTTCATTCAGTTTTCGTGTTTATTCTCTGCGTGCTCCGCCAACCATATACCAGAGTGATTTTCACCATTTCTTCTGCAATTTTCTCCTCCAGCTCATCAGCATAGCCATGATCGTAGTCCTCGTCACCTTCATCGTTCCTGCCCATGTTTTCTCTTCACAGTTCGTTGCTTTGCAGGGTTTCCAAAGGTGAAAGACTGCCATGATTCTACATGGCAAAGCTGTGCAGAAAGTATTAAATCCAAGAGTTGGTACTGCCATGGGATAGTCAAAGAAAGCGGCTGACAGGATTTGCTTTAAAGAAAAGGATCCAAAACTATATGGAAAACCTTTCAGCGCTATTAAAAGTTCGAGCTACCCTGTCAGAAGCAAAATGAAAAGGCAGAGTCATGGAGTACAAGCAAGAAGATCAAGGCCAGCTAATGAAGATCTCGAGCCCTAAGTCAATGTTTTCAGAGACAAAGCAGCAGATTACAGACCCCGAGGATCGATCAAAGGATCCCGAGCACAGGAAAAAGGTAATATCTGGGTTTTTCATCAGCAGAATGTTTTTTCTTCATCAAGTACATGGCGTCCATACAACTTTTATTATACACCATGTCCCTGAAGTGTTTTCCACCAGACAACAGACCTGAAAACACCAAAACATTTATGAGACAGACCTTCCTAGCAGTTTATTTTATTTTTTGTTCAAATCACCTGGAGTACAACAAGCCAAAAGGTCAAGATCATATCCAAAGCAGATCATTCTTTCACAAGGAAGGTGACAAAGATTAAATACATAGCAGGTCAAGCAGAATGGGTTTCGGCCCTGCATTCATTGTTATGTTTAATGATACATTTAATCTTCATCTACTCCTTCAGTCGATCTTAGGTTCATCCTTTGCTATAAAGCACAGAAGGAAACTTCGTAATGGTTTTTGATGAGATATCAGTGAAACGCAAGCATTGTTCCTCTTGAGACAAGTTCTCTATGTAATATTGTAAGATAGACTGAGACTAGATGTATTCAGACTGAATGTTCAAGCTATGGGCTATGATGTACCTGATTGGTGTTGTTTTTAATATGACAAGCATGTTTCTTTGGATCCTGATCTAAAGCAGCTGGTGATGTTTCCTCTTTCTCTATATTTGTGATTGACTTGCTCTTATGTTATGTTCCATTTCATTTCATTTCTACTGGTAGGCAACAGAAGTATAATATAGGATTCACCCTTGATAGGTGCCCTATGTTTCCTGCTCTCCCTACCTCAATGTTTTCTGCTTATATGTGTATCTGAATGTTGATTTCAATTGATTTAACCAATGTAGTGGATGATATTTCCTGCTCTTTGATGTATGAATTAATGAAATTTGTGTTTAGATGTTCTTGGTAGGATTTAGTTGAATGTGTTGAGAACCTGGGAGGTCTAGAATCCTGTATCTGCCTCACTAGGAGCTTTCCATCCCAATTAAACCTTTCCAAGATCCCTTGTTTTACCCCTAATTCTGTCCAAGCAGGCCTGGAGTTAAATGACCTCTGGCCTGATCTATAGACAGATTTGGATGGTTCCCCTTCACTCATTTTCAATCCTTAATGTCCCATCCCACCAATCATCCTTTAAGATCCAAATGCTCTAGATGACTAGCCCAACTGAAAGCTTGCACATTGAACACAAATAAATCCTTTCTTGACTCCATTTCCCAATGGCCTTGATGTTCTCTGAGTTATCTACCTTTGCCTAGTTTACTCTATGCTCACCCTTGCCTTATATTGGACTCTTCTTTCCTGATTCCCAACAACCAAACTCTTAATCAAACAAACAAACCCTGTGCTTCATACCTAGCCTAATACCTTCAAACTGAACTCCAAAGTTATACCTTTGACATATCATAGAGAGAGCCCTCTCTGAACCCAGGAGGGCTAGATCCTGAGGTTCCAAAGTGGTTCTATGTTGTCTCATCTTTTTGGTCTTGCCAACTTTGGCCAAAACATGGGAACCCCCAACGGACTCAACTCGGATGCTCTAAACAAGGATGACTCGATGGTGCTACCATGCGAAAAAGGTCAATGGGGACCATAAAAAACATGAGTACAAGATGGTAACTCACAACAAGAAATTTGACACGGCGTGGACGGGTATGGAGGCAGAAAAGTGGTGCCCCCTGATCACGAGTGTTGCAAGTGAAGAGGTCGATTTTGAGGAGGGGTGAGGTTACGCTTCTTGGAAAAAAATGTGTCATGTTGAAGTATCAAATCACTAAAAACTAACGAGATACCCATTTTAGGGCTCGGTGAGGGCTTTCCAATGGTATACATGGTTCGTCAAACCAGAGCTACGGTTTGGCCGCGACGACGAAAAGAAAAATTGGGTGTTTTTCTTTTAATAAGGCATTTTCCTTCCAAATTCACTCATTTGTAGTTGGAGTTGTGGTGAATATACTCGGGAGAGGAGGCCCTAAATCTTGCGGTGATCGTAGCGAGACAAACCGACCATTGGAATTTGAGATCCATCAAGTGTAGAGTAAGATGTCTAATCCTACTCTTTCATTTCATTGGGTTGAAAATTTAGTGTAGGTACCGAGCTTATGAACAGAGCCCGGACCACACTTTTTGGGGTTTGTTACGCATCCTGGGTAGTAGATATTGGGTAGAAAGCTGTGACCTATCACGGGGAAATGTCTGGAAAGTGCGACTTTGTCGAGAGAAAGGGGGTTTCGGTGATGTTTTTTAGGCGGGATGCGGGATTTTTTATGATTGAGGGGCATAGATACCCCCCGAAGCATGTTGTGGTCATGCCAAAAATTATTTGAGAAAAGGGAATCTAAACACATTTTAATGATGTGGTGTGCCATTTTTTTTATGCGAGTTTGAGAAAGGGAATTAAGGATTACCAATCTCTTTGGGTACTTCATATGTGCATCAAATGGACTTTAAGTTTCGAGATTGGCATACATGGTGTCCCTATCCCAAAGAGAGGATTTTGGGATAATGAGTAGGGTGCTCTCCCGAGAAAATTCACGGGTTGGTCAAACTCAATGTCGAAAGGATTGGGTTGTTTATGTAATATAAAGGAATGATGAGGGGTATCATCCCTAGAGTGATACGAAGTGATATGGGACTCTAGAGGTTCTTCTAAATGTACAATAATCTATGGTACTAAAGCCGACACAACCCGAGATACACTTAGAGAGTTGTGAAGAATTTCTTCTCCTCAATTCACGAGATATGAGTGCCCCCTTACCCAAACATTGGGTATCACAGTATGTCCACAAGGTACTTGTGGTTCGGATGTATGGGTTCGGTGCAAGGGGGGGTAGATAAAGTCGGGGGTGGTGACTACTTCCACAATGTCGTCATCGTAATAGAGGAGGGGGGTGGCTCCGGTGGAAGAAATACACGACATGGCAAAGCTACGACTCATCATCATGAGAAGAGAGAGGTTCACATGCGCATCGTCACAAGTGGTGACGGAAGAGTAATCGGATAAAGATCTACCGATGTTGAGTCTAGGGTGATTCTTTGAAGGGAGGTTAGGCTAAACATCGGGGGAGTCTCTAAGGGGACTTCCATCAAGGGTTTCATGGATGATGATAGATAGCAGGATGGAGGACCAAGGCCCTATTATTTTGACATCATAAGGGGGGATTTCAATGGGAGCATCCGTGTCTTCTAGTGTTCTCGAAGCAATATGTACGGATAAAGGGGAGCGGTGGACTCATTGCACTTGGCACTGGAATTCCCATAAGGCTTCTAAGAGGAACGACACTCTTCGAGGAGAGGACGAGAGGTGAGTGTAGTGGCCATGGAAATCACAAAAAATCACGAGGGTGATTTATGTGCAATAGTTTGAGTTTCGGGATTGAATCGGGGTATAGTGACATATACCTGCGGGATATCGGATTACGGAAACATCTCATTGACCATGGACTTCGAGGTAAGGAAACTCGGGACAAGTGTGGGTGGCATGGCCAACAACATCACACAAAGCGCACTAGATGGTATGCTTTGGAGGCCAAGGAGGGAGCGAGGGTTTGTCGGCGGGCAGCCTTGTCCTTTGATGCCCCCTTGCAGAGCTTTTCCCTTCTTACCCGAAGCGGTCACAACGGGGAAGTGGTTCCTGTTGATGTGAATGAGGCACTATTGCAGCGGGAGAATTCATAGGGACCGGTTGAACCGGGGGTCAAAGAAAGATAAGGTTTGGGTTGTGAGGCGGGGGTAGGAGGCTGGAGGGTCGAGGTACCAAACGGGAATCCCAAGGAGTCGGTTTAGGAAGAGAGAGGGTGGCCATAACGGGTGCAGTGTACACTCCTAGTGGGGGAGCTAGGAACGATATCGACCGAGAGGGGTAATGACCTGGCGGGACGGCTTCGAGGTAGTTAAGAGCTGAAGGAACCGTTCCGGGAGGATAAAGGAGCTCATGAGTACCAAGCTGGAAATTGAAGGGCCGGAAGATGGTTCGGAGAGAAGCTGATCGAGGAGGAAATCATGAGAATGCGGTAATCGGGGGAACTAGATGGAAGAGGTTAAGTGGCCATCGGCCTTCGGGTGGTTGGGTAGCCACAAATCCTTGTTGAGGGAAAGGATCGGTGAAAAGCATAGGCTGAGTTGACTAGGTGCAAGAGCTGGGAGGAATGGAAGGGATGACTTTTTTCCTCTCAATGTTGCTTGAGACTCCCATAGTTGTTGCATACTGTGGTAGAAGAGAGGAAAATCATGTGTATAATGACCATAAACACCACAACAAGAATAGGGCTTGTTAAAGTACGAAGAGGCCTATGCTGCTTAAGTTGAGTGCCTTGTTCTTTGGTTTGTAGTGTTAGGATCATTACCTTGATTAGGTCCATGATTACCGAGGGAGCTGATTGATTTTGAGTGCCTTTCCTCTTCCTTTTGAGGGAGGAGGATTAGTCGTGCCACTGCTATGCGTACACACGCCCCCGAGAGGGGGTGGTGGTTGTTGTTGCGGGGGGTTGAGAAGACAAGGGAGGGGGAGGTGCTAATCTTTGGAGGAGCTAGAGCACCGGTTTGTGGATAAAGATAATAAGGAGGTTGGGTAGTAGTGTGGTAAACAAGAGGTTGGGAAAAAAGAGGAGGCATGTCATATCCTAGATACGTGCTGCGGGAGGAAGATTGCGGGAGGTGTTGGCCCTCCTAAGGAAAACCATAGCCCATGGGAGGTTGAGCATATGGATTAAAGAGAGCTCCAACGATCTTGTCGGCGGCGTGAGATGCCCTCGGTGCGTTGGCACCACCGAGGTCTAGGAAGATCGGAGTAGAACGGTATAAACATAACCCTGTGAGCATAGATCGGGTCATATTTTAACGCAATTAGGAGAGCAACTTCTTGGGTTTGAGAGAAAGTGCGATGCGACATATTTTTAGATAGGCAGCAAGAGAGATCTAAGGAACCGATCCATGTAGACACAATCTTCGAAGGTAGGGGCTCGACATAGGCTCTTTCATCTCGTCATTCCTGAACATGAGTCGGATAGGCGAGTTGCGGACGATTGACGAAAAGGGGTCAAGATTTCGGTGCGAGTGTTGTAACGAAGGGGAAGACTGGAAATAAGACAAAAAAGGCGGGCAAGAGTCGCAAAGGTGGTATGGGAGGAAGGGGCACGATCAACATACCACTTAGAAGCTTCACCATGTAAGCGTTCGTTGGAACAACCGAGAGACGAGATAAATTCATCGATAATTGAGTTAGATGAACACCACATGTGGAAAGATTGAATATGATTTGAAGGATCTTCTCCGATAGCGCCTTCAAACTTTGGGATGTACGAAGGGAGCTTTGTTGGCATAGCGGGCCAACTAGCGTCATGGTGTATAAGGTTGTTTATCAGCGATAAAAATCATGTAGGTTGAGGCCTTCCATGAAGGGGAGCAAAGGGTGCGGCCGGGGTAGTGTCCATTGCGGTCCCACTGGTGGTATTTCCGGCCCGAGGGCCGGGGTTACCACCGACAACGGAGTCATGCACCGGGACATGGTGAAGGTGTGAGAAGAAGAGCGAAGGCGAGGACAAGAAGGAGAACCTAAAGGACCGAGAAGAAAAGTCGATGTGCGAGACTCGGTGGGGGACTAACTTGAACTCTACGCGAAGGAGTAAGTCATTCTACGGAAACTAAGGATGAAGGCCAAGAAGTCTCAGAGATAAACACCTTGGTGGTGTAATGGTGATGACACAAACATGGCACAAAGGAAAAAAGCAGGACCCAGAGCAAGGGGAAAGGATGTGCGGGGATCAAGTGATTACAATGTCAAAACAAGGGCAAAGAGGTGCGGGATCAAATGATTTCAATGTTTTAGAGTCTTTTCTTGGCGGTGTTAACCCAAGCCCTTTTTCGCCTAGGGTGTGTGTGTAAAATTGTGTAAATTTTAATCTTTAAACCTAGACATTCGTAGAGAAAAATAAAAAGTGTGTTGTAGAGTTGTAAATAAACCTACAAATGACAATATATAGACACTGCAAAAACAAAAAAATAAACGGCTAATAATGAAATAATATAAACAAGGAGGCGGGTCTCTCAACAAGCTAGTCTATAGGTGAGTAAAAAAAATTAATCAAAACACACTAAAAAAAGCTAATATATCTAAGGTCAAGAGGGATAGGGATCTAAAAGACAAAATGCGTGTTAGAAAATGGTGCGAGAAAACGGCAACAAATCGGGAGGAAAAATTGATGTAAAAAGGTGGTGAAAAGGCTATCTCTGGAGGAAATGGAGTGATCCCTAGAGGAAAACCAAAACAAAGCTAGATGAGGAGATTTGGATGGATAAAAATCCAATCTAAAGTGGATCTGAAAGGTGAGGTATCAGATGCGAAAAAAATGGTAGAAGACTACGAAATTTCAAACAACCCGCATGACAAAAAACTCTTCAACCAAAAGTGGAGAGTGCGAAGCCCTAGGCGGCTAGGTTCCCACTTAGTTGAGTGAAACAGAACAAGTACAAATCCAAAACGGGTGGAGATGGAGGTCGGACAACCACAGAACGGAGCCTCGAGAAAAAACCCAAAAAACTTTCGAGAAAAAATCCCTACAAAAAAAGTCCAGAGTCGCGAGTTTCGACTTTGTTTTGAACAAAGGTCGCTGAGTTTTTGGAGTTGTAAAGTGTGCCACTGAAGGTCCAAGTCACAAGTTTTGGGCCAAAAAGTGTGACCTACACTTCCGGCACACTCAACGGTAAGTTTCAAAAATAATTTGTCGTCTCAGCTGCGCTAATGTACTGCTCACCTACTGCAATAAAAGCTGAAAACACATGGAAGTCAGAATTTTTTATTGTTTTAGGGTTTTATAGGTTAAAAAAAACATCAAGAAGAGCAAAAACGAGTGAAGAAATCCTAAGGTTTGAAGAAGGCTTTGGATATGCAAGGACCATAAAAACGATAACGGTCGTAATCGTAAGCACGTATGGAGTCACTAGTTGTTAGTATGAATCTTAATTCCAAGCGTATGAAAAAAAGACCATTTTCAGTTGCGCATAACAAACAGACCCTAACGGCGAAATGACTACTAATATCTTCGAGATCTGTAGTTAGGTGTGTTAGCCACCTATAAAAATTTGTCATATCAAATGGTGGCTAGATCTTTTCTAGCCTTCAAGAAAAAAATTCATTTCCAATTTGTGAGTTCTTGAAGTCTTAATGATGTCTCTTTTCCTTGAAGAAAACCTTCTCGTTGTTTCCCTCATAACATTGAAAAAATCATGTTGTTTACAATGTAAAAAGACCGCTAAAAAGTTCCATTTTCCCTCATTTTCCCTTCTCCTTTTTTTCCTTCTCCATTTCATCCACAAAAGTGTTCATTTACCTCTCATTCCCTTGAAATTCCCTTTAAACCTTTGAAAATTCCTTTGGAAGGTTTAAAATCCCCTTTCCCCCTTCTCACGAAAGCCAAAAAAGCATTGAAAATCTTTCATTTTGGCCTAAAAAAACACATTTTTTCTACTAAGGCTTTAAGACACTTTGGCCTTAGCCCCCAACTCCTTTTACGCATAAAACCGGGAGACGTAACCCCGAGCTAAAACCCCATCGCACTATCGCAATCGGGGCATTCTTGTTTCCTTATTCGCATTTTTCCGTTAAAAAACTCCGATGCGATTATTTTCTTTATAGCCCCCAATCCCTTCATTTCTTCACAAAACCACAACCCCGCACTCGAGCACTAAAACACCATAAAAAAACCCTTCCCGAAGCATAACTTTCCTTTGTATTTTATAAAAAGCCCGACTTGCTTGGTTATTTCACATAGCAGATAGTTCAATTTTTTTAAGAATATTGACCGTCGATCTAAAAACGATCAACGATCATCGTAGTACCTTCGGGTCCCCACATTCTTCATATCCTTCAAATTTGCAATGCGATCAAACCTCGGTCGTCGATCGACCCTCCGATCCGACGGTCGATCCACAATCGCATCACAAAAAACCTTTGTTCATTTCCCTCTCCCTCTTAGATTATGATCCTGCGATTCAATCTCGGCCAGTCGAATCCACAAGAACCGGCGACACGGATTAATCACCCTCGGCCATGACCCTCCAGGATGATTAAAGCCATTGTTTCATCATGATTTTTTATCTCTCTAAGATCTAACGACCTACGCTTAATCGCATCGGCGCATTTCATCGTGCCTTTATTTTTCCTCGTCGATTCGTGACCTTGCGATCGAATCTAGAGTCGTCCATTTCATAGATCCAACGGTCCATATCTAACCCGGATCTCTTTGTTAATTCACAAAGCCCGAGAGTTTAAAAATCTTTCGACAACGATCCATCGTTGATCTACTGCGAGATCAATGGTCCACGTTTCACCGAGGCCTCCTCCCAGAACCCCCCATTTCATTTTCCTTTCGGCACCCCATCATTGAATGCGAATTGTTCATTACGAATATCTAACGGTCTAGATTAGACCTCGTCCCAATGCCTTTGGGACCTACCTTCCCCCTTGAGCGATCTGGACCATCCATTCACTGTGATCAGACGGTCGAGATCTAAACAGCCCTCGGCCACTGCCCCCCATTTTTCATCCATGCATCTTGCCCTCCATCATGTGCTATCCGCACCATTGGATCTGCGCCCCTCCATTCGATGGGCGGCATTATGTTTCGCATTTTTTTTGCGCCAAAGTTTTAACACCAAAAAATAACGCGAAAAAAAGTGGTTTTCCCCTAGGACACGTGGCGGGCGGCGAAGTGTATTGCATTTTTTGAGAAAATTTGGAAACCACTTCATATCCGCACGAAAACCATTCGATTTTTCCACCAAACCACCTTTCCCTCATTATATTGCTTTCCCCTTATTTAATCTCTATCGTTCGTTCTTTTCATCCAACGGCCCCGGATCGAATCTTACCATCAATGCATCGCCCTTTCCTCTAATCCCAAATGCCCTTCGCGAAGATCACGACTAGTTGATCATTCTAGATCAAAGGCTCTCATTACGTCCACATCCAAACTTCGTCTCTATTCCTTTTACAAAATTTGCTCAGATTAAGATTTTTTCCCGATTTTTCTTTATATTTTCCTCCATTTCATTATATTATTTCCCTTCCACCTTATAAAAACCCGGATTGATCTCGGTCGTCGATCAATATGCATCTACAACTCGGACTTAATCTATCATTCACCCCCTCACGCCTCTCCTTTGATCTCGGCAAGCAATCCTCGTTGTTGGATGCTTTCATCCACGACCACGCTCTAACCTAAACCTCCAAAGCGAGTTTTAGCCCATCCACGCGAGGATTTTATAACTTTTTTGTGTATTTTTGCGAGGTTGTAAAGCTTTTACATAGTTTCTTAAAAGAAATCAAAGGTCGGGGATGACGATCCCCCGGGAGCCTTTATCCTTAAAGAGGAGATCATTTTCCGCGGGGGTTCCACATCTTGTTTTATCCAGTGCCTCATGAGCATTGATGCCATTATACAACCCTCTGGCGTGCACTATCACAATAATGAAAACACGACAAACACCACGGACAAAGAGTATCAATATTATAGCATAAAATCAAAGCGAAAATCAATGTTTAAAGGTTTTAACACGGTTTTAAGGGATTAATACATAAATTCGGCTATTAAAGGCCTTATCCACGATTAAATACATCATGAAGACTAGAAGACATAGATTAAGCCTAATCGAGACCTAAAACACGGAATTAAAGTGAACTAAAGGTGTTTTAGGGAAAGATAAAAATTCCACCTATCAGAGAAGCCTCCCTTTGCCACATCGGGAGGCTAATTGAATCCTCTCGGCTACCGAAGCCACTGTGACCTCAAAGCATTCAAAGGAGGAATAGTTATTACGAGAACAAAAGATATTTTCCTCAAAGGCAGATTTGAGCAGTTATTTCAAACCAAAAGAACTTATTACAAGCGTCGGCAAAAGTTATTACAAAGATAGATCAAAGGTTTTTAATTCAACAAACTCTCCCCAAGTAGCTCAATAAATTAATGAGAATCAATTAAATACGAGAGAAACATCGGAACACTTTTTCATTGATCCCTTCAAAGGTGAGAAGCATTAATTGTAATAATTGAGCCTAAAGATGCGATTTTACATAGCACCTCCTCATTTCTTCTATAAATACCTACTGTAGAATATTAAACAAAGGTTGGTCTACTGAATATACGATACATGTATATAGTTTTTCTGAAGTTGTTGTAAGCTACGTATGTGTAATTGAAGATACGTAAAGTTGATATGAAAAGTTTGAAGGTTTGTAGAGGCCCTTTGGACTTGATAATTGTAAGCTGGTTTGAAGCATTCAAATACAAGTTGATTTATGGGATCCTGGTCTATGTCAATGGTGATGTTTTTTTCTTATTGTAAATTGTTATTTCCTTTTTGTTTCCATTCATTCCATCTTCTGCGATAAAGAACGGTAAATATAAAGCTAGGATTTACTCTTTGTAGTACCCTACTTTCTTTGATAAGCTTTATCTCCATGTTTTCTTCCAATTGTGTATTTGAGAATGATTTAATACGGTCAAGCAATTAAGGAATGTTGGTGTTCCCACATCTTACTATCTAAACTTTAAACATTTTTTCTTGAATGTTATTTTCGGTTTATGCTAAGTAGAGTTGAACTAGGGAAGTCTATGGTTTTGCCTTTTCTTATGGTTTTATCTCCAACGGTTGTTACGAAAGTTTCCCTAAAATTATGTCAAAAGAAGGATAGGTTCAAAGTCCTTACTTTATCTTAGACTATTCTTTTTTTTATCTTAAATTTTTTCTTGAAAAGTTTGCTAAGTAAAGCAGAGCTAGGGAAGTCTATTGTTAGCCCTATCCTCTAGTTTCTTCTCCAACGGTTGCTTTGAAAGGTTTTCCTTGGAATATCTTTGAAAGTAGGATAGGTTCAAAGTCCTTACTTGATCTTAAGTTATTCTATTTTGTGTTTTGATTTTTTTCTATTGAAAGTGCATCGAAAGCGGGCTAGTTTCAAAGTACTTACCGATCTTAGATAAATTTTATATCTTTCTTAAGTGCATGCCAAAAGAAGGATAGTTTCAAAGTACTTACTTGATCTTAGGCTACTCTTTGTTCTTCATCTGTTTGATTCCTTTCCTTGTTTGTTTCATTTCATTCCATAAAATCAACTTTAAAGAGATCCTTTGACATAGATGACTTGCCCCATGGACCACTCTTGAACCTTGTTGTTTCAATTAAATCCTACTATGACTCCATAGCCCAATGGATTGAAGTTGTTTCTTGCCTATATTGTTAACTAAATTAATCTTTCACTTTCATACACCTTCACCATTCATTTAGACTTCCTTCATCTTCATTTATCTTTTTCAAACCAAAATCAAACAAAAAACCTTGTTCCTCATAACTAGCCTAATACCACATTACAAGCCTTAAAGAGACATCAATATTTGCACTTTATAGAGAGATCTCTCTATGGATTCGGGAGGGCTAGATCCTAGAATCCCAAAGTGGTTCAAGTGTTCTCTCTACGGTTTTGGTCTCGCCAATCGGTTGAAATTACGAGGGAGCAAACAAGGTGATCAAAATAAATCTTTGCAAAAATCTAGATCTATGCATTAGAAGACATTAAACGAGTAGAAAAAAAACAAGATTTACTCCATGCATCCAATAGAAAAGACAAGAATATATCAAATGAATTTTATATTAATGGCACATGGGAGGAAAAGACAAGAGGGTGTTCCCTGTTCTCCTCGATGGGATGGGTTCTTGTAAGTCCTCGGCACTTCGAGATCTAGAGTTCCTCTCTCTTGATGGTGTAGAAAACCCCGGACAAACATGGAAAAATATGACTATGATGGTGGATCAATAGTTAGACCAAAAAGTTTAGATCCGAGTGATCTTTAGGCAACAAAAGGTGGTAAATGAATGGGAAAACCCTTCTATTTATAACAAAATATTGAGTTAGTTTAGATATTGGTGCATAGTTAAAATATTATTAACCAAATTAGAATCCAAGTTTTATGAAATATTTTATTATATTTGTTGGAGGTTAAAGGAATTTGACTTGGGTCAAATCCCTTTATTTGTAAATAATAAATAAATAAATGATTTATTTATCATTTTTAGGATGTGGTTGACTAATAATCAAATAAATAATGATTTATTTAATTATTTAAGGGTGAATTAGTCATATTTAACAAAGAATATTATTTAAATAAGATTTAAAAACTATTCTTAGAAAATAATAAGATAAATAATGATTTATCTAATTAATTTCCTTGTTTTGGGTTAAATATAACCGGAAATATTAACTAAACTCTTGTTTAACTAATTATTCCTTGAGGAAAATCAAACAAATGTATATTTATTTAATATTTCCTCATGGGGTTTCTCGTTTAGACCATAAACAACTTAATAAAGGTGGTTTACTAATTTATTTTCATAATGAAAGAAATTTTACTTGGGGTAAAATTGGTCTTACATGGTGTACCTAGGTCCATCTAAAGATAATAGATTAGATTACCAAAAAATGGTGTAACGAGGATGTAATCAACTTACATCGACAAGCGGGAGAAATCGTCGCTAGGAGATTGCTTGATTCAACGAGCGGGGAAAAAAGAAGGATGCGGTCGATGTTTGAAAATTTTTCTAAATAGTTGCACATAGCACGTGTTACACCATTTTTTTGGTCATCTAACTTATTATCATTAGATGGACCCCAAGCTACAACATGTAAGACCCGATTTTACCCTAAGTAATCGCTTTCACTATGTTAAAGCAGGAAACCCCCAAAAGGAAATTTTAAACAAACCCATGTTTGTTTGATTTTCCTCATGGAATAATTAATTAAACCATAATTTAATTATTATTCCCGAGTCATGTTTAACCCAAAATCAAAGAAATTAATTAGATGAACCTTTATTTATCTTATTATTTTCTAGGAATAATCATTTAAACCTTATGTAAATGATATTCCTTGTTAAATATGACCAAATCACCCATAAATAATTAAATAAATCACTATTTATTTAATTATCTTTCAACCACTTCCTTAAATAATTAAATAAATCATTATTTATTTGATTATCTTTAAACCGCTTCCTTAAAAAGATAAATAAATCATTTATTTATTTATTTTTAACAAATTAAGGGATTTGACCCAAGTCAAATACCTTTTCCCTCCAACAAATATAATAAAATATTTCATAAAAAAGTGGATCTAGATCTGATTTAACCCATGCACCAAGATCTAGAATGACCCAATATTTTGTTATAAATAGGAGGGTTTTTCCTACCATTCTTCACCTTTTGTTGCCTACTAGATCACTCTGGATCTATACACTTGGTCTCATTTTTCATCATTTTATCCCATTGAGCTTCATTTTTGCATTGGGTTTTCTACACCTACAAGAGAGAGAAAGCTTAGATGCGAAGTCTTGAGGACTACAAAGAACCCATCCCATTGAGGAGAAGCTGGATACACCTTCTTGTTTTCCTCCCAAGTGCCACGTAATATAAAAATTCTTTCAAAAAATTGTGTTCTTGTCTTGTACATGTTGGATGCATGGAGCAAACCCTCTATTTCTTGCTTAATGTCTTTCCATACATAGATGCGGTGTTTTGCGGCTATTTTCTTGTCTAACTAATCGCGAGATCTGAAGATATTGGCGACCACTTTTGTTGTTAGGGCTATTAGTTATGCGTAGCTAAAGTGGTCCTTTTTCGTACACTTCGACAAAGGATTCATACTAACAAATGGCGACTCCACACGGGTTTTAAATTACGGCAGCTATCTTTTTTCATATTCCTGCATATCCGACTACTTCGAGACCCTAGTGTTTCTTTTCGGTCTATTTATTTTTTCCTATTTTTATGTTTTTTTTCTCACATAAAACCTAAAACATTAAAATTTCTAACTTCAGTGTGTTTACGGCCCTATTGCGCGAGTGGCGACACCGGCGCAGGCGAGACGGCAACTTTTCGAAAATGCTGCCGTAGAGACAACCGGAGCGGGAGTCGCACTTTTTGGCCCTAAACTGCGACCTGGACCTCCGGGGTACGCACTTTCTTTGTTTCTGCGACACTGCCCGAAATCGAGTCGAAGCTGCGACCTGCCATTTTTTCGGCAATTTTTCGGCAATTTTTACGGGGTTTTTACGACTTCGTCGGGGTCCTCCGGCCCTACTGTCTCGACTGTTTTGACCAAGTTCGATCTGTTTTTACTCATCTAAGTGGGAACCTAGCCCCTTAGGGCTTTAGTACCCTCCACTTTTTGTGGAAGAGTTTTAAGTCTGTTTCGGTAGGTACGTTTTTCGAGCTTCGGCCTCCTTTTTCCGGATCTGTTACCTCCCTTTCGAGATCCTTTGAAATCGAGCCTTTCTTCCTTTCAAATCACCTCCTGTCGTTTTGTTTTAACCTCCTTTGAAGGCCTACTGCCTTGCCCCCTCGGTTTGCTGATTTCCTTCCTTTTTTCCGACCACCTTGCCTCTATCTCTTGGTTGTGATCTGCACCTCTTTTCGTGACTTTGTCCTCTAGATCCATGTCCCCTTTGACCTTAGATCTATTGGCCCCTTTTTCGTGTGTTTTACATAGTTTTTCCCTTTCTTTTCGGCATAGTTTTGAGAGACCCACCTTCTTGGGTTAGATAGATGCACAAGTAGCTTTGTTATTTTTACGTTATTTCGACGTATATTACATTTCTCTGTAGGTTTATTTTTCAGCTCACGCGGCACACTTTTTTCTTGCTCTCAAAACGGAAAGGGTTTAAAAATTAAAATTAACGCACGCCACACACTTGACCCTAAGCGAAGAAGCGCACAGTTAACAGCACTGCAAAAGACTCTAAAATCAATTGTCACTGCACCTTTTACGCCCTTGACCATAATTGATTTTGTCCCTTTCTGCCCTGTCGGTTTCCTTCTTCCTGTCATCATTGCGCCCCCAAGGCGCCTTTCCTGGAGACTTCTTGGCCTTCATCCTCGGTTTCCGGTCGATCGACACCGCTCGCCGTGTCGTCGAGCCGGTCCACCTTCGAGTCCGCACTCGGAGGCTCCTCTCCGATTCATCGGGTCCTCCTTCTCCTCCCGGTTCTCCCCCTGTCACCTTCACTATGTCTGGTCCGGGGCCTAACGCTAGCGGTTCTCCGGCCCTAGTCGCGGCCCTACTACTAGCGGAGCCGCCACGGGGAACAACCCGGCCACCCCTTTGCTTTGCCATACATTGCGAGCCTCGGCCTCCCCGATTTCAATCGGTTGATCGATGACCCTATCCGCCACAATGTTGGTTGGCACTGCCATGCCAACCAAGCTCCCTTCCAACATTCCTAAATTCGAAGGCCAAGCTGGAGAAGATCCATCCAATCATGTCAGATCTTTCCACATGTGGTGTTCCTCCAATTCCATTACCGATGACTCCATCCGTCTTCGTTTTTTCCGGCGCACGCTTACCGTGAAGCTTCTAAATGGTATGTCGAACAAGACACCTCTACCCATACTACCTTTGAGACTCTTGCCCAAGCCTTTTTTGTCGTGCTTCCGGCTCCATCTCCGATACGATGCGGCACGGAGCTCTTGACTTCCTTTAAGCAATCCTCTTCAACACACCTTTACGCATGTTCGGGAATGGCAAGAAAGACGGAGCCTATGTCGAGCCCATCCCTTCGAAGATCGGATTTACATGGACTAGTTCCTTCACACCCTTCCCGCTCCCATCGGCAAAAGATGTCGCCTCTCATTTTCCTCAAAGGCTGAAGAATCCGCCCTCCAAATAGCCTTGAAATATGACTCGATCTACGCTCAATCTGGTTATGTTTATACCGTTCTTCACGACCTCCCCCGGGCCGGTGGGCGCTAATGCCCCGGGGGGCATCTCATTCCGCCCGACGGTATTGTTGGAGCCCTTTCCCATCCATATGCTCAACCTCCTATGGGCTATGGTCCCCCCTCGGGGAGGGGGCCGGCTCCTCCGGCCTCTCCCCCCTCCGGTAGCATGTATCCGGGATACGGCATGCCTCCTCCTTTTGCCCAACCTCTCTGCTCACCTCAATGTTGCCCAACCTACCCATTACCCTTATCCGCGGCCACAGTGCGCCAGCCCCTCCGGCATATGTGCTTCCTCCTCCCTTGCCTCCTCAACCCCGGCCACCGGCACCTACGGCCCCCTCCCGGGGCAATGTATTTACACAACGGGCGCGACCAATCCCCCTTCTTCTCAAAAGAAGGCGGAGAGGCAATCCAAATCAATCGCCCTTTGTGCTTAGTGGACCCAATCCTGGTGTGGACCCTAGCTACGCCAACCGGCAACGGGGGCACTCGGCCCAAGCCGGACGGGCCGCTTCGCACAAGCAAGCCTTGTTTGTGTTGCGGTGTCTATGGTCACTACACCCACGATTGTCCCCTTTTACCCCCGGATGCGGTAAATGTGGGAGTCTCAAGCCACATTACGCGGAGCGGCACGCCTCCCCTCATGCTCCTCCTAATGTGGCCACTACTCAACCAGGTGTGTTCTTGATCCTTTCCCTCGGCAAGGATTCGTAGCTACTCAACCGCAGCGACGACCAAGTAGCCACCCCACCTTCCCTTTCTGGTTCTTCGATTACCGAGATCCTTATGATGCACTCCGATCCCAACCGTCCGTCGATCTTCACCTTCAAACTCGGTCTCGCCGGTACCCCAAGCCTCTTTGCTCGGGGCTGCTCCCGAGCCTCCTTCTTCGGGTTCTCCGAGCCTCTTTCGTCACCCGGTGGCCCCTTACATATCCCTCAACCAAAAGTTTGAGGTTCATACCAAGATACCCTAAGGGCCCACTACGTCGAAATCGCTGCTCCCGGTCGGGCTGCCCATTCGTATAGCATAGTAGATGATTTGGCGCGGTCTCCTGCCGCCATTTCCACCTTTGGGAGCTCCTCCGGTCGTGCCCTTCCCAAAAAGAAGGCTCTACTATCTGCCGTGGGCGCTGTAGATCCTGGCGATGACCAAATGATTGTTTTCGACGCCACTCAATCGGACCATCCTCCTCTCCCTCCTTCGTCGCCTTCCAAATCCCGGTCAAAATCCGGAATGCCAACGTGTCCCGATGTATCATTGATGAGGGGGCATCCACATGCGTGATGTCCGCTTTGGTTTGGAAGCAACTTGGATCTCTGAAGCTGGCCCCTTCCATGATCACCCTTCGAGCGTGGGACGGTCATGCCTCCCGGCCCATTGGCTGTTTCGTAATTGTCTTATCACCCTCGCCGGTAAGATTGTTTGCGTTGATGTCGAAGTCATCGACGCCCCAGCTAGATTACAACATTCTATTGGGGCGAAGCTACACTTATGCTATGTCTGTGTCCCATCGCGGTCTTTCGCAAGATGTCTTTCCCCCATAATGGAAAGATAGTCACCATTGACCGATTGACATATCATGAGCCAAAATCTCGAACCTCTCTGAGAACGACTATCTCTTCCGTAGCCAACAAGCAAATCGTTGATTCTTTTGACCGAGTGTCTCCCCCAGCGTTTACAAAGATTCCTCCCTACTTGGAACTTTCCCTAACCTTCCCCCCCTCCTGTCACCGATCCCGGCTCATCGAATGTTTGCATGATGCAATCGTCTCGGGAGCTACCGTAGCGGCTTTGCCTCGGCTAGTTGAGCAACCTCCTCCTCACCCTCCGCAACCCGCTCCTAGCCATTCATCTCGGCCAGTAGGACCTCCTCCTTACGGTCCCTACCCCTACGGTGGTATCCACTGAACCCCCTTTACCCTCTTGGATCGGTTCCTCCTGGCCTTAACCATCTCGAAGTTGTCCCTCCTGGTCATTACCTTGCTGGGGCGAGATCCCTTTCCTAGCTCCCCCTCCCGGAGTATATTCGTCCCCGTCATGGCCACCCTCTCTCCCTAACTTGACCTTGGGCATACCGGTGCAGTACCTTGATCCCCCGGCAGCCACCCCTCTGGTCACACCCAAGCCCTACATGGCTTTGACACCGGTTCAACCAGTCCCCCTAGCTTCATCGTGCCTCAGTGCCCCTCGGCACGCGGGGACCCTTCTCTGTTGTGACGGCACCGGGAAGAGAGGAAAAAGCCCGCAAGGGGGCATCCAAAGACACGGCTACCACGGCCGACCGGCCCCCTCCACGCGCAAAGCCTTGCGCTTTATGTGATGTCACCGGTCATGCCACCCATGCTTGTCTGAGTGCCCCCAGTATTCGGCCCATGGTTAAAGTCGCGTTCCCAGAGTCTACGGTCCTTGAAGCCCCCCATTCCTTCTTCGTCCGTAACCAATAACCCCAAGACTCTCGCACCAACAAGCCATGTGCTTTGTGCGGCGTTCATGGCCATTACTCCCACCATTTTCCTCACTCGACGCACTCACAGCGCCTCTTTAGAGGTAATCAGAAGTATGAGGTTGAACAAAATCAATCCGCCTCTCCTATCCTCGCGCGATACGCTTCGAGGTCAGCTCGAGATCCCCCCTACTCCCATCGACATTCCCCCACGATGTTCGGATGACGGAGTCTGCTTGCAACCATCCTTTACCTATCTTCCTCTGCGAGACACTCGGAGCCTAGCCGTCTGCATCCTCCCATGTTGTGTCCCTTGATCACCCTGTTCCTCCTCATGCAGAGATCACTCCACTTGTGTCCTTGTTGACCTCCATGGCCAGAGTCCTCACCATGCTTAGATAGCCCTCATACACCACCATGTACGAGTCTTGGTCATCCTGCCCCTTACACTCCCTCCTGCGATTGTCGCTCAGGTGACTACTGTCACACTCACGATGCCGTCATTTCCTTTCATCCCCTCATTTATTGTCTTGTCACACCATCTACGGGACCCCCCCCATCCACACCCTTTATCGGCTACGCCAACGGTGCGAGTCGCTACTCCGGGGAATCTCGCCTCGGCGAGTTGGGCCATCTTCACCCCCTTGCATGCCCTTGTTCTTTCTAACGGGGTATGCATTGGTTACTGCCACCAACAATTAGAGTGAATATGATGCGGCGCGTGGTGCGATTAGTCGATGCCCTCTTTCATCGCATCCTCCATCGCACGTTCGTTTGGATTCCCTGCTTCTTGTAATGCAACTAAATGGTGTTTATCGTGTGCATAACCCCTGTGCTTTGTTTAGACGCTATTTACGAGTGAAGATCTTAATACATGTGTTTGAAACCATAACTTTCAACCATGTACCTCGAGAATAGAATCACTATGTAGATAGTATTGCAAACCATGTTCTAGATTGGCATTTATCACACACATTTCATACAAGACAATAACATTAAATCAAAGCATCAAAAGACGATGCATATCCATAATATGTGTCGCAAAACATATGTTTTAGATTCCATCCACTACGATACATAAGACATGCCCATAGCATGTTACAAACAAAAACCCAAAGCTGGGGGCACCACTGCCCCTACATACATCATAGGGGGCACCACATGCCCCTACCCCTAATCACTATCCGGCGGCTCTCGGGCCAATGGCTCGCCCCACGCAGACACGTAGATCACGCATAGCGACCGGCCATCGCCATGCGCCGCATGACACCTCGCCACTCCGAGGGGAGACCAACACATGGCTCTATGAAGTGGTCGTCTAAGTCACGCCACCCGCGCTCGATACTCCGGCCAACAAACCTTTCGCATCTACGGCGGATGTCCTCCCGACGGGCGGGCTGCATCCTCATTCCGCACCGCTCTCGACCCACTTGGACCTGTAGCTCCGGACGCTGCCGGTCGTCCCATATATCCCGGTCGGTTTCACCGGTGCTATATCTGCATACCAAAAGTACATGAATCGGTATCATCAATTAATATTCAAAAACTTTAACATGCCCACACAAGAATAGCAATTTGTCACTTACCATCGGGCCCCCGGACTCGACCCAGGGCGGAAGTGGCGGATCCGGATCCCCACGGTAGCTCATCCCACTATAAGGGTAGTCGTCTATGTACAGCGACATCGATCCCAATGGGCAAAAAAACTCCGGTCGAAACACCCGCCCGACCGCCCCTCCTCCTCCTGCGCACGATGGCAGTCCCGAATGGCGCATCTCGGGCTCCCTCGGGCCCCCATGCGAAAGGCTGCACACGAGGCCTCAAGGTCGGGATCTTCTCAAAGAAGAAGGCGCACAACAAAGTCCCATATGAGCGAGTCATGATTCACTTGCCGCTCGCATAGCAACAGCGTCGCTTTAGCGACACCTAATAACTATCTCGGGGCCCACCCATAGTAGGTCCCACCCAACACACTTTCCACTATCATCATCCGCCCCCGGTGATGTGATGGAGCACTTTGGATGCCCCGGAATTCGCGGCACAGCTGCGGCCCTTTCGCACGGGTTTCTAGCCTCTCTAGATCCCCGATCGGTATTCGAGTCCCCTTGACTTGGAGACCGGTCGACAATGGCGTTCCACGAACTCCATGATATGCCGCCCCCACGGCAACACCGGGCTGTATGTTTCCCACCATCCCTAGTGGCAAGGGAGACCGGTCGGGGAAGTACACGTCTGGACCGTTAGCTCGATCTGTGCCCCTGCACTAGAAATATCTCTTGATCCGGATCCCCGATGGCCGATAATCCGGGCCGATGACGGTTCCCCTGCTCTCATTAACGGGTTCTCCAAAAACTTAAGAACCCCAAATCTGGCCAAAACACGGCGGACGCCACTGATCCGCTCGGATCTCTGTCCGTGGTGTCCCCCGGATCTCTTTCTCTCCAGATTGACCGTAACTGCGCCATACACGCACAAACACATCATTTTTGTCGGCGTACGGATCGGGAAAACCATAACCAAACACCAAAACCCAACTTCCGGCCATAAAAAACGGCACCAAAGCCCCCTCATCTCCCGAGTCGCGAGTTTTACGCTCTTTTCCGGACCGAGTCGCACTTTTTTTTCCACGATACTGCGTCCTAGGTCGCACTTTTTGCCCCAAAAAGTGTGACCCGTCACGTAGAGATGAAGGAGGGACTATTCACTGGATTTACGGGTCCTAAGCTGAAAAAGTAATCCATCAAAATGCAAGAGAAAAGTTAGACCTCATACACCGCAGCGACGGATCGCGATTCCAACGGTCGGTTTGTCCGCTACGTTCGCCGCAAGATTTAGGGCCTTCTCTCCTCTCTACATTCACCACGACAACAATAGAAAATGAGTGATTTTGGAGGGAAAAGCGCCTTATTAAAAGAGAACCCCTGTTTCTTCTTTCCCTTTGTTGTGACCACACGCGTAGCCCGGTTGTGAGCGAACCGTCGCACCGTTGAAAAGCTCTCACCGAGCCCTCAAATGGGTATCTGTTAGTTTTTTGAGATCTATCACTCCACCGGGACACATTTTGTCCAAGAAGGGTCACTTCACCCCTCCTTAAAATCGAATTTCCTCACTTACGAGACTTGTACTTGGGGCACCATCTTACCTCCTTACTTGTCTTCGTTCGTGTTGATTTTCGTCATGAGTTCCCATCATGTACTCATGTTTCCACGGTCCCCCCATTGGGGCCTTTACTATGTGGCGGCACCATCGAGTCGCCCTTGTTTAGAGCATCCAATATTGAGTCATCATTCCCTCCATGGAGTCTATACTGAGTCCCTTTGTACCCCACTATAGCCCTCCATCCGTCATTGATTGGTCTCTCTCTTGTGTCGCACATTACAACCTTCGGTTCCACTTTGTCCCCCCATCCACGATGATGTTGTGTCGATCCATTTGCCATGTCATTCATGCCCTTTATGCTCTAGCAAGGAAGTCGTCCATTAGCTACTCGGTCCTTTCCATTTCACCATCATCATTAGTGTCGGTGCGTACGTCGCTCTCTTGTTTTCTCTCGTGCCTTAGTTGGGGACATCTCACTCCCTCAACTATGGCGAACCTCCTCTGTCGACATCGGCACTTTCATTCCGAAGCCGGGTCTAGAGGGCGGTGTACCTTGGTTCCAACTTCCACTTTTGTTCGGTGCCTCGGATCGGGCCGAGGGATCTCTCATTTCCCTTTGACTTGATTGTTTCTCCAGCTCCTTTCGGCATGATCGAGATTCGTATACTTGATGGTCCGGTGATCCGAGCGACGGCTCTTGATGATTCCGGGTGTGTGTGAGATGTCTCAACCCTCATGAGGGGGTGGCCACGCGAGTATCCCCCCCCACATGCCCGGATGACCCCTTCTTTGCGGCCTTCGATGCGGCTCCCCGATGTTGATGATGTTGGCCGTAGCCACTTGCGGCGCCTCTTCGACTTGCATGTATCGGTCGGATTCTATGAGCCCTTCCCCATGTGCGGGGGGGCATTTCGGTTGTATTTGTATCTCATGTACTCGGATATCATTGTACAAGTCCCGCTGTTATCCCGAGCACGGCATGTATGTGGGATTCCTCATTGTATTTTTATCGGCTCATGATTATGCCCAGTTTGTATGTTATGGTTCGGTCCCTTGTTTATCTGGACACACTATTCTTTTGTACTTTGTCTCGGTGGGCATAGGTATGCCTCCCCCGCCGCCTTCGACGCAGTACCCTCTCATAAAAAGAGACTTGTTGCACTGCGAGTCTCGTCTCCTCGGGGAGTCTAGTCCTTCGACGACACTATCTACCTCACATTTCTCTCTCCGACACCCCTTTTGTTGTCTAGTGATTGTGTTCTTACAACGTACTTCGGTCATACGATTTGCTCACGACACTCGCTGCGGCGGGGGGCAATGCGTTACACCATTTTTTGGTCATCTAACTTATTATCATTAGATGGACCCAAGTACAACATGTAAGACCGGGTTTACCCCTAAGTAAAACCGCTTTCACTATGTTAAAACAGGAAACCCCAAAAGGAAATTTTAAACAAACCCATGTTTGTTTGATTTTTCCTCATGGAATAATTAATTAAACCATAATTTAATTATTATTCCCGAGTCATGTTTAACCCAAAATCAAAGAAATTAATTAGATGAACCTTTATTTATCTTATTATTTTCTAGGAATAATCATTTAAACCTTATTTAAATGATATTCCTTGTTAAATATGACCAAATCACCCATAAATAATTAAATAAATCACTATTTATTGAATTATCTTTCAACCACTTCCTTAAATAATTAAATAAATCATTATTTATTTGATTATCTTCTAACCGCTTCCTTAAAAAGATAAATAAATCATTTATTTATTTATTTTTTAACAAATTAAGGGATTTGACCCAAGTCAAATACCTTTTCCCTCCAACAAATATAATAAAATATTTCATAAAAAAGTGGATCTAGATCTGGTTAACCCATGCACCAAGATCTAGAATGACTCAATATTTTGTTATAAATAGGAGGGTTTTTCCTACCATTCTTCACCTTTTGTTGCCTACTAGATCACTCTGGATCTATACACTTGGTCTCATTTTTTCATCATTTTCTCCCATTGAGCTTCATTTTTGCATTGGGTTTTCTACACCTACAAGAGAGAGAAAGCTTAGATGCTGAAGTGCTTTGAGGACTACAAAGAACCCATCCCATTGAGGAGAGTCTGGATACACCTTCTTGTTTTCCTCCCGGGGTGCCACTGTAATATAAAAAATTCTTTCAAAAAAATTGTGTTCTTGTCTTGTCTGTTGGATGCATGGAGCAAACCCTTTATTTTTCTTGCTTAATGTCTTTCCATACATAGATGCAGTGTTTTGCGGCTATTTTCTTGTCTAACTAATCGCGGATCTGAAGATATTGGCGACCACTTTTTGTTGTTAGGGCTATTAGTTATGCGTAGCTAAAGTGGTCCTTTTTTCGTACACTTCGACAAAGGATTCATACTAACGACACGAGTAACTCTAATAAATAGAGCTAATAAACTTAAATAATTGGAAGATATTATGATTTGAAAATATGGTCAACCTAAAGAAGTTAGGCCATTTTAGAAATTACTAGAAGAAAAGGAGAAGGATGTCAAAGGTCTTAGGGACCATTATGAAGATACCGAGATCATGACATGCATATCTTAATCCAATATTTTAAAAGGAAAGAAGAGGTCAAAACTCACCCGCAAGAGATGAGAACATCCTTGCGACTTAAGGAGGAAGAATTTAAAGAAGTTATTAGACAAATGGAGGTTTTGAGGAAAGAATCTTGCACAAAAGAGGAACACCATCTTAAAATTATACCGGATTATAAAACTACAATTGATCAAACCCTCAATAGGTCCCAAGGATCTGAATTTGAGGACTCGAAGCTTTTGCACGCTAATATAAATCAGCTAGAATAAGAGCTATAATGATCCGGGAGGATCTTGCATCGGTCGAGAATGACGGTGAAGTCAGTTCATCTCTTGTTTCTCTATTGTCCCGGATGAAAGAGAAAGTCCTCGATTTATTCATGGTGCAAGTTACTTCTTCATGGTGATTTCATGGTGTAGAATGTCATTGTTTTAAACCTAAGCTAAGTTGAAAGTGGTGTTAAATACTATGTAATAAAAATTCTAAGGTCCTAAGCGTAAGTGAAAAACTATGGTGAAAAAACCTAAGTGACAACATTATATGGTCTTGATCCAAAGTCCTAAGACCTAGCGCTAAGACCTATGGTGTTTTAAACATATACTATGTTCAAAGCCAAAATATTTCAAACCTAATTTTTTTTAGACTATATTAAAACTATGGTAATAAACCCACAATACATATATCGATCTAACCCCAAGCATTAACCATGCGGAAGAGAAGACCAACGGGAATCATGTGAACATAGAATAGACGGCGGTTTGAACATCGCACGAGTTTGGAAGATCGGAGAGTTAGCCGCCATATGTGTTGTCACATGGAGGCCAACCGAAGCGGAAGCTATCAACCAAAGCCACCGGATTTAACAACTAGGTGGCGACCAACGATCACATTTCAAACAGTTCACCGCTCCGCCATTTCACCGAGACAGTTAGCGAGTTATTTTAATATAAAGTTTTATTTTTGGTTTTTTAATTGTTATGAGTAGTTGTAAAATTAATGGACCATGTAACCTTATGCTAAGGTGTAACACCTCTATTGCATCGAGAGCTTATGCTCATTTATTTTTTAAAAAAAATTACCATTTTTTGGCCCAAGAGGTTCAGCTTGAACCTAGCGTGCACATTCTAAAACCACCATTGCTCATGATGAAGAAGGAGAGATTGTTTTTTGGAGGCTTGCATTCGATTTCGTAAAAGAGGCGAGTATTGTTTTTAGTGTATCTTGGTCGATCGAAGGTAGAATTTGGAACTAAGATAGGTGTTGGAAAGATAGGAGAGAATATTTTTGTTGATAGAGACTAAAGATGCATGTGATCACATTAAATGCGGTGTATTTTTTATCTAAATACTTCCTTGGATAAATCCTTAATAAAACACACACCCATCTTGAAAGTGAACATAGAGACATAGTCCACCGGGGATGAAATCTATAATCAATGTTTGTTGTCTTCTATCTCTATTCTTTGCTGAAATTTCATGTTTAATATGTTTCTTAAGTTCTCGTTTAAGTCATAAAATCATTTTCTTTCCTTCGAGTATTCCACACTAAGCAATCGAGTTAAAAATCAATTTCTTGTTGGAAAATATTCAATTCTACTTCGATATTATTTCGGATCTATTGCGGATCATATATTTTTTGGTTTTAATCGTTATGTGCGGTTGTAAAAAATAATAGACCATGTAAAGGTACGTGGAGGCGGCGTAGTGGTAAGGTCGCTCTCATAAAGACGAGACGGAGTCCTGTGCTCAATCTCGAGCGAGGGCGTGGCTCGCCGCGAGAGAATAACCGTTTCGGGCCAAGCCCACGACCTTTTAACGGGGGTTTGAAAGCGGCTCGCGCTGCCCCCCGCGCTGCTGCAAGCTAGGGTTCCGGGATCCTTTTAGCGCCACCACGGCTACTGCGCCCTGCGCATAGCCCCGCCCTCCCCCTTTGCGGCTAGATGGAGATTCTTGAGGGCTCTGCCCCCGGCGAGATCCGCCTCCCGAAGTCTCTCGCCTTCCGATCTTTGATTGCATCGGGACAAAATGCCCACCTTCGGCATTCCGGCGAGAAATTTATCAAGAGAATGGATTCGATCCCTTCGGTTGCCCTGCCGAGATGAGGATACCGCAAAGCGGCACCGAACACAGCGAGAAAGAGGCCTCATAGGCCATTTTACGAGCTTATGGCCTTCCCCTAAATCCGTGGAGGAATGGACACAAAGAAAGCGGAAACCTACGATAAAAAGACGGCGTCAAGAGCTACTTCGTGGGCAAAGGGTACTTTGTATTTGTGTTTGAAAACCCGGAAGACAGAAAGCTTAATATTCATAAATGGCCCCTACTTCATGGGGCCGCGGGGGCTTGTAATTAAACAAATGGACTCCAGATTTCAATCCCTCCCAAGACGTCCCGTACGTTGTGCGGTGTGGGTGAGACTCCCTCATCTGCCACTTCCTACTTTGGAATCAAAAATCGCCTGATTATCGGGAACGCGCTAGGCAAAATACATAGATCAAGTTGTAAGAAAAGACCAATACTCATGCGCCCGAATACGTGGCAGAAGTGGATCTCGAAGAAGGATTTCTGAAGCGATCAAGCTCACGGTTGCGGGTTGGACGCACGTCCAAGAGCTCGACTATGAACGGCTCCCCTTTAAATGTAGACAACTGCCACGGTCATGGACACTTTGCAAAGCACTTGTAAGAAGAGAGCGAGAGGAGCAATCTGAAAAAAACACATCGGGGACCAATGGACCCTAGTCCGAGAGAACGACCCATGCAAAAAAAGATGCGGGGAAAAAGCGGCGCAACAGGAGCTAGGAACATCCCCATTCCTACTCGGGAAACGGAAGAAATCTCAAAAGGAACGGAGGGTGTACGATTGATCCACCGAACAAAGCTCGGGAAAACGAGGACCACGTAGAAGCCTCTCCTTCAAGCAACGAGGGATGGGGTCGCCATCCGGATTGAAGCTTCCCAAGGCGGCCCCCTAACCCTAGCTATGCGGAAGTCACAAAGAAAAAGGCGGTTTGAAAGCTCGAGTCCTCGAGAGGAAGAAATCTTTGAGCGCCCATTGAAAAGAGCCGGAAGGAAATCCCGCAAGGAAAAAAGAGAAGAAGAAGCAAAAGGCTCAAAACACAAGGAAGCCGATCCACAATAGAAATGACGATCGGAAGAAATAGCGAGGCCCAAGTCATCCAAGGGATGGCTCCACCACGCTCACGGAGTAAATAATGAAGCTAGTCTCTTGGAATTGCAGAGGTCTAGGGAACCACGCAAAAATAGAAGCGATAAAGGACCTATTACGGTCGGAACCCGCGGATATCCTCTTGCTCCAAGAGACGAAGATAGCGAGACAAGCTCTACTAGAAATCGGCAAGTCAAAATGGAAAAAAAATCTCGAGCAAAGCGGTCGGCGCTCGGGGCTCTTCGGGAGGATCGGCAACTCTTTGGACCGAAGACAAATATCGAGTTGATCAAAACTCACGAGACCCAACATTGGATATTCACTGAAATAATCCACCTCGCAAGTAAGTTGGCTATCTCTCTTGTCAATCTTTATGTTCTGTCAATTACTGCGAAAAAAGAGACTACTGGAACTCTCCGCGACATTTCTAGAGCGAGAATCCCCCAATAATATCATTCTTGCTGGGGATCTTAACATTGTTTTGAAAGCCAAAGAGAAAAGAGGAGGCTCCAATTCCAAAGATCCCATGGTTTTACGTAGTGGAAGAGCTCGCCCGACAATGGGATGCGCTAGATTTCAACCCAATTCAAGGACTTTTCACTCGGTCAAATAATCGAACAGGGGAAAAAAACACATTTACGCCCGTTTGGACCGCTTTCTAGTGCAAACCTCTCTCCTCATGAATAAGAAGATCATAACAACAAAAATTCGCCTAAGCTGTCCTCGGATCACAAGCCAATCCCAGCTTAGTCTAGAAGATGAAGAGGATTTGGGTCCCATTCCATTTCGCTTTTCACCTCAATGGATCGAGAGAGGGCTTCTCGGAGACGGTGAAAGCGGCTTGGGCCTCCTCCTTTACGGAGTTCTCCAAGCTTCGTTTGGGAGCAAAAGCTGAAATTCACCAAAAAAGCATTGAAGGATTTCGGATTAAGAAACCAGACTCCCAACCCCCACCTCCCAAAGAGTAGATGCGGTTACGGCACTGCACACCCTTCAAAATGACATGGAAAGCAAAAACATCAATGAAGAGCTACTGGATATGGAAACAAAAGCCCGGAGAGCAGCCTTTCAATCCTTCGAGAAAAGAGGAAGAGTATTGGAGATTAAAGTCTAGAAGCTTGTGGTTAAAAGGCTGGGGACCACAATACCTCTTTCTTCCACCGACGATCTGAGCCGGATTGTCAAGGAACCATATAGTAGAAATAAATACATCGGAGGGCCAAATCGCAAGGGATTCCAACAAGTCAAAGAAGCGAGTGAAATACACTTCCAAAACTCTTTTCGGTTTGGATGCCCAAGGTGAAGAAGTGGATGAAGCAAAATTTCTCACTCACATCCCTTCCCTCATCTCTCAGGAGGACAACTACGATCTTTGCAAACCGGTTTCGGAGGAAGAGATAATCAAAGTTATTTGGTCCATGGAATCCGACAAGGCCCCGGACTGACGGATTCACCATTCATTTCTACAAAGCATGTTGGGACATTATCAAATATGATCTTCAAAAGATGATTCGGGGATTCTTGAAAAAAAGCTAAAGTAGGTGGCGACACCAACTCAACCTATTTAGCTTTGATCCCCAAAGATTCCAATCCAGGAAACTTTCGCTAGATTCGGAGCCAATTTCGTTATGTAATGCCTCCTACAAGATCTTGGCAAAATTGTTGGCTAACAGATTAAAGCCCTTGCTCCCACGGATAATCTCTAGCTCCCAAGGAGGTTTCGTGGAAGGCGAGCACATTACGGACAACGTCATTCAAGTGCGGGAGACCATACATTCAAGCAAGCGAGAGAAAAGAGAAAGGCATGCTCATAAAGTTAGACATGGTGAATGCTTTTGACGAGTCAACGAGAACATTTCTCGGCAAATTTTTTGCTCTCCTTTGGCTTTTCTCCTCGGTTTGTTAATCTCATAAAAGCTCGCACGGACAATCCTTGGATAGCCCCTCTCATTAATGGCGAGGCCAATCAACTTCTTCCAAGCTAAGAGAGGCATCGATGCGGGGATGCCCGCTCTCCCCCCTTTCTATATATCTTAATGGCTGAATCTTTAAGTCGAAAACTTGAAGCGGAAAGAATGTCGGGGATCCCTCCCGGGCCTCAAACCCACCGGCGGTGTTAACCCTCTGAATCATGCTCTCTTTGCGAGATGATTCGATTCTTTTGGGAGGAGCCTCAGCCGGACTAGCTAAGGCCTTCGATACGGTCATCGAAACTACGCAAAGTCTCGGGAGCTTTGGTAAATGAAAGAAAAAGCGAAAGTCTTCGAGTGGAACACTAATCAACAAGAGCTCAACAATATAGCTAATCTTCTTGGATTCAAAGGGCACTCCCAATGGGACGAGGGATCGGATACCTTGGGCTTCCCATAATCTCGGGGAGTGAACAAGAGGTCGCTTTGGAGCGACATAATAAGCAAATTCAAAACCAAAATATCGACATGGGGGAGGATTACGGTTAACTAAAGGAGGCAAGGTCATTTTGATAAAGTCTCAGTGTCATGCCTTAACAATTTACCAAGCGGCATTCTTGCTCGCCCCCCGAAATGTAATGGATCAAATCTCCTCTCTCCTCGGAGATTTCCTGCGGCAAGGAGGCGGGGGAAATGAAAAGAAACGACGCTTAGTAAGCTGGGATCTTGTCAAAAAAACCCATTGATGAAGGAGGACCGCAAATTCGTGACCCCTCCCTAGTCAACCTTGCTCTCGGAAGCAAAATCTTGTGGAAGATGACTAAAGAACCAAAGCACCACTGTCGGTGCCATTTTGAGATCAAAATACACTAACAACGCTGCATTCGAGAACCCTCCGAGTGGGATATACGCCAATAGCACACTGTCATGTGAAACTCTATTACAAGAGCGACAAATTCTTCAATTGAAATGTGTATAGGATTCCGAGGGAACGGTAAGCACACCCGTCTCCGGCATGATCGTATAATGGGGCGAAATCCTCTAATTGACAAATGAGGAGATCTCCGAATTGAGAGAGCGGCTCGTATCTGCCGGCAAGCTCGGCGTTTTTTGACATTTCGGCATGGGATCAAAGAGGCGAATGGGCCGGTTGGGCAATCCACGATCCCCACTGTCCGATGCGCAATCACAACAAAACGATCTGCTCGAAGCGATGGAAGATGCGGCACCGATACACTCACTCCACGAAGGATCGATGGGGGTTGGGGTCATTTATGGGGAGTACACAACGACAGAAGGTTACAAAGCGTTCCGAGCAACAAGAAACGACAAGCATAATGTTGCGTTTTGGAAAAAACGTATGGGAGCCTCTAGCACTCCCAAAAGTCAATTTTTTTTACGGACGTTGATACATAACAAGATTCTAACCGGTGACAATACGGCAAAAAGAAAATTTGATGGTCCTCACGAGTGCGCTCTTTGCGGGTGCAATGCTTGAGACAGCTCATCATCTATTCATTGAATGTCTTTTCGCCAAGGAAGTACGGGATCTCATGCTCCGGGGAATTCCACATGAACTCTCCCACTCGGACCTCTGTTTCGGATCTTTTTGCTAAATGGAGTCACCTATACCCATATCGAATCCCACACAAATATTTCGGCGCAAAGTACTGGAATGCCCTGCCCAAGTTCGTTTGTTTGGCGAGATATGGTTGGCTCGCAACCGAGAAGATATTTAATGACCCGAATCACACTCCCTTGCAAGTTGTTGCAAAAGCGGAACATTCCTCCTAGAAGTGGCCCAACGAGCGGTATCACAAAGAGGATACATCGCTACGGTACGGTTGAGAAGAGGTGGCTCGGATCTCTTGAACCTCAAAGCAGAAAGTATCTCCTCTCTCCTCAAACGGTGCATCCAATCTGGGAAAAAGAGACTACGATGCATCATTTCAGCAACGGTGGAGAGCTCAAAAAACTCACACAATCTTCTTCGATGGGGCGTCCAAAGGGAACCCCGGTCCCTGCGGTGCGGAGGGATCATATATTCCCCAAATGGTGTTTCCCGTGACTCTTTCTCTGCGGGGACTTGGCACTGAAGACCAATAATCAAGCGGAGCTTCTCGGTCTCCTTAAAGCACTGTCAAATTGCTAGAGAGAAAGGGATCAAAGATATACGGGTATTTGGAGACTCGGAGATTCTCATAAATAAAGCTGAACACGGAAGAGCAATTCAGAAACGCGAGGCCTCAACGAGAATATTGGAAAGACCGAAAAGAGGTCCTTTTAGCCTTTGCTTCCTATAAATTTTATCATATCCTCAGAAGCTCAAATAGTGAAGCGGACTCGATGGCCAACAAGGGGAGCGCAATGAAGAAAGGGCTGCTCTTCATAAACGAGGACAGATCTGTAGAAATTCCATGCTAAAGTCAAGTTTGAAAAACAACTTCTGCTGAACAATTATGATGTAATTGGGGCTGCTCAGGCAAAGCCCTACTCTCTCTTTTTCTCATAAATTAAAAAAAAAAAAAAAAAACATACCCGTTAAAGTTATAAAAAAAAAAATAATAGACCATGTAACCTTATCCTAAGGTGTAACACCTCTATTTAATTGAGAGTTTTTTCTCATTTATTTGTAAAAACACTTGCCAATTTTGGCCCAAGAGGTTTGACATGAACCTGGCCTCCACATTATAAAACCACATTGCTCATGATGAAAAAGGAGAGAGTGTTTTTGGAGGCTTGCATTCAGATTCTGTAAAAGAAAGGCAGTTTTATTTTCAGTGTATATTGGTCATCCAAAGGCAGAATTGGGAACCAGATGCACATTCGAAAGCTAGGAGAGAGAGATTTCTGTTGACAGAGACGATAGGTGTCTGTGAGCACATTCAGTCTAGTGTATTTATGTGTAAATAATTCCTTGGATCAATCCTTACTAAAATAGACGCCCATCTTAAAAGCAGACTCGGAGACGTAGTCCACCACGTACGAATTTTGTAATAAATGTTTGTTGTATGCTATCTTTGTTCTTTTCTGCCAATTCATGTTTAATATGCTTCTTCAGTTCTGGTTAAGTCATAAAATCATTTTCTTTCCTTCACTCTTCCACACTAATCGATCGAGTTAAAAAACAATTCATTGTTTGCAAATATTCAATTCTACTTCAATATTATTTTAGATCTATTTTAGATCATATATTTTGGTATCAGAGAGGTTTTTTTTGTGGGATTTTTCCAGTGAATTTTAACCAAGTCTAGGTGTTGAAGCCCCGAAAATTGGGTCTACAACAAGGGGGATACCCACCCAGTCCGGACCTTGGTTAGCAGCTCATTTTCCGTTTGGTGTAGTGGGTCTGACTGGGGATAATGGGACCAGTTTCCCAATATGTGTGTGTGTGTGTTGAGAATTGATATTTCCTTTCTAAGAAAGTTCCTAAGTGAAATGATTTTATTCTAATTCTAATCTAATAACATGCAAATTGTATTCTAATTAAACAGAAATATCTAAATCTAAACTAAACCCGGGATGTAATCTTTTCTTTATGCGATCTAAAATGATTTCAAATAGCAATTGGTAATAAAGATCATTCAACTATTATAAGAAAATAATTCAATAAAGATAAACCACTTCGTATAAAAAGTTAGACAAAACAGTTGTGAAAAATATATCGCATAATAAGCTATTCATATATTAAGCATAAACAAGTGGCTATCACCGTACAAAAGTGCCAAATGATAACTCAAAAATTCAAGAATTAATACATAAACAACTAAACATAAATATCACTTTAACACAAAGGTAGAAATAGTTAAGAGATAAAAGCACCATTTATAACTAGTTCTACTCATGAGCTTCAAGCAATAATGACTTATCTCTTCTTAATCCAACATCCACTAAGAGTACAGAAGTGCAACATCAGTAGCAGATATTAAACGCAGATATCAATAAATCATGTTCCATTCATTCATCAAAACCTCCTCTGAGGGTGCAAAAGTGCATGTTCTGAGGACAAGTTTTTGACAAATTTCAGGACCCTTCTCTAAATGCATGAGAAGGGTTTAAATACTACTAACTAAATCTAAAAATAATTTATTACAAAATATAGGATACGGTTTAAATGGCCGTCCTATTTTTAGGCAAAAATAAAGCAAAACTAATACTTAAATCTAAAATTAAAACTTAACAACTAACTACTTGTGAATCTGTTTTTTGGAATTGCAAGCGTTCAACATTGATTTGAGAAGAATAGGCTGGCCGACTTCAGATTTCAACTGTCTCGTAAAAACAGAATTGGAAAGAGCTGGCGCTATCTTCTCGGCAGAATTGATGATACACTCGAGAGTCATGCATTGGCTGTGTGGTTTTACCAGACATGCCCAGTAAGAATCCCAATTTAACTTTGTTAATCCTTTAATCAATTCTGCCTTTTCTTGGGCTTTCTGTTTCCAGTCTGTCTGCAGTTGCTGTGCTTTTGGTAGGTATTCTGGAATAGTTTCAGAGATCAGATTTTCCTTGTGTAAATTTTCATTTATACAATCAATAATACTGCTAGCTGTTGTGGCTGCTTCTTCTGCCGCTTGCTCTGCCTTCCTGATCTGTGCATTCCAATGATTAAAAAGTATTTCTTTGTGATTTTCGTTGATTGTAGGTGCACCTGCTCTTTTCCCCTCTTCTGTATTTTGCCAAGCCAAATAGTCATTAACTCTTTTTTCAGTTAAATCATAATCATGTCATAAATCTACGACATGATTAGTGATTTTATCACTTTCTTCACAATAAGAGTTCCATTCTAATATTCTTTGGCATAATATTTCTTGTTGTTGCAGTAGTTGGTCATTTAAGGAAATAGACTCTGTGATAAATTCCGCGAGCTTGGGATCATCTTTGTGCATTTCTTGCATAACCTGTAGCTGTTTCTCTTTTTCGGCCAAACTGCTCTGATATCCAATCTGCATTTGTTGAAAATCTTGCTGTAATTTTTCAAGTTGTTTCTGAGCTTCACTGTTAGCATTGTCTTCTTGCAGCTGTTGTTGCAAGACCTGTATCTGATCTTCTTTCTCATTCAATAATTTTCGTACCTCAGATGCTTTGTCAATGGCTGCAGAGGCATAATTTCCTGTGATCTGAGATAATTTAGTGAGATTTTTAGTTGGATCAGTAGTAGGATCTTTCCATAGAAAATATAGGTGTTATGCATCATGAGAAGGCACATTTTCTAATTTCCTTTTCTTTCTTTGTTTGCTTACCACTGCCTTGTGTTGTGGACTATAGAACACATCAAGAGGAGGAATTTCCTCTATCTTAAGCATGAGTTCAGAAGATGGGGTTATAGGAATATGTTCTATTTTTGAGACATTGGTAGTTACTCCTGTGACTATATTTATTGCTGTATGTACATTGCTCACAGCTGTCTGTGTATTTTGTGCTTCAATATTAATCAAATCATTGAACGTTTCCCATTCCTTATCCAATTCAGTTCTTACTGATGATTTCTGTACAATGAGAGGGGGAATATTTAACTGTGGAGAGGTTGAAATCTGTTGCTGTGAGAGTTTTTTAGACTGGGCAGTATCTTTTACTGACCCTTCACTCTTAGAGTGTTCAAAGGTTTCTCTTCTGAACTTTGACTTAGACCTGTTTGTACTTGAACTTCTACTGAGACTGACACTAGGGGTTGGTTCCCTTATGGGTTCTAAGTGCAATTTATCCAGAGGGATAGTAGTTAACCTCCTTTCTCTGTATATTTTGAATTCTTGAAACTCTGCGGAAGGAAACCGTATTTGAGCCGAATGTAGAATTTCTTTAAGTGTGCCTTTTTCTTGGAACATGTCATCAAACAAATCTTATTCTTTAGAAAACACTCTTATCTTGACTGCAGTAGTGAAATTTTTAACAACATCATATGGATCGAATGGTCTTCTTGGAAACTTGAACAAATGTAAACATGTAATATTGTTTACTTCTTTAAATGCATGACCAACATCAAATAATGAAAAGGCCCCACAGGCCACAAGAAATTGAGGCTAGATAGCCTTCTTCTTGTCTTTCAACTCTTTATTCAAACCTCCTTCTCCACAGGTTTGATAAGCAATTTCTCAGGCGATGAGTTTATCAGGAACATACAATGGTAAAACATGAGGAGAAGAAAAAATTCCAAAAACCCTAACATATGTAAACAATTCTTCTCCAAACCATCTTGCAACAGGTAGAATGTCTACCTCTGCTTCAAGAGAAAACCTTGGAGCATCTTTATCATACAATATTCTGTACAGGGGTAACATAATGCCATGAAAAATATTGTAAAAATAGGGAATGAACTCTGAATCGCACAACTCTTTGTGATAAACATGAATGGGCAGGGGATCTTGAATTTTCCATTTCCGACCCATTAATGGAAACTTAGAAACATAACAGATTGAATCCATCACATAAGCAGATAAATAAAAAGGAGGATAAATCCTCTGAGAGACATTCTGTTTATACCAGTAGTTAAAAATAGCTGTGGCTAAGTTATCATATAATATCTTAGCCTAATCCACAATAGTAGCATTAACAGCAGCGCTCAATAACGGAAGCCATTCAGGCGAAAACTTATTAATGTCAGGCTTTCCAAAAAGCCGACAGAGCATAGCAGCAGCAAAGAAATACGGAGAAGTGAGAGAACCAGTACTATACATACCATGTTTATCTTTCTTCAGTGGTTCCTCTCTCCTGGACCAGTCCTTGGTGCATTCTGCCAGGTTTTCATTTTCTTTGGCAAACTTCTCCATGAACTATTTGTTATAAGTTGCCTGTGGCTCCGGCAAATGATACATGAGCCTCAAATCTTGTGGAGTGAATGAGCCAATGAGCTCTTGACCCTAAGTCTTAAACTGTCTGTCTGAAATATCAGTGCTATCCAGCACCCATTTAATCATATCTGTGTACGGAATAATTCTAGGTCTCGCTGCTATTCGGTGCAAGAATGAACAAGCTAGCTCTGTAAGAGATGCTTCAGAAGACCCATGTGATCCCGCAGTACCCGTAACTTCCATTACTCTGGGGTTCTCTTCTTCAAATATATTATACATGGCCTCCCAAGTAGTGATACCAGCGTCTTTGTTACAGGCGGTGTATGTGTATAAGGGCGTCACCTCTTTGTCCTCAGAACCTAGAACCTTTTATTTCTTTCCCATAATACTCTGAATACTGCTTTGTATAGTTCTCAGCTCTTCGCTCCTGCAATTCACGAATTAAGTGAGAATAATGATAGAAAAATGTGACGGGAAAGTTTTAAATGCTGAAGACGTATGAAATATACTACCTTACGTGAAATAACTCTTCAATCAAAACGAAACCATTTTTCATTAATGAATGACAATCAATTCATTAATTTAACATTAAAGCGTATAACGGGGTCTCGATTTATGGAAATATTTTCTTCGTGTAATAAGCCTTCAAAAATCTGCGATAAGGCGATCTGCGATTTGCTTTGAAATATCGCAAAATCGCAATATCGCAGATCGCAATCTCGTGGAATAAAATAGCTCAATATTGTAACATCGCGAAATCGCTATATCGCAATATCGCAAGATCGCAAAACATAATATATGACAAACATCCGTTAACATATTTTCTATGATATGCGATTTGCGATACATGTTATCGCTCATCGGTGATTTGAAGTTTTCATCATAAGATATAACATTCTAAGCATGCGATGCGATGAATGTTCCTTTAGCGCATAGTTTCATATCGCAATTTTTAGAATTCCACTTGTAAATAGGCGTTCATTACCTTTTTGTGATGCGATATTCCTCAAAGAATGATTCAATTCTAAGCTATCATAAAACTTAAGTTTTTTAGATTTTTCAAGGAATTTTCTCCTAAGTTTATGATAGTAAGTTTTATTGAAAAAGGAAAACAATCACTAATTGATTTTTTAGATTTTTTGACTAAGGGTCCCCACTTATTTAGTATTACCACTAATACTAAATAATAAGGGGGGTTGTTGATGGCCACAACACCAAGTTGTGACAAGGAGAAGGAATGCTCGAGGAGATAGACTCAGAAGTTGGAAAGTGAAAATTCGCTCATCAATTGACAATGGGAGGATCTGAAGCGGGTGAAACTCCTGAAGTGAAGTTCATGGGTGATGAACAGATTAAACAAATGTTTTTGAACATGCAGCGGATTTTGGGAGAACTCTATGAATATAAGAAGGCGAGAGATGCAATTTATTCTTTTAAGGCATCGAAGAAGGAAAAGGGAAAAGGAAAAGACGATAGACCTCCTTCTCCTCCATCATCTTCATCATCATCATCTTCTTCTTCTTCTTCTTCTTCTTCTTCTAGTTCATATTTTGAAATAGAAAAGAAACCTCAGAAATCACCTCTTTTGAAACTTGATGTAAAATTTGAACCACCTATTTATCATGTCGAAATGAATCCTAAAAAGTTAAATAATTGGATTAAATAGTTAGAAGTGTATTATATAATTCAAAACATTTATGATGAAAGAAAAAAATTCCAATTAGCTACAATCAGAATGGTGGGAACAACTTTAATCTGGTGGGAAATTAAAACTCAAGTAGATTTCAAGCAGAAAGGTAAATTCATCTCTTCATGGTCTAAGTTTTTAAAAGCTTTTAGAAAAAAATTCTATCCTTTGGGATATATTTAGCAAGTTGTTATTGATTGGTAGCATTTGAGGCGAGATAAAGGGTAGAATTTTTAGGAGTTCAGAAATAAATCTTTGGCACTTGGTATTCCATTGGATACACGTGAAACTTTATTAAAGTACATTGGCAGTTTACATTCATATTTACAACATACATTTTTTATGTTTAATCCTAATGACTTTGATGAAGTGTTTGTTCAAGCCATACATATTTAATCAAGTGGCAGACCATTCAATTTTTCATAGAAAGCATCCATACAATTGAAAGTCAAGGATTCCAAAGATAGCAAGAGGAAGAGCAGTTCGAAGGGAAATAAAACAGCGACAACTTAGAAGGAAAGTGAAAGAGCTACCTGTTCTCACTGCCAGAGGATCGTACATGATGAAACCAGATGTTGGAAACTTCACCCAGAACTCAGACCAAAGAAGTTCGAGAAAAATAAAGGTGAAAAGAAGGCTAATGTAGCAATCCAACAATATTTGGCTCTGATTGAGGTGATGAAAGGAAAATAACCACAATGGCTTCGACAGGTAAAATTTCTGGCACTAGTTCAAGTTCTAGTACTTATGCATCTTCTTCAAACATAAATCATCTAGATGAAGATAAAAAGATTTGAATTATTTCACATAAGAGTAACTTTGAAGCACACAAAAATAGATACATTGTTTGACAGTGGATCGTAGGCAAATTTAATATCTGAAGAGTTAGTTAAGAAATTGGGTTTGGAGACATAGAATTATCCAAGACCATACCCATTAGGTTGGCTAAAAGAAAAGACTCATATTAATGTCACAAAGAAGTGTTGTTTAAAATTTTTCATCGCAACTAATTACATTGATCAAGTGGATTTAGATGTGATTCCATTAGACATATGTGGAGTAGTGCTAGGAATTCCTTATCTCTATGATCGTGATGTTGTGTTTCATAGGAAAGAGCATAAATATCATCTTAAGAAATATGGGATTGAATACATTTCCACGGCACATAAAATCAAAACACACATGGATTTAGTTACTGCTAATAAGATGAACAGACTAATAAGTTCAATTAAGAGATATGTACTCATGGTTGCAAAAGAACAACATAAGGATCAACATGATGATTTTTCAGATTGTGAATCTTAGTTTAAATATAGTTTGGTTAAAGTGGTAGATTCTTTTCAAATTCTATTTAAAGAACCAAAACATCTGCCTCCTAAACGGGAAATATAACATCAAATACAATTTATGTCTAATTCCCCTCTTCCTAATGTCGGAATCTATCGCGTGTCAGTCATAAAGAACAAATAAATAAAGAAACAAACACAAGAGTTGGTTTAAAAAGGCTTCTTTCGACCCAATTCATCTCCATGTGGTTCACCCATAATTTTGGTTCCTAAGAAAGAAGAGACATGGATAATGTGTGTCGACTTTAGGGCCTTAAATAAAAACAATCAAGAACAGGTATCTTCTTCTGAGGATAGATGGTTTACTTGACCAGTTGAAAAATGTTGTATATTTTACTAAGTTGGATTTGCGTAGTGGGTATCATCAATTCGCAATGCAGGAAATGGCATCTAGAAAACTGCATTTATAACTATGCAAGGACTATTTTAATGGTTAGTGATGCCTTTTAGTTTGTGTAATTCTCCAGCAACTTTCATGTGGGTTATGAATGATGTATTACATCCATACATTGATAAATTTGTCATAATCTACTTAGATGATATCCTGATTTTCAGTTCCTATATGGAAGAGCATGTTAGGCATGTTAAAACAGGTCTTAAAAGTATTGCGAAGGGAAAATTTGTACCTTAAGCTGTCGAAATGTGAGTTTGGGAAAACTTCACTAATGTATGTTGGTTACATATTCGGAGGTGGTCATTTGAAAATAGAGCCGACTAAAATCAATGAGATTGTTAAGTGGCCAAGACCAAGAATGTGGTACGAAGTTAGGAGTTTTCTAGGTGCATTTCAATATTGGAGGAAATTCATTTCTAAATTTTATTTTTATTGCTTCACCATTACATGCTTTAATAGGTTCTAAATTTTCCTTTTAGTGGGGAGGGAAACAACAAAAAATCTTTTGATACAATTAAGCGAGAAAAATTGTCACAACACCAATCTTAGCATTACTAGATCTTCAATAGCCATTCGAAATGGAAACGAGATGCTAGTGGTTATGTAATGGGTGCGGTTTTACTTCAAAAAGGGGAAACCTATTTGTTTTCATTCGGAAACTTTTTCTAACACGGGTTATAAATTATCCGACATATGATAAAGAATTGTTTTCTTTGGTTGAAAGTCTTAAGAAATGGAAACGCTACTTAATGGGTAAGGAAACGGTGATTCACACAAATCATCGGCCGTTTTAGTACCTTCGGTCTCGGGACTAAGTTGCAACAATCTCGCCATTACATATGGATGGGATTTCTTCAACAATTTCACTTACTAATTAAGTACAAGAAAGTTGTAACAAACAAAGTAGTTGATATGTTGTCTAGACCATATTTGAAGGCTTCGGTAGTGTTGCGGAATAGTTCTTTAAAACTCTGAAAGTTATTTAGAAAAATATAGTACGATCATGATTTCAAAGATATTTACGAATCACTAACTCATGGTACTCGAGTGGAAGAAGTCAACTTTCATGTTCATGACGAGTTTTTATATCAACTCGGTAAGTTGTACATACCACGAGATAGAAAGGTTGCATGTTATTCAGGGAAGCACATTCTTCTCGCATTTCGAGACATTTTTGCATAAGCAAGACAATGGTGCAAATTCAAAGGTATTACTACTAGCCTCGCATGTATGAAAAAAGTTGTTAAGTACATTAAAGGATGTGTTTTGTGTTCGACAAGAAAATCAATCAATTGAAAGATTGGCTTGTATATACCACTTCCAGTTCCTTTGTGACCATGGGACAACATCTCCATGGACTTTGTTGGAGGACTTCCTATGTCCGGGGAGAGGGCATGATTACATGTATGTCGTGGTTGATCATTTCAACAAGATGAGCATTCTTGTTCCATGCAAAAAAGAAATTTATTGTTGAACAGAGCTGCACAAATGTTATTTCAACGGGTATGGGTTCATTTTGGGTTACCTACTTCCATTATTTCTGACCGAGACTTTTTCTTTGTAGGAGAGCTTTGGCCACTTTGTGGGGACTCATGGACACAAAGCTAAAGAAGAGCACAAATTTTCATCCACGGATCGATGGACAAACGAAGTGGTGAACATAATAGTGATACATATTCTCCAATGTTACCTGCAACAAACATCCTAAGTTGTGGGATAAATATTTACCTTATGTACTGACATGATTACAATTGAGCCTTACATTATTCGACTAAGCGATCGCCATTTGAAACATGTTTCAGGTATCTACCAAAGTCATCGATGGAATTCATGTTCAATGAAGAAGATAAAGTGGATGGATATGACGATTCAAATAAAGCGAGTTAAGTTCATTCAACGGATACAACGAGATACATGAAGCGATGTAGGATCAGTTAGAGAAGAGTTAGTCCAAGTGAAAAATGTGCCATGACAAGCATCGATTGGATCATCATTTTTTAGGTCGGTGATTAGATATGGTTTTATATCGGAAAAGATAGGTTGAAAGGTGAAGGTAAGAAATTGAAACCCATCAAGTATGGTCCTTTCAAGATTGTGGAAAATATTGGAAATAAAGCATTTCGGTTAGATTTACCTCCTTACACACACATTTATTCGAGTTTTTAAATGTAGAAAATCTAAAGTTGTATGAACCTATGATGATCATTGATCCAAAGGAAGATACACATATTCCTATCATTGACGATTTTGCACCTATCAAAGGAATATATCATCTTGGATAGGAAGGTTCGCTCTTCAAGGCATGGAGATGTTGAAACTTTTGTTGGTCCAAAATATTTCAAGTGGAGAGGATTGACCTAGGAGGATCTTGCATCATTGAAAATCGACGGTGAATTCCAGTTCATCTTCGGTTTCTCCGAGTGTTCCAGATGAAAGAGAAAGTCCTCGATTTATTCATGGTGCAAGTTACTTCTTCATGGTGATTTCATGGTGTCGAATGTCAATGTTTTAAACCTAAGCTAAGGTGAAAGTGGTGTTAAATACTATGTAATAAACATTCTAAGGTCCTAAGCCTAAGTGAAAAACTATGGTGAAAAACCTAATTGACAACATTATATGGTCTTAATCCGAAGTCCTAAGACCTAGCGCTAAGACCTATGGTGTTTTAAACATATACTATGTTCAAAGTGAAAATATTTTAAACATAATGGTTTCGGACTATATTAAAACTATGGTAATAAACCCATAATACATATATCAGTCTAACTGCAATAATTGACCGCGCGGAAGAGAAGATCGTTGGGCAGCATGTGAACATCGGATAGATAACATTTTGAACACCACATAGTTTAGAAGACCGCGAGTTAGCCGTCGGATGTGTTGTCACATGGAGGCCGACCACGACGGAGAACCATCAACCGAAGCCACCGGACTTAACCACCGGGTGGCAGACGGTGGTCACATGTAAAACATTTCATCGCTCTCGCCATTTCACCGGACGATCGACGGTTATTTTAATATAAATTTTTATTTTGGGTTTTTAATTGTTATGTACGGTTGTAAAATTAATGGACCATGTAACCTTATACTAAGGTGTAACACCTTTATTGCATTGAGAGCTTATGCTCATTTATTTGTAAAACCACTTACCATTTTTTGGCCCAAGAGGTTTGACTCTGAACTTTCGACTGCACATTATAAAACCGCCATTTCTCATGATGAAGAAGGAGAGAGTGTTTTTGGAGGCTTGCATTCAAATTACGTAAAAGAGAGGCATTTTTTTTAGTGTATCTTGGTCGTCCTGATGGTGGGATTGGGAACAGAGACAGGGCATTGGAAAGATAGGGAGAGAGATATTTTTTTACGAGACTAGAGGTTCCTACGAGCATGTTCGATCTAGTGTATTTATATGTAAATACTTCCTTGGATCAATCCTTAATAAAACGGATGCCCATCTTGAAAACGGACCTAGAGACGTAGTCCACCAAGGATGAACTCCGTAATCAATGTTTTTTTGTATTCTATCTCTGTTATTTATCGAAAATTCATTTTTTAATATGCTTCTTAGGTTCGGTTTAAGTCATAAAATCATTTTCTTTCCTTCGGTCTTCCACGATGAAAGCGATCAAGTTAACAATCAACTCACTATTGGAAAATATCCAATTCTACTTCGACATTATTTCATATCTATTTCGAGATCATATAATAGGATAGATTGGAGAAGAAAAGAACGAAACATAGAGGAGAAAAATTTAGTAAACCAAAATAACGACATAATTGAAAAGATTCGGAACACGCTTTACGAGAAACAAGGTCATTTTAATACCATACGGGTGATAACTAGATTTACCATCACGGAAGACATGTTTTATTACAAGCCAAAGAACAAATCCAGAGGGAGATTAAACAAAAAAATCTCCATAGCAAGAACTTATCCGGAAATCCTCTCTAACTATGAGAATGCCATCATTAAAAGCACAAATATGCAGGAAAATTTACATCTATAATACTCGAGGACATTTTAAAAAGAAATCAATTCACTTATCAATTTCATAAATACCCTCAAGGATGAAAAAACTAGAAAATTTGAATTTACTTCCAAGAGATCAATGTTTTTTTCTCCATTTTCATTATGAAAGAGAAGCGTATTGCAATGCGGCTTATGTGGGAGGAGTTTGACAAGGCTTCCAAAAGAAATAGATGATTTTAGATTCAACTATAATTATCTCGGTATATTTTGTGTACCATATATTGGGGAAAAGAAAAGCCGACTAATATAGCATGAAGATTTTTTGTGACAAGTTGAGGAGAAAAGAGAAAGACATTGGCTACTTTGCCATATAGGAAGAAGAATTAGTCTCACCATTCATGGTGGTGAATGCTCTTTGTAGATATTTTACCATTCTAACTAGAATTGATAAGTTGATACAAAATCCTCCTTTGTACAGCAACAAATCTGATCTCATTTGGTCATAGTCCTAAAAAAATATAATAATTTTCCCTAGTTATCAAGCTGTGGAATGGGATCAAATTGATAAGGTAAGGAAACATTTGAAACAAATTCTTACTCTAGAAAAAAATATCTTCAACTACTCAAAGCGATTCATCATGTTCAACCGATGCAATCGTTAATAGATCAATTGAAATATTGGAGTGGCATACCTTTCATCACAACTCAAACACCAATGGTCAAGATGTGTAGGACCCATAATCTTTCTCCTACGAGCATGTCAAAGAAAGTTAAAATTTCAAATTTGCGGAGGTATTTGTAATGTTTAAGTGGTTTGTTTTAAATTTGATTGTTTGATTTTTAATTGAGACATTTATTTAAATCCAAGATAGTTATTTCAAAACAATTATTTATGAGATTACTATTTAAAGCCCTACTTCTCGTAATGGGGGGTTGTTGACAAAAAGAGAAATTTTTTGGTTTTCATAGATCGATTGTACGTGTTACACAATATTTTATCGTGTGAATGAAATTACTTTGCATTTTACGATAAACCTATTTTATGTGTGTTTGTGTTTGTATATGATAGTTGAAGCGTTGAATCTAGGACTTGCTCCGCGTTCAGATATCGGTATTTTTCATGTTTTTGATATTATATTATCAAATTTTTGTGATTGAATAACAATATTTTTGATTGATAATGTTTTTTAGAAGCTCACCTCTAAAACTAATGATACTCTTCACTTAAACTTATTTTCAATTGTTATGTTATGTATATCTTTTGTAATTGTATATCGAGGTATTAGTTAAAATCGAAATCTATATTTTTTTCTCATTTATATTCATGATTTTATAATCTCAATATTTACTATTCGATTCACCTATCATAGGATAATTGAATTGAGAGATTAAGAATGCTTGTATTTGTTGCAATATTCTTACCTTATTATTGGGTGTGCTTATTACCTCGCATACATATATTTTTTGTGTCCATCGTTATACTTATTTTTATTATGTTTCATTTGATTTTTTTTAATTGAAAGTATTTTAGGTTTATCGGACATGCAAAAGTTGTATCGATCAATTCTTATTACCTATAATATTCCTTTGGTTAATACCACAATATTACTATGAAGTTTCAAATTACTATTACTTGACCTTATTATATTCTCTTTCGAAAATCATATAAGTATGGTTAGGGATACCCACAGTGGCGTATTGGTGGTCGGCCTATTATGCCTAGAGTGGGAGGCCTTCTTAGTCCTTAGTGAATGCGACATTAGATTGTTCTACTCTTTGGAACAATTTTAGCTTCACAAGCTCGATTTCCTTAGTACATATGAAAACAACATACATCACAAAGATTTAAAGAATAGTATTACAATATTTATGACATACGCATGAAAGTATGTTGGCTAAGCGAGCTTCAAAATTATGAAAAAATTTCCAAGCTACATTGGTACAATGAACACCACTAGCTCCAATAGTGGGAGCATTAGAGAAACCACTTATTTAATGTGTGGTAAGAGTAGCTAAGGTGAAAATTCCTTTGCATGAGCTATGAGGGTGTATATGTATAAAATAGAGTGACCATTCACCTCCCTTGTGACTCTTGGACTACCCTCATAGTTGTTTGAATTCTCTATAACCTTTCGACTCTCGTATGATTTTTAACATTGTATAGATGACTCTTAGACTTACACTTTCCATTACATTTCTCATACATTGAAATTACATAATCCACAAATTTTCTGGAAAATTATGACATGACACTTTGACAAGACATGACAAGACATTGATGACATGGGTCGCATGATGATATGGAAATGTCAATCCATTCTTCTTGTTGCTATATTTGAATCCTAATGAAGTATTTTTTAATGTTCTTCTCCCTCCTCCTTCTTAAGGCTTGAAAATAGGGGAGTATTCAATATGATCTTCATCTTCGGCGAGTTATCATAATCTAGTATCCCTTTGTAATTGATTGATCAACTTGTTTTTTGTAGCTACAAATGTGTCTTCTAGTATAATATCCTTCTTCATCTCCTTGATCATCATCCTAACTTTACATGATATGATGCCTACAACTAAAGTGATAAAAATTTACTACAGAGATATTAACTTATTTAATGATATTTACAAGAGGAAAAAATAACCGAGCAACAAACACATAAACAATACACGCAATATTTAACCGGGGAAAACCCCAACTCCAAGGAAAACCCATCCTCCTGAAATTAATTAGTCTTGGCCAAAACCCACGGCCAATCCATCCAAGTGAGCCTTCACCACTCACCTCTTTGGCCTACATTATAATGAAGTCCTCCCAACCTTTTATAGGCTCCATTACATGTATACTCGCAGGGCAAAAAAATATGGGTGCACAATACCATGTGCCCCCAAAACCATCATTGTTTAACTTGGTCAAATTTAACTCTATCACTGAGTCAAATTTACCTAACATTCCCCCCTTAAACTTGACTTGGTTTTTCCTTGACTAAATCCAACCAATCTTGCCAAGTGAGTTAGCCCTTCTCACTCTAGCCCTTACTCCCATCAAAGTTTATATTTGGACTATTAGTTAACTTTCGACATCCTCCTATCACCTAGATCTAACCCGGACGGTATCAATAATTACCCAAGGTATACATGCCATACCAAGTCTTACAACAATATGCCCATTTACATAGAAAAAATTTGACTTCATTGTAATAATTTTTTTTATTTTTTTCCCTTATTTCTATCCCGACTCATTCTCTTTCTGCTCTAACCCTCATGATCTTCATCACAATGTAGAAATCTATGGTTTTTGAGTGCCTTTACAACTTATCTGTTGCTAGATCCACGATCCTACGGCGCAACCACGACCTCCACATCCATGATGAACCATGAAGTCTCTCATCTAGCACCAACATCGATTTCTTTGGCGCCATTATGAATATATGCATGGTGGAGCTGCCCTTCTCCACCAACGGCCACGATTTCCCTCTTCAACATGGTCCTCACAAAACTAAGCATTTCCTTTCCCTCTTGTTCACTTTGTGAAGAATTAATGATCCGGATCCACACTTTTATATCGCGCCTACTCACATCCATGCTCTGCATCTTCTTTTTACACACGTACTTGCGCCTCCACTAAATTTTTCCTATCCCACAACATGCTTTCTCACATGTCTAGGAGTGGCGGGAGACACAAGAATCGAGCCTAGCATAACTTGCTACCCACCTATGATTCGCCTCACGGGGATGGGTTTATCGGTTTTCTTGGGTCTCGACGTTCCTCCAAATCCATGCTCGTTAGTCACATTCTTCCCGCTACCCATTAGCCAGCCTATGCGCTCAACAACCATATGTTTTGCTTGTCTCTGATCATGATCTTCGTTGCCACACTACCACACAACCGATTTATGCACAAATTCATCTTTGTTTTCCTCCTGTGGCAACATTGTCCTCCCTACCATTGCTTCGACTCCGGCCTCGGCCACCAATGTCCCCTTCACAACCCTCTCTTTTCGTCGGCCAACGCATCGCTCATATAGTTAGGGACCCATCGCATTGCATCACTTCTTCATTATCCGAGTGACCTCTTTCGAGAATCTCCCCACTCGTTTCCCACTTGGAAACGACTTCCAATAGTGGACCACCATTTTCTCGTCTACAATGGTTGCATGAGGATCAGAGATTTTCAGAACGTAACTACTATGTGCAATTCCAAAGCCTTCAAAAAACTAATGATGTTGCATCTTCTCCTACACAGGTATTCATCACGTTTAATTGGGCACTCCATGACACCGGACAATCTTGTGATTGCACCGATCTAGAAAGCTTCTTAACTTCTACATGACTTTCTTGTTTCAAGTGGCTTGGCCACTCAATACCGAAGCGAATCAATTGCTCCACCACAACCTTAATTTCTCACAATCCTCTTCGAGTGATATCCACTTGGGAGCGTCTTATACTCTTCATAAAATACCTTTCTTGAGTCTTGATCAACCATTTCCGCACCAATTCTCTTGTCCCCACCATTCTTGTCTAAAATCTTGGTCTCTTACATGCAAACTTCGATCTCATGGGGCCTTTCTCTTATGTATTGGATTCACATTGAATCTCTCTAATCCCTTCGGATCCAACCATGTACATCCGAGCACATATCGATCTACAATAAAATTATGCATCGATCTCCCTAATCACTAAGTCAATTAAACCTTTGGCAATATAAGCATCCTTATAAAGCAAAACATTTGGCTTTGATACCAAATGATAAAATTTCACTGCAGAGATATTAACTTATTTATTTAGATTTACTGAGAGGAAAAATAACTAGCAATAAACACATAAACAATACACACAATATTTAACCGGAAAAAACCCCAACTGCGGGGAAAAGCCACCCTAATGAAATTTCATTAGCCTTGGCCAAAACACGGCACAATCTGACCAAGTGAGCCTTCACCACTCACCTCTTTGGAATACATTACAATGAAGTACTCCCGACCTTTTATAGGCTCCATTACATGTAATACCATAGGAAAAAAACTATGGGTGCACAATACCATGTGCCCCCAAAACCATCATCGTTTAACTTAGTCAAATTTAACTCTATCCCCGAGTTAAATTTACCTAAAATAAACTTCACTCATGACAAGAAAAAAATTAGTCTATAAACCCTTAGTCTAACATGCTTCATGAAAACCATTAACGAGATGGAACCAAGTGATAGACTAAGAGACTAGCTCAAGGATTGTGCATTTGTATAGCTCGAGAGGTCAAGGGCCCAGATTGAGCCTTCGAGCCGTGCAATGTGCATTCCGGAAAGCGAGGAGAAATAACTATGTAGTTGAGGGGCTCAAGGAGATAGGTTGGAGGAGTGAGGCTTTAGGTTTCCCATTGTGTATTTATGGACGGATAGAGGCTTAGGGATTTGTGCAATTGATTATTTTAATAGGTCAAGGTTGTGTCTTTTTATTGAGAGCGTAGCTAGTGCGTAGAAGAAGGTGGTCGGAACGAAGGGGTTTCACATTTTTTTGAGCTCAATGGTCAAGTTTCGAGCACTCATACTATTTAGTATGCGGTTTTGGAAGGCGATATTTGTGCATTACACATTTCCAAGAGAAAATTTCTTAGTTTTAGTGTTGAGACCGCATAGTGTGCGGTTCGAGAAGGCTAAGTGAGTTCAAGTTGATTGGGAAGGCACTTTTACGGATTTGGGTAATTTTTGGATCAATAAGGAAAAAGTGGAAAAGAAAAAAAATTGAGCATGATCACACACTTATAATACTTAACGACACAATATTGATCACTCAAAACACATGAACAACATACTTCCCTCAATGTGACAAAATTGTCACACAACTTTCCCCAAGTGTGACACTAAAGGTACACTTTGCAACGAAAATGATGACAATTGTGAAAACTTTTATTGAAACTTTGGGAATGAGTGTAATAAATATCTATATAATAAGCATGACTCATTACCCAAGCATTGATTTGCTTCCAATGAGCTTTAAACGATACCTCGACAAAATTACCTGCTTCACCTCCCTACCTAGGAATCACTTTTCTTTTTTTCACCATTTATTTATTTTATTTTATAGGACTCTACTTTGGAAATTATTTATTTCATGTGTGTGGAAGAGGGATCCCGACTTATTGAGAGAAAAAGAAGATGTACCTTCATATAAGTATATATAAAACTTTTTGATATGATTTTTGTCGTTAATATTTTCCCTTTGTCCTTATCTACTTGATTGGATTAGCGTGGAAAACAATGAAACATAAATAACCAATTTCCAATAATTTTTATATTTATTGTATGTAAACATGCACACATGTTAAACATTTTTCCTCCACCCGATGGATCACAACCATTTAATATAAATCGATCCGATAGTTTTTGAGTTCATATCGGGCCCAAACATGTGAGGGAGATAATTCATCTCTTGAACCCGATGCAATCTCAACCGTCCAAATTATTTATCATAAACGATCATCGAAACCCCTACTTGTATGAAATTTAATCAATCTCCCTCACACTGATGGATGGAACCCAAATTTTCGGTCATCGAGCCCACCAATTAGCATGCGACGGTTTTCATATTACATTGATTAATCCTCAAACCCTGATTCAATCGTAATACGTGTCAACTATCCATTATTCATTAGTAATTTTCTATTTATTTTGCATGTCGCTTGGGAGCGTGTACATTACGAAAGCTAGGTTTTGTGCGGACTACGTGTACGAGTTTACTTGTCACCATTCATTCGGTAAGTTTTTTTCTCTTGCCTAATCTGCCTTTCATTCGATCGGTAATTTGGCTTTCGAGAAGTTTGAAATGTCGAGTTGTCATCTTGGTACTCTCTAGTTAATGAATTAGTTAGCATTAGGGATACTAAGACATGTTTGTTGGACATCCTTACACTTAAAAAAAACCTTGACCTCCTATTCAAGCATCTTAGACAAAGTCATGTGTCCGATAAATTCTATAGTTCTAGAAGCCATGCTACCCCCCAATTTATTTTGACACGAACTCTATCTTGTTGGTCGTTGAGTGCTTTGAACCTAAACAACTCACTATTTTCTCTACTTCGAGCCATATGGTTTTCCCTGAGAGCTGAATGAAGAAATAATTTCCAAAATTCTTTCCACCCCAACCCAAGGAATTGATATAACGAGCCCAAAGGGCTAGATCAAGAATTTATTACATGGGAAGAAGAAGATAAAGTATAATTTTTTAAAATTTTTACCTAAAATCCCTCACCCAAATCTAATGTTCCAATTCCCTATAGCGGCCAATTCCTTAAATTCCTTCTATCGGACTTTGACTTCTCTGTTTTCTATCATTTTTGGGTTAGCGGAAGATTTTGAAAATGGAAAAATACATCTTCTTAGCCATTCAACTTATCACCCTAAAGTCATACCAACAGTAATTAATTTTCCTAAGTATTTATTATGATCCATCACTATCGATCTCTCTAATTCCATCCCATTAAACTCATGTCGTCATTGTACATATCCGATTCATTTTATTATATTCAATTTCCTTTCCTATTTTCCTATCTACTACACTTCTCCTAAGTATTACAGTATATGAATGATAAATAAAAGGAAATTTATAAGCAAACATATGTAATATATCCATAGCGCCTCCCTAACTCATATGCTCGATACATAGAATTTTTTTCATATTATTTGAAAGTTAAACTTACTAAAGACAACTGTGGACATAATTTCATAGGAATAAAGAAGGATGCTCGGACTTACTAAAAAAAAGTATAGGAAGTTGGTATACGTATCCCGACTTTACTTTAATTCATACTGTACGAGTTTTGAAAAATAACCTTTCCAATTACCAAAGTATGTTTCACCCTTATTGTTTTCTTTTGAGGTTCTCAAACGAGAAAATTGTTTTAAATGAATTACATTTTGTTTCTAAGAAAAAAGGGAGCACTTTTCAGTTATCCTTATTATATTAGGCCTTTAATTTATAAAATTAAAAATGTTACGGATTCCCTAGAAAGGGAAATGATATGGTTTCGATTACTATAGGATGACAACTAGAAATACAATCCCGTGGGAATTATTTTGGGGACTCGAATAAAAAAGTAGGGCTATCAACTTATGTTCATGAAAGTAGGCATGAAAGAGAGAAGTTGGAAAATATCCTACTCCTATGGAAAGTCTTATGCAAAAGGTGACACATACACCTATAGAGAATAAAGGAATAAATCACCTTGCTTCAAGGTTGGGATTGAATAAATAATTAGGGCTATCAATTTATGTTCATGAAAGTAAGCACAAAAAAAGAGAATTTGGAAAATATCCTACTCCATCCTGGGATAGTCTTGCGCAAACGATGACACATACACCTACGAGAGAATAAAGGAATAAATCACCTTGCTTCAAGGTCCACTAAAATGAAAACGTAGGAAACCATTATGGAGCGACCAATGCATGTTCAACCAGCCTCTGTACAAATAATAAAATCATAATTTTTAGTTCTAATTGAAGCATCATGATGGGTGAAATTGAAATAATATGATGTAGATCACTGAGATATTTGGGCAATAAATAGAAAATTTAAGTAAGGAGATGGATCAAGCTATCGATTGCACCGGTCTAAAGGATGCTAGGAGCACGGGCCCTTGGCATCAAGCATAGTTTCACAAAGGGAAGATAAATACTAACAAGCTGAGTACATAATTAGCTCTATTGTGTTAGAAGTCTCAATCGATAGAAAGCGAGTAACACTCAAGGACATGGTCCCCACGAGTTGGAGTACCCATATTTATTTATGCTACTTGATTTTGAAACAAATGCTCTAAACATCACGGTAGTTCAACCGAGAGATAGGAGAGAATCAATAGATTCTAGGATCTTGGACTTATTTTTTAGCCATTAATTTGGTAAAAGTGTCGGATATGGATGTAATCAACTTACTTCAACAAGCGAGGAGAAATCGTAGCTACGGTGGGAAAAATAAGGATGCGATCGATGTTTGAATATTTTCTAACTAGTTACGCATAGCACGAGTAGCTCTCAGAACTAGAGCTAATCAAATTAAAGAATTAGAAGATATTATGATTCGAAAATATTGTCAACCTAAAGAAGTTAGGCCATTTAAGAAATTACTAGAAGAAAAGGAGAAGGATATAAAAGGTATTCAACCCATTATGAAGATACTAGATCATGACTGCATATCTTAATCCAAGCTTTTGAAAGGAAAGAAGAGGTCGAAACTCACCTCAAGAGATGAGAACATCCTTATGGCTTAAAGACAAAAAAATTTTAAAGAAGTACTTAGATAAATGAAGGTTTTTAAGGAAGAATCACGCACAAAAAGAGGAACACCGTCTTAAAATTATAGAGGATTATAAAACTTCAATTGATCAAGCCCCCCAATATGTCCCAAGGATATGAAGTTGAGGACTCAAAGCTTTTGCACATCGGTATAAATCGGCTAGAATAAGAGCTATAATAGGATAGATTGGAGAAGAAAATAACAAAACATAGAGGATAAAATTTAGTAAACCAAAAGAACGACATAATTGAAAAGATTCGAGAACATGCTTTAGCATAAATAAGGTGAGTTTAATACCCTACGGGAGATAATTGGAGTTACCATCATAGGAAGACGAGGTTCTAATACAAGCAAAAGAAGAAATCTATAGGGAGATTAAAAAACAAAATCTCCACGATAAGAGCTTATGTGGAAATCCTTTCGACTATGAGAGGGCCATCATCAAAAGAACCAATATGGAAGAAAAAATCACGTCTACGATCTAGAAATATTAAATGAAATCAATTCACTTATCAATTTCATCAATACCCTCGAGGAAGAAATGCTAGCGAGCTAAATTTACTTCATGAGATCATTAGGGGAATTTTGAGGTCTAAAATGGGCCTCCTAAGAAAAATATACAACCAAAATAAACTTTATAAGACCAATAGGATTCAATATGATGATGTCAACCATGGGGGATGATTCTACCATTTTTGGAGTAAAAAAAGTAAAAATATTAAAAAATAATAAAATAATAAAACTACTTTTTCAACTCGTGTTTTCACTCATCTCCCTAAGATTTTACTCAAATTTCAAGCGAGAGCACTCGTTGGATGAAAAATTTAATTCCTCATCTAAGGATTACCCATGTTTCATATTTTTTATGGACCCCGTTACATGAAAAAGGAGAAATACATGAAAAAACATGGTTGCAATCACGTTTTTCATGTATTCCTAATTTTTTAGTGTAGTAGGGTCCATTGAAAGCTATGCGACATGGGTGCTCTTTGTATAAGGAATCAAATTTCTGCATCCAACGAGTGTTTCCGCTTGAAATTTGAGTAGACTAATAGGGAGATAAGTTGAAAATACAAGTTGAAAAAAAATTTCTTCTTTTATCTCGCCTCTAAAAATTTGATGATGCAATCTCATCTTATTGTATTTTTTTCCACTATTATTTTATAATTTCCTTAGGAGGCCCATTTTAGACCTCAAAATTCCCCTAATGCAATTTTTTTTCTCCCTTTGCATTATGAAAGAGAAGCATATTGCAAAGCAACTTATGTGGGAGGAGTTTGACAAGGCTTCTAAAGAAATTGATGATTTTATATCTAAATAGAATTATCTCGATATATTTTGCATAACATATTCGGGAAAAGAAAAATTGACTAATATACCATGAATAATTTCCGTGACAAGTTGAGGAGAAAAAGAGCAAGACCTTGGCTACTTAGCCATACAAGGAGAATAATTAGTCTTACCATCCATGGTGGTGAATGCTCTTTGTAGAGATTTTACCATTCTAGCTAGAATTAATAAGTTGATACAAAATCTTCCTATGGCACGATAGAAAATCAGATCGTTTGGTCATAATCATAAAAAAAATATAATAATTTTCCCCTGGTTATTAATTGTGGAATGGGATCAAATTAATAAGGTAAGGAAGCGTTTGAAACGAAGTCTTACTCTAGAACAAATATCTTCAACTACTCCGGAAATTCATCATTTTCAACTCGATGCAATCGGTAATAGATCAAGCCCGAAAGATTGGAGTGAGATACATTTCATCACAACTCAAAAAGCGGTGGTCAAGATGTGTAGGACCCATAATATTTCTCTTGTGAGCATGTCGAAGAAAGTTAAAATTTCAAATTCATAGAGGTGATCTGTAATGTTTAAGTGGTTTATTTGAAATTGAATTGTTTAATTTTAATTGAGACATTTATTTAAATCCAAAATATTTATTTCAAAACAATTATTTATCATATTACTATTTAAATCCATACTTCCGTAATGGGGGGGTTGTGGACAAAAGAGAATTTTTTTGGTTTTCATAGATTTGATTATACGTGTTACAAAAAATTGTATCATGTGAATGAAATTACTTAGCATTTCTAATAAACCTATTTTGTGTGTGTTCGTGTTTGTATATGACGATTGAAGCATTGAATCTAGGACTTGCTCCACGTTCAATATTTATTTTTTTATTTAGTATTTTCATGTTTTGATATTATATTATCGAATTACAGAATGATCGAATAACAAGCTTTTGATTTATAATGGTTCTATAAGTTTGCCTCTAAAACTAATGACACTCTTCACTTAAACTTATTTTCAATTGTTACGTGATGTATATCTTTTGTAATTCATTTGTATACCGAGGGTATTAGTTAAAATCAAAATCTGTATTTTCTCTCATTTATCTTCATGATTTGAGAATCTTAATATTTACTATTTGATTCACTTAGTATAGGATAATTGAATTGAGAGATTAAGAATACTTGTATTTTTTGCAATATTCTTACTTTATTATTGGGTGTGCTTATTATCTCACATGCATATATTTGTTGTGTCCATCTTTATACTTTTTTTTATTATGTTTCATTTGATTTCCTTTAATTTTAAGCATTTTGGGTTTATCATACATGCATCAAGTTGTATCGTTCAACGATTATTACCTATTAATATTCCCTATCTGTTAATACCACAATATTACTATGAAGTTTCAAATTGCTATTATTTGACCTTAATATATTCTCTTTTACGAAAATGATATAAGTATTATTAGGGATACGCCCTATGGCGTATTGGGTATTAGCCTATAATGCCTAGAGTGGGAGGGCTTCTTAGTCCTTAGTGAATGTGACCCTTAGATTTTTTCTACTCTTTGGAACAATTTTAGCTCCAACAAGCTCGATTTCCATAGTACATATGAAAACAACGTACATCACAAACATTCAAAGAATAGTATTACAATATTTATGACATACGCATGAAAGTATGTTGGCTCGGCGAGCTTCGAAATTAAACAAAATTTCTAAGCTACATTGGTACAGTGAACACCGGTAGTCTGCAATAGTGGAGCATTAGAGCAACCACTTATTTAATGCATAGGATTATGTTTACTCCTACTCCTAGTTACAATATTTTCTTGCAACGGCTTCATCATTCCATTATCCTTTGTAGAATCAGTTTCATCACCATTAGGAGGAATATTATCCCCACTATCATCATTCTAAACATAGTTAAGAAATTCATCGACATCATTGCTTGGAAAATATTCATTACCATACTCACTTGAAGAAAAAAATTCACAAAAATGATTTGCGCTTTTGAAACCCTAACTCGGACAAAATTCTTCACCATCTTCATCCGTGCTTTCTAAATCTTCCCTTGGAGGATTCAATTCTTCATCACCATGAGTGCCTTGAATGCTCACTTAGAGAAAATGTATTATTCATATTTGTGCCTCTAAAATTATCATTTTCAAGAAAATCTTCATCCTCTCCTTCATAATTGGTGCTCTCATAATTATTAGGATTAAGAATGATTAGAAAATTTGACTCTCTATTTTTTATCAAATTATCATTTGCACGAAATTCTTCATCCTCAAGTTCATCGGTGGTGGTCTCGTAATCCTTAGGATTAGGAATACATGGAAAAATTGAATCTTTATTTAATGAAAATTATTCATCCTCCCCTTCCTCGGTGGTTCTTTCATAATCCTTAAGATTAGGGCTAAGTGGAAGCTTTGAATCTCTATTCACTAGAAATTATTCATCCCCCCTCCCCTTCCTCATGGGTGCTCTCATAATCCTCAGGGATTAGTAATAAGTGGACGCTTTGAATCTATATTTATTGAAATTCTTCATCCCCCATTCATCATCGGTGCTCTCATAATCCTTAGGGATTAAGATGAAGTGGAACATCACGACTATGGAAATTATTCGTCACCCCCTTCATTAGAGGTGCTCTCATAAACCTTAGGATTAGGATGAAGTGAGGGTTTTGAATCTTCAAATTCATCCCCCTTCATTAGTGGTACTCCCACAATCCTTAGGATTAGGACGAAGTGGATGTTTTGAGTCCGTAAATTCTTCATTCCCCTCTTCATTAGTGGTGCTCATATAATCCTTAAGATTAGGATGAAGTGGATATTTTGACTCTATAAATTCTTCATTCCCCCCTTCATAAGTGGCGCTAGCATAATCCTTAGGATTACGACGAAATGGATATTTTGACTCGGAAATTATTCATCCCCCCTTTCATCGGTGGTGCCCTCATTCCTTAGGATTAGGATGAAGTGGGAAATTTTGACTGCGGAAATTCTTCATCATGCCTTTCACCGGTGGTGCTCTCATAATCCCTAGGTTTAAGACTAAGTGGAATAATTGACTCTCGATTTACAAAAATTTCTTTTTTCTCACCTTCATCAATTATGTTCTCATCATCCTTAGGATTATGACCAAGTAAAAAATTTGACTCTTTATTCATGGTGAACAAACTCTCGTTATATTCATCAATCTAAATAGAGTTGTTGCATGATAAAGATGTTGATGCTTGCAAAAACAAAAACTTCACTATCATAAGAACCCATGACTTCAACAAGAATATGTTGAATGATACAAATACACTCTCTCCCAATGACAATATAGCGCTTAAAGACTAAAAATTTCCCTCTAAAACTCAAATTATTGCTAAATTTTATCCCTCCAAAGTTTCGCCCCCAAAAAGTTTCGCTAAAAAATTTCCCTCCAAAATTTTCGATTGGAATATTTCCCTCCAAAATGTTCTTCTAAAATGTATTTCAAAACATTTTACTAAACTATTGGTCTTGAAATATTTCACCCTACTTTTTATTCAAAATATCCACAAAAATATTCCTTTCATGCATTCCTTCCAAACTAAAATAATTTTTTTTATTAAAATGATTTAACATTGACTACGTATTGAAATTAATTTTTAAATTTTATGTTTCATTTTTTTGCGACATTGAATAAAATTTAATATAAACCTATAATATTAAATACATATTAATTTTCTTAATTTTAATTTTAATCCCACATTCGTGAAACACTAAAGCAATTGCACAATATTCGCTATATAATAACAATCATTGCTTTCTATTCCTCATAGCACATCAAGTCTTCTGGGTTTTGTTGGAGCAATTTGTGGAGGAGCTGCACGTGGCATCGAATAACACATTGAACGGGAGAGTTTTTCACATTTGAAAGGTTAGTTTTCCTTCTATTTTGACCATTTAAAGATGAATTTGGGAAGAATCCGTTTTTTTATGGTTTTTACGTTCCAAACATATTTTTTTATGGTTTTTATGTTCCAAAACCCTATTATTTGTTTTTATAGCGAATAAAATGAAAAAAAATATAAAATATAAAATATAAAATATAAATATAAATATAAAAAAACTCAAATTTGTAGGGTTTTTTAGGACAAAAATTTAGAAAAAAAAATATATTTTTAGTTTAGTTTTTAGTTTTAGTTTTAGTTTTATTTATTTTATTTTTTAGTTTTTTCTAAAAATTGCAAAAAAAAGTTTAAAAAAAAATTACTGCATGGCATGTTTTAATTTTTTTTAATTTAACAAAATATTTATTTATTTATTTTTATAAACCTTTTTAATATATCTATATATATATATATATATATATATATATATATATATATATATATATATATATATATATATATAGATATATATAACATTTTTTATTAATAATCTTCGCTATATAATAACAAACATTGTTTCTATTCCTCACATCATCATCAAGTCTTGCGGGTTTTTTACGGAGCAATTTTGTGGAGGCAACGCATTGACATCGATAACACATTGAGCATGAGTTTTTTGCATTTGAAAGGTTATCTTTCCTTCAATTTTGACCAATTAAGGATGAATTTGGGAAGAATATGTTTTTTTTATGGTTTTTATGTTCCAAAACTATTTTTTATGGTTTTTATGTTCCTATTGTGCTATGCAACAACTCCCCCCCCATTTTTTATTTTTAATATAATTTAGACATTTGATAAATAGAAATAGGGGCCCTTTTTATAAAATTATTTTTCTCTTTTGATAAAAATCAAACTCAAAAAACATCAACGCTTTTTTAATAAAAACATCTTTATTGCAAATCCCAATTTCGCACAAATCTTTTCTTAGTTAAAACAAATGAATCGACTAAAATCCCAATTTTGTGATCGCCGATTTGAAATTTCAGAAGCGAAATAATAAATTGCATATCCATGATTTACACTAAAAAACTTTAATAAATTCTTAATGAAACTCCGATATTGCGATATTGCGATACTACGATTTTGCGATTTCGCGAAATCGCATATCGCATAAACAAAAGGAAATGTGCATCATTAAGACAAGTTCAAAGGGCACGATGCGGCGATCCAACGGGTTTGAATAAATGTTTTTACACAAAATAAATCATTTCGAAAGTATTAATTATTTTTTATCATCCCAATGTAAACGAGTTATGGATGCATCATGATTAATTAATGATATAGTTTGTTTTCCATATTTTTCCTTTCAAAATAGATCATTTCAATAGATCTTCCATCATTTGATCATTTTCTCTATCCTTAATAGGGGGTTTCCTTTCAAAATATGTCCATCGGCAAAGTTATTCGGAAACACGACAAACAGATTATTGCAAGATTCGAACAAACAGGAATGGCACCTATAGTCTACGATACGTCACTGCATTCATTTGTTGGGGGAGCTACTAAATGGCAAGTTATTTACACTATACTTGAAGACAAAGAGCCGAAGTAGTGGAAGTCACGGCGGCTGGCTGATGATGAAACACCTTTAGATTTACAATTCAAAGATATTGCATGTTCTTTCCTCCATAGAATAGCGATGAGAGCTACTCTTCTTCCATATGTCGACATGATTAGATGGGTGCTTGATAAATCGGCGACCAAATACGGATAGTTAAGAACACGCAAGGGATGAGATTCTAGGTTCTTTCGGACTCTGGAGATCTAAAAATCATGTATAATGCGGCCAACCCGCAAGATACACCACGCGATCGAGTTTGTTGCAAAGTTTGCTTGAGAAGAACCAAGACCACATTCAAGGCAATTCAAGCTTGGAGGAAATTAGACAACAATTTCAAATATGAGAAAATTGGTATGTATCTCCTATCACGTCATTAGCAAGCCCTTATAACTTTGCGGCGGCAATGTTATGAAGATTATATGGTTTTACTGATAATACCAAGTTCTCCATAAATTGGCTTCCCCTAATTGACTCCTTTGTTAATTCCCTTATAATGAATTGGGTGACTATCCTTTCGGAAGAATCTAGTTAAGGAATCAATGAATATCGCCAAACGAGAACTTCTTCCTCCAAATCGTTCCCCAATTTTATATGAGTGCATACATTTTTTATGTTGTCTTTTTTCTACCAACTTTCCGGTTATGGGATGGAAATGGACCCCTAAAGACCCTACCCCAATACATTTGATTCATAAAGAGATATGGGAACATAATTATGCACCACATTTTCATAGGTCGTGCTATGGAGTTGTATTACCGTTACACCAATTTATGTATGACACGGTGAGCCCTAGGTTTACTAAGGAAGCCTTTGCGGACAGCTTCAAATGATAGGCAGAAGTTTTATTGAAGAATCATTTTCACATATTAGAATTTTTTTGGAGCTCCGCTCCCACATATTCGCACATTATATGTTTCGGATAAGTTGATAGCAAGAGAAGTCACTTAACAAATAGTTGGTAATGGACTCACTAAAGCTTTGAAAGACGAGTAAAAAGTCTTTGTGGCCAAGTTTTCCAATTTCATGTGGTTCATTTACACTCATCAATTTTAATCACGCATTGAAATAATGTCGGAAGATTGAGCTATTGAAGTTCCCCGTTTTACCCTCCAGGGCGGTCGACCCAAAAAAAGGTTGCTAACAAATTCACTTTGTCTGTCAAACTCAAACCTATTGTGCACATTGTTGATGAAATATTTGAAGATATTTTGCAATCTGTCGGGACTTTTGAAGAAATCCTTATTTTTTTTCAAATTGAACCTAAATCCGAAGAAATACGGATATTCAATGAATTCGGGAGAATATAGACTCGGACGGATTCCACGGGATGTTTTGATTACCGAGTTATACGATTAAATCAATTCAAGAAATCGAGTGAGAACAATCAAATTCACAAAATCAAAGTGAATTAGATAAAATATGTACTTCATTCGGCAATACATTCAAAAAATGCTCCCGGGAGAGGCATACATCATCACGAGAAGAATAAAAAATTTCGGACTCCACAACAACAAATAGTTTCCAACAAAGGAAATCATTGAAACTCCCGAGATAATCTCCCAAGAAATAGAAATCATTCCTACGAGATCCGACTAATCGGATTATCGTCAAGGTGGCGATATTCCCCCACTAGATGTGTTCTATAGCCCTCTTCATAAGGGTTTAGTAAGAAAACGAGAGGAAAAGAAGAAGAATTGAAACACCCAGGGGAATGAAGTTATGGAAGTAGTATGGGAAGATACTCCATCAAATCCGATTGAAAATTTAACTTAGCTATCTCAATTCGTTGGTGCATGCACCTCTGCGACAATGGATAAGAGCGAGCGAAGTATCTATTTTGATCCAAGAAAAGGATGTCAAGATCATGGAACTACAACAGCTGACTAGATGAAGAAAGAAAAAGTTTAAATCGAGAAAGTGGAGCAGACAAATTCTCGGAGTACGACAAGAGATATAAATGCTTAAGATAAGTCATGAAAATGACTTATCTAGCAGAATTCACTAATTGAACGAGTTGAGAGAAGATATTACCAAATATGACGGAATTCCTACTACGAGAGGAATTCATAAAAAAAACATTGGCATTAAGTGCCTTACTCTCAAAACAAAAAAACATGTTTGTGTACAAATGTAAAATATAAATCGGTGAAAAATTAAAAAACATAGTCATTGATCAAAAGAGTGTGAGTTCAATGAACTTAATGTTAAAATCCCTAATTATATTGAATGGCAAGATACGAAGAAGGGAAAAAGTCGGATCTCCCAAAGATCAAGGAAACTTTCAAAGATATTCTTTTTACGAGACTAGGATGCACGAGTGAAACAAGCATAATTATCCATAGCCGAGCAACGGGTATATCAAAGAATATGGTTAAAATGATTAACTATAGATTACATAATTCGGGCTCATCGGAGAAGGAAATTTCAAATCTCTTCACGATATCAAATATTTAGAACAAAGTTAGAAAGAAGATGGTCAACTAAGGTCATAAGCACTTGTACGGCTAAAGAAAACTAATTTGGAAGCATATCTTGGCGGCTATTAGTCAAACCACACGATCGGATCATGACACTCTGATGCATTTTACGAACTCCATACGGAGAATACAGTCGCTTTTACTAGACGCTATATTTGCTGCACAAAGGAAGATAGAATCCGGAAAACCTCCACAAGTTCAACGGATGTGCAACATTTGTGAGAAAAAAAAACACAATTGGCAATAACTTATCATCAGTCATGATTATTAGTTTGTTTGTTTTATATAAATTCAATTTTTAGCGAATAGATACTAAAGATGAGGAAGGTTGTTTGAAACCACCTCATAATATATTTTGTATAACTTTTTTTGTAGATAATTAGCATAGTATTTAAACCCTTCTCATGCATTTAGAGAAGGGTCAGAAATTTTATTGAGAACATTCACAAATAATTCTTAATTGTAAGTAAGTTTGTGGATGTCTTGATGAAATAATAGAACATGGACATTTCAGTTACATATCATTTTGTTGTTCATTGTTGATGCACTTTTGTATTCTTTGAAAGACTTACCGATATATGAGTTGAATGTGGCCTATTATCATTGATCGGATGAACGGACGGTACACATCTATTACTATTATCATGTATGATAGTTATGTTTTGAATATTAGTGATGAATCCAACTTTCATGAATGATATATGAAATCAATTATTTTTGTACGAAATATCAATTGCACTATTGTACGATATAAAGATAATAATTGATTTGTTTTTGTATATGATCATCAAATATATGCAATATGTATCTCATTTTCTTTTGATTAATTTTTTTTCAAGAGAATCATCTTACAAAGTAATAATTCTATTAAATATGTGACGATATTAATCATCACGAGTTTGAATAGATATCATTTTAGATTGCATCGAATTAGTGTTATCCGGGTTAGATTAAATTAGTTTCAATTTCAATTTTTTCATGTTAGAATAAATTTGTTTTTAGTTTTTAGTAATTTTTCATGTAAATCCCTTGAGATTAACCCAACAATCAAACAAAAACCCAACTTTGGGAAAGCTGGGTCCCATTATATCCGGTCGGAGCCACTATCCCAAACGGAAAACGGGAAATTTCTTAAGGGCCGGACCGGGTAGTTATCCCCCCTTGTTGTTGCCACAAATTTCTCGAGGCCTTAACATTTTTGGTGCTAGAAGGAGGGCCAACTATGAATGGCACATAAATATAAACCTCAAAATAAAAGCCCTCATAAGAGTCGATCTCCCCAAAATCATCCTACAACTTCTAGATCAAATTCTAAATCACCCTAGCTTAGAAATCCGAAATTGTAGAAACTTCCCCTTCATCTCCTTAAATATTTCATCAATCATCTGCTTTCAGAATTCATTCCTGATTCTCTGAATTTCGATCTTGAATTCGAAATTAGAAAGAATATCTATTTATGTTGAAAATCTTGTTAGCCGACAAGCTTCGGGAAAGTGTTACTTCTCTATTTAGAGAAACATGTGTATATTAACTAGATCTAGAAGTGAGAAACTTGGAATTCCACCTTTTTGAAAATCCAATCGAATCATTTCACAAAAAATTTCCTATAACTAGATCTAAGTCGGACACAATTTCAATTACATCAAATTTTTTTAAAATTGGAAAACTAGGTCCAAACTCACAGAGGATTGTGCTACTCGGATGACGATCCCAATATTCTTATTGGATTCCTCTTTCGAGGAGAGGTGTAAGATTGATCCAAAAGATCATCTCAATCAAATCGCAGCGAACATGTACTTTGAATTTATTCCACTTATGTTCTAGGTTGGCACGGAATAAAATATAGACTTCAATGTCTTAAAGGACGTGTCACACACCCCCAAAGGTTCTATATATTGGAGAGACTTAGAATTCATTTGACACACATAGTTGTGGAGGAATTCTCTCTCTGGATAGCGTTAGATCTGTGATATATATATGGATTGTTCTTTGTTTCGTTTATTGCGGAATTTATGTGTGACACGCTTGGCTAAATGACCTATTGGAGACTTTCTTCAGGGAGTAGAGCATCCTTCGATCATCGTAACGCCACCATTTCTTATCTATGTTTTGGCTTGTCTTCTATCGATCTATTAGTATGTTCTATCTTCTTCGATGATTGTGCCCCTAATCTGAAATGGCATAGAACATATACGAAATTAACATGGTATCGGAGCACTGGAGAAGCGAAGCCCAATTTGAGTTACGATTCTGAAGGTTGCCACGCGTGTTTGAGGGAAAAATTGCATGTTGATTAAGAATTTGTCTTATGGGCGGTCTATCTCTAAATGAGAATGCCTCAAGCTACTTTAATGCTTTCCGTAGAAAACAAAGGGCAATCCATCTCAAACACGATCTTTGTAAAAGAAAATAAGGGTGACGTAAGGGACGTGGTGAAGCCACGAGCCATACCACCACTGACGAAATGGCGACACATATAAATGTTGGAGTTAATAGCGCAAGAGCGTATGTAATCATGCTATCAATTGAAATCATGCTAGGGATGCTACTCATGAAGCACATTATCCCGCGGACGGGGAAACATCTCATCGCATCACGGACATCTCACGGTGTATCGGCCTCCACGTAGACTTACACTTGTTGGTAGTAGGGTTTTCTTGCGCCTCCGTCGTTGGTTCGAAGGTTCGAAGCAAGGCGAGTAGGGTTCAACAATTTTCCAAAAGCTCGAGCACGAGAGCTACTGCCGGTGCCGGTGGTAGGAGGTTTTCTCTTTGTGTTTGTATTCAAGCTTTTTGTATCTTCTAAGTTTTAATGGTGGACTCTCTTGTCCTATTGCGTTCGTCACCATGATCTCGTTGTCAATATTATATATTTATCACGCCCTTTTCTCTCACCTCATGATTCTTTGTGTTCTAATGTTGCAAATCAAGCGGATGCACGATGCCGAAGAGATTTGAAACTATCGTCACGTCTCGAGTTTGAATCCCACTATGACGAACTACGAGGGGGTTTTTGTCGATCTTTCTTTTCTTGGTGTTTTTAATGGTGTTGGCTGGAGGATTTCTTTTTCACGCGCATATCCATAGGATGTGTCTGCTGTCTCTCGAGGCATCAAGGGTTCAATCCGGGATCCCGCCAACGGGTTCACGGCGGTCGGGATCGGATTTTTGTTTATTATCCGTCAGGGCCAACATCGTGACTTGATGATTCCTCGACGGTTGTGGTCGTTGTCGAGGCGTGGTCGTGGTCTCTAAGCAATTCATGCATTAGCTCAAAAAAGAGGTTCACCCGACCATCATCTCGGAATATCTTCACCCGACTTCAAAAAGGCCATCAAAGTTTTCTCTTTAGTTTGTTGACGTTGTTTTTTAGTAGTCTGTAGCGCGATATCGTGGACTTTGAAAGGAAGACTCAATAAAATTTAAGGTCAATAAAATTTAGGGTTTCGCATGCAATTGTAGGGTGCCGCTGCATGCGTAGGGTGCTATGCAGCCCTTTAGAAAGAAGTTTGGGTAGTGTTGGAAGTCTCGATTGGAATGAAACTAGTTTCAAGTTTACCCTATCTATGGGTACATCGATTTGAAAGAATGACAACATTAGCCGCTATATTGAGAGCTTCTACTCTTCCTATTCAAAACATCATTTGCTTGTTTTCACGAGAGAAAAAAGGCATTAAATTAATTTATTTTAAAAAGAATGAATTTACGGCCGCATTGTCTCAAAGGATTTGATAAAAGGAATGTAACGACTCTACGCACAGTGAACATGTTCTGGAATGATGCAAGCAATGCATGGAGATGAAGCCCATGTTTATTTTGCTTGAGTTAGGGTTTTCTGACAGCTCGGACTCTTGGGAAACGAAAGCCGCGCCCTTACCAAGCCTATAGATTAAGGTTGAGGGTTGTTCTATGCCCGGATCAACCGTAAAGAAGGCAAAAAATCCTTCAAAGGAAGGTTGTAGCAAGTGAAGGAAAGCCACCGTTATTTAAAGAGTCGTGTTTTAAGTGTTGCATGAAGAAGTTTGAATATAAGTGCGAACCAAGGGATGCATATAACGAGTGTTGAGATGTTGGATGTGATAGCATTAAAGTGTGGATTAAAGGCTACCGGCGATGGTTAAGGTCTCGCCCAAAGGTAAGCTCGGAACTGGCTCTAGTGTCGTTTTTAATGCCCATTTTAGGTCTGTCTGCAGGACTCAAGGGTAGTTCGAAGCTACGATAGTCTGTGGAGAAGGCATGTTGAAGATACATTTTACAGGGAAATAGAAAACCACCATGTCTTTGAGAGGTGCCTTCTCTCATCACAAGGCCACGGGGATGCAACATTTGAGGTATGTTTTGAATTGTATCGTGTGGCTAAATCTTTGCCCATGATCATTCTTTAGAGACTTCCTATACCCTCGAACTTCAGCCCATTCATAAGGCACTTTGCCTAGGCTGCTGAGTTTTCGAAAGGTATCGACCCAATATTGGTTAAGTGGATGGTGCGAGTCTACAAAATAACCCTAACGACTTACATCGTATGCGCAATTTCTCGGTAAAGCCTTTGGATTATTGGACGATCTGCAAACCATCAAGGATAGAAAATAAATAAGTTTTCATTCAAATTGCCGAATGTAAAGATTTCGAGCACGATCTATATGATGTGCACTTATGACTATGCTAGATGCGCAAGTGAAAGGAATCTCTAACATGAAGAAGGGTAAATTCCCTGTGTTTGGAACATCCGTATGATCGGTTCCCGGATACGCTGAAATTTAGGAGACAAATTTCCAAAGCTGAGATCTAGAGACTTGAAGCCTAGATCGGTCAAATATATATCAAATCCGAAATTGAGAGGCGGTGTTGGATAAATTCGGGATGTAGTAGATGAAGCTCTCAAGTGCGGAGACTATGAAAGAAGGAATCATGTTTGGATTCTAGTTACGTGGGTCATAGGTAAAGAGGTTTGTTTGTCGAAAGCTCCTGCCAGACTCTCCTCGGAATAACGGGGACTTTCTAACACAAGGCGAGGGACATGTTGATATATTCTCCCTATTGGGACAGTGACATAGATAGACACCTATGTAGAAGTAAGCATGTGATAGTAGCGAGTCTCACATTAGAGCGTAATGGTAAAATGTGTTTCGGCGGCTTTCGGACACATTTTTGGAATCTTGAACCATGATCGGCAAAAGCTTTCGTTGGATGTCTTTGGTGTGAGAAGATTAAGTCCCCCTTTCCAAGTTGGTGTTTGGGATGCCCTCATTTGACATAAATGTCTACTCTCACAAAGAGAAGGCGGCATTAAGAGGGAGAATTCAACTTTATATGCTCCTAAGTCAATATCATTCATCGAACGAAAGAAGATCCTCATGGCGCGAAAGACATATGGCTTCGGAAGGGGAAGAAAGACGCAGAAGCCATATAAGTACTAGGAGTATCCCAGCTGCCATGAGTACAATACGAGCTGCAGAACATTTGAAGAAACTAGAAAGTATCTAAATCGCAAGGATACGAGGGTGATATATGGGATATGTTTCAGACGCACGGATCAAACATGTTGTCACCACGCTTCAAAAATCAAGCATGGGATGCGATGGAAGTCTTTGAAAAGTTCGGGAAAGATTCGGTTGCCCATGAAGAAGGCATAGACTATGATGTCACACACACTTTGTGACCCAATATACCACCATTCGATCAATATAACCCTTGTTGCTATGCAAGGATGGACTCTTCATCGGCATGCATGTCTGCGAGTTGAAGAAAAGCCCTGCTGGGCTGAAACAAAGCTAGGCTTGTACAAGAGGATAGATAGCTACTTGATGGTGTTGGGCTTCACTCAGCGGTAATGTTGATCCGAACCTTTACTTCAAGGTTGATAGAGAGAAAGCCTCTCATTACGGTGTTGTATGAGGATGACCTCTTCCTACAGTCTTGACCCTCTCATTCATCAATGAAAGAGGGAGCTCTGCGAGTTCGAGATAAAGGACCTAGGATTGATGCATTATTTCCTGAGGCCTGGAGTGAGTAGAGACCCAGCGAGATTTTTCTTTCTCGAGGAAAATACATTGTGAAACTTCTAGAAAAGATTTGGTATGGTGACTGCAAATCCGTGTCAACACCAATGGAGACTCAACTTCAATAAGTTGAGGGGCAGCGTGGCTGAGCCCGTATTCTCAAATCCTATTAAGTATCGTCAACTCATGAGTGGCTTCGATGTTCTTAGTGAACACCCGTCCATATGGTTGAGCCTCATCACTTTCCCTTTGGGTTGGTGCCAAGTCTTTTTGAGATATCCTTGGGGCACGATAATCCATGGCCCGAGAGATACCGCTTGCGGGGAGCGTGACACTCCTTGGATATCGCGATGTTGATTGGGCTCGCGGTGGTGGATCATAAGGAAGCACATCTGGATGCTACTTCACATGTAGATCTGTTTTCGGGCAGGAAACTAAAGTCGGTAGCCTTGAGCACCGGCGGGGTCGAATACATTGCGGCATGTGTGACCCGTTGTGAAGTCACTTGGTTGCGCAAAGCTCTTCGATGGGGTTGTTCGAGCATGTGCTAGATGCCACCCAGTTATCCTTTGCGATAACCGGAGGGGGATTAATTTTTCATAGAATCTTGGGTTCCACGATCGATCCAAGCATGTTGATGGCTAGTACCACTTTATCCGGATGATGGTATAGCGAGGCGCCGTGAGGCTCGATCATAGGAAGTGATGAGCGAGTCACGGATATTCTCAAGCTAGCCACAGGGGAAGGTCAAGTTCCTAACCTTCCATGAGGGACTTGGTATCGTGGAATGACCCTATGATGTGGGTCCTATTAGACGATGAGCTCGAGGAGCTGCGGGGGCTTTGGGGACCGACTTCCTGGGAGCTATGAGCAACCACAAGGCTAGGCTTGCCAAACCTTGTTGGTGTGCTTGGACCCCACCATTGTGATTATTGAGTTGATTCACCTCTCATGCTCATGCCTATATGCATCCTACCCATTGAGTTCGGGGCTCATGGGAAGTACCTCTCATTTGGCCAATGAGGTGGGAAAAGCTAGAGACTAGTGAGCAAAGGGCCCAGATGGACACATCGAAGATTTTCGTACTCTCTATCTCAGGATGGCATGGTCCAACCACTTGATCTAGGATCAAGTCTTGTGAGGTCTTAGACCTCGCGCGACTTCGGGTCGGATGAACCAACTTCGGGTTGGTTGGAGACTCTTTCTGAGTCGTTAGAGAGGTTTTGACCTTTGGAGCTCGAATATGTCGGACGGGAATGATGTCTTTGTGGTGACCCACTTCTATTCTGAAATAAAGAGGCCAGCAAAGCAAGTTACGGCGAGGATTGACGCACGATAGTTTGATTGCACTAGTGGACGGAGTTCTCTAGTTGAGAGGGAGTGTTAAAATTGGAAAACTAGGTCCAAACTCGGGTTGTGCTGCTCAGATGACGATCCCAATATTCTTATTGGATTCCTATTTCGGAGAGGTGTAAGATTGATCTAAATATCATCTCGATCGGATGAAAGTGAAAAGAGTGTACTTTGAATTTATTCCACTTATGTGCTAAGTTGGCCCGGAATAAAATATAGACTTAAATGTCTTAAAGGACATGTCACACACACAAAGATTCCTATATATTGGAGAGACCTAGAATTCATTTGACACACGAGTTGTTTTTTAGGTCCCTATATTACAAGTATAGTCCCTTATTGTTATTAGTGTAACCCCCTTATTGTTATTATTGTGCCCTTGTAACTCCATTTTGTTATTATTGTGCCCTTAAATTATTATTGTTAGGTCGGATAGGATTACATTGTGGCCCACTAGGATTATATTATGGCCACATGGACTCCTATATATAGAAAGGAGGTTTTTGTGAATTATCATCCAAGAATTTTTTCATTTATGTAATGTATCAAAGTTTTCCCCCTTGAAGTGGCTCATTTCTAAGGCGTTGATATCTCTTTTCTTCTATTTTTTGGAGCTGGTTACACAACATTTGGTATCGGAGCTTTGGATTCTAGGATTCTATTGCCCAAAGCTGGTCATCATGGAATTTTCGCTATAACTTGTTTTATACGAAGTTTCGAAAGCTGAAATTTTTAGGGTGCGAGTTTGAAACGCGACGAGGAAGATTTTCTAAAAATTTTAGAGCTTGGTTTTGCAATATTTTCGGAAGATCTGATCAGCGGAAGTTAGGTATTTTTTCGAGCTAATAAACAAGTCATCGTGGAATTTTCACTATAAATGTTTTTCTACGAAGCTGAAATCCTAAGGAAACTCATCAAAAAAGTTCGGATCTTGATTGACAATATTTTTTGGAGATATGATCTGTGGAAGGTGGTGCTTTTTTAGGCTCCCAAATTTCATCTCAAAGAGGTGATTGTGGGAAAAGTTCAATAACTATCTCTCCGAGAATCGGATTGGAGTGCCGTAAAAAGTGGTCACAAGCATACCTGAGGCTGTAGTTTCTTGGCTAACAATTTTCAGAAGCAAAGGATGAAACATTGAAACATTGACACGTGGCATCACTTCACTCTACGAAACGGTCCATAATTAGGTCATTGTAGGGATATTGGACATAACTTTGTCTGGAGAATCCAAATCGAGTGAGACTGTGGAATTCAAAAGAGAATTCATAGCGGTCAATTCATGTGCTGAATTCTAGATTTCCCAAGAGCCACAATCACAGAGATAATCAAATTTCAATATCTAGCTCCTCAAAAGCAAGAAAAAAGGTGTGTGTATCCGAATTGCATAAGTCTTGTTTGAAAAATCAATTTGAATTGATTCCAAGGGCATATTGTAGAATAGATATCAGTATTGGGTTCTAAAAAATGCCCCATAAAATAATTCAACACCCATTAAGCCTCTGAAGACTCTACTATGACTCATGAAGATGAAGAATTGCAACCCCGATCTATCAAAATTACAAGAGCAAAGTGCACCAAATTTCACTCTCGCAAGAGCGACAAAAAATGAAATGGAAGTTTTGAAGAAAGGCGTGGAAGCAAAGATGGATGGTGTGAAGAATAATTTGGATGGTTTGAAGAAAGACGTGGAATCTAAGATAGATGACATGGAAGGCAGCATGGAATCTAAAATGGAAAACATGAAGAATGATCTAAAAGAAAACATAGAAGGTTTGACAAAGTTGATACAAGAAATGTTTCCTAATGGTGAAAAATATAGTAGAGGAAACTCATGATGAGAAAAAAATAAATGTTAATCGTGATTTCATAAACTCTAATATTGACAGGGGAAGAACCACCATATTCCAAAAATGGATATGAGGAAGTTTGATGGAAAGGATCTTGTAACATGGATACTACGGATGGAGCAATATTTTGATCTCCATAATGTGAAAAACACGCAAAATGTACGCATTGCAACTTTACATTTAGAAAAAAAATGCATTTGTATGGTATCGATGGCTTTGCTCTCGTAAAAAAATTGTCACTGAGTCAATTTTTACGGAGGAAATGATAACAATTATGAGGATACAAAGAGCAACACCTTTCTTTAGCTAATTGATAAATCTCAGGGTTTAGTGGGGGAGCACATTGAGGACTTCCAAAAATTGAATATAAAGATGCGATATTCCAGAGGAACATGAAATTGATCTCTTCATAGGCACTTTAAAGGATAACATCCAACATGAAGTTCTCGTTTTGGAAACTGGTTCATTGGAGAAGGCATTCGAGGTTGGCAAGAAAAATTTAATGTAAAATTATGCGAGACAAGGGAAGCCTCACTACCTCACTTCGCAAATACAGTAAAGGAAAGTGTTTCTACGCCTAGATTTCGCTACCTACATAGGTTGATCACCATAATAATCGAAGAAAATAGCAGTAGGAGCTTTGCATATAGTTGTGATAGAAAATACACTAAAGGCTCACAAGTGGTGTCGGTAGAAGAAATTGTTTTAGCATAGATTGCGAAAGAGATGAATGAAATTGAACAAGTTAGGATACACCATGAGGATCGACCTAGAGGAGGAAAATGAATCCGACGATATCATGTAATGCTGCTTTGGCGAGACGCACTCCTCAAACTCTCAAAGATAGAAGGACATATCAAGAAGAAAAAGGTAATAGTGTTGATTGATTGAGGTAGCTCTATGCTTTATTCATCGTAAGGTAGCGAGGAATTAAATTGTTTCCTATACCCGACAGCCTGAATGTCGAGTGATGGTGACGGCACGGAGGAACTATAAATTTCTCGTCAGAAATGCCATAATATCAAGCTAACCATGGGGGAATATGTATTGACTAGTCCAATGAAGTTTTCTCATTCCTATGGGAGGTGTTGATTTTAGTACTAGGATTAAAATGGGTTACAAGCCAATCTTTGGGGACGGTAGCTGCTTTAATTTTCAAGAACTTTTCTTGAAATTTTTTCTTTCGCTTAAAGGAAAGTCGAATTACGGGGTATTGTAGGGAAGCCGAAATATAATAAGTTCTAATGTCATGAAAAAGCTTCTTAAAGAAAGAACAGCGAAGTGTACTGTACTGATTATGCTCACTAGAAGTTCCAACATCAAAATCATCTATTTACGAGCATCTCCAACAAGTCTCTGGACGATCATTCCAAGGTGTTTGAAACTCCCCAAAGGACTCCCACTCTATTTGTGATCATGATCATGCTACTCATTTGATTCCAAGTGAATTTTTCCTCCAAACATCGAGGCCTTATAGATATCCTTACGTCCAAAAGAGAGAAATTGAACGTATGATCGTCGTAAATGTTAGAGGCGGGTATAATTCCACCTAGTCAAAGCTCCTTTCCGCTGCCCTGTAGTATTGGTACACAAGAAGGATGGATCATGGCGAATGTGTCCGGACTATAGGGAGCCTCGCTCCAATAAGCTCACCATTAAAGATAAATTTCCCATCTCTCAGCAGTTGATGAATTACATGGAGCACTTTATTTTACCAAGTTGGACTCTTCTGCTTCAGGATATCATCACTAGAATGAAAGTAGCAAGATATTCCAAAAACAGACATTTTCAGAACTCATGAAAACGGGTCATTGCCATGAATTTTTGGTCATGTTACCTTTTGGCCTGCCCAAATGCACTCTCTACATTTCATAGTTGATGAATTCCATTTTTCAAACCCTCTCCTTAGAAAATGTGCCTTTGGTATTTTTTGATGATATACTAATCTATAGCGAGTGTCTTGGAAGGATCATGTTGAACATGTTGACGGGATGCTCAAACTATTGTAGGAGAAACAATTATATGCAAAAATATCCAAATGTTTCTTTTGGAGTACAAGAGGTGGGAATGTCCGGGTCATATTGTATCTCACGCAGGGTGTTAAAGTAGACCCTAAAAAAATTAAAGCCATTAAGGAATGAATGGGAAAGTCCCCACGAACTCACAAAGCAGACGCTCTGCGATGATTTCTCGGAGCTAACGCATTATCGCAAGTTTGTTAAGAATTATGGGAGAATAGTAGCACCTCTAACAACATTATTGAAGAAAGATGCATTTTCATGGGACTCACGAAGCAACTGGAGGCCTTTGAACATCTTAAAAAGAGGCAATGTGCCTCAGCACCGGTCTTAGCTACGCCGGACTTCCACCGAAAACCTTTATCGTGGAATGTGATGCCTCGTGAAATGGAATTGGTGTTGTTTTAATGTAGGAAGGAAGACCCATTTCTTTTTGAAGAAAGTCGTCCAATCAAAGGAAAGTATTTACAAAAACCTCGTTTATGAGAAATTAAAATGTTACAGCAGTATTTCATGCACTAAAGAAAATGGAGAAATTACGTAATGGGAAGACACTGCAAGGTAAAAGCCGATCATGATAGTCTTAAACACTTTTTGGAACAAAGACTATCTTCGGAAGAAGCGAGCAAAAATGAGTCCACAAAGATGTTGGGTTATGACTTTGAAATAATCTACAAAAAAGGAGAAGCTTAATGTTGTTGTGGATGCACTCTCAGAGAAAATGAAGAGGTGGAAGCATTGCTTTGTGCTATTTCTGTTATCCAACCCGCAGTTGGATAACCTAGGCTTAAAGAGATGAATGGAAGAAGGACAAAGATGTATGGGCACTCATTCAAAAGTTGCGAGCAAGATCCTAGCACATCTAATACATTTAGTTGGAAAAATGATTCCTTATGGTACGAAATATCGCTTTATATATTTGTAAGAATTCCGAAAACTAAAACAAAAGATTCTTCTCGGGAATTGCACACTTTCCTCCTTTAGGAGGACACTCGTGTGATTTTTTTAAAACTTACCACGTGAAGAAAGAATTTTTGGGATGGCCTTAAATATGATATTCAAAATTTTGTGGCGGAATCGTTCGGTTTGCCGTACGAGAACAAATTTGAGACAATTAAGACCCCGGGACTTCTCACAACCTTTTATCCATTCCAAGTCAACGTTGGGAGGAGATTTCAAGCGGATTTTTACTCGCTGTGTTTTACCTAAGTCGCAAGGAAAGAGTGTGCATCACGGTGGTAGTTGATAGACTTACGCAAGTATGCACACTTTGTGCGTATCTCATCCATTTAAATCAGAGATACAAAGGCTAGCACTACATTTATGGACGAGAATTCAAAAGCTACATGGAAGCCCGAGGGTTGGTCATGGAGTGACGGAGAGATCCCATTTTCGGAAATTTTTGGACGGGGTTATTTTTTTGTTTGGGTACTCGAATTGGCTCATAGCTCATCTTATCATCCTCAATCTGATGGTCAAAGCCGAGATAGTAAACAAATGTTTGGAAGAATATCTTCGCTGTATCTAATAAACAAGCACAATGGGTCAAGAGCAGTTTACCTCTCGGCCGAATGGTGGTATAACATTTCCTTCCATACCGCAACAAATATGACCCCATTTATGGCACTTTATGGATATCATCCACCATCTATCACATCATCTTTAAGGGAAAAATTCAAAGGTTCAAGCGGTGGAATATCACATCGAGCATCGGCAAGAAGTTCTCCAACTCTTCAAAGGATAACCCAAATTTGGCACAAAATCGAATGAAATAACGAGCGAGTATCAACATCGCAGTGAGATAAGCTTTGGCGTAGGATATTGGGTATTTTCTACGACTACAACCATACAAACAAATGTCCCTCAAGCAAGCTAAGAAGGATAATAAAAATTATCGGCAAAGTACTATGGTATCCCTACAAGGTGTTGCAAAATATTGGCAATTATGGCATGCAAATTGGAGCTATCATGCTTCTTCGCGAGTGCATCCAGTTTCAAGGACTTTCATGCTTAAAAAAGGTTGCTGGTGAAAATCTTCCGGTGGAAACAATATTTCCAGAACTTGATGAAGAAGTGAAATGTCATATTGGAACTCTGAAGCGGCCCACGGAAACAAGAACTTGACAATGTACTCTGGAATCGATCAATTTTAGAGTATCTCATCAAGTGAGGAAACGACTCGCCGAAGATTCTACATGGGAGGATTAGAAGTTTATGCTGAAGCACCAAGCGTAGCTACTCATAGCATTGAGGACAACACTTTTTTGCAAGGAGATGGGCATGTTGGGGTCCCTATGTGCTAGTATAGTCCCTCATTGCTATTAGTGTAACCCCTTTATTGTTATTATCGTACCCTTGTAACCCATTTTATTATTATTGTGCCCTCAAATTATTACTGTTAGGTCGGCTAGGATTGACATTGCAGGCCAACTAGGATTACATTATGGCCACATGGACTCCTACATATAGAAAGGAGGTTTTAGCAAATTGTATCATCCAAGAATTTTCATTTATGTAATGTATTTGGAGGTTTCCCCGTGGAAGTGGCTCATTTCTCAAGGCGTTGACATCTCTTTTCTTCTATTTTTGGAAGTCGTTACACAACGGTTATGGAGTGAATTATCTCTCGCGGAAGTAGCGTTGGAGCTGCTGATATATATATGTACTCATTCTTTGTTTGGGTTGTTCTCGTGGTTATGTGTGACACGCTTGGACTGTATCGACCTGTGTGGAGACTCGTCGGTAGAAGCATCCCGCGCGATCGCCATAAACGCCACCATTTCTTATCTTTGTTTTGGCTTCGTCTTCTATCGTATCTCATTAGTATGTCTCTCATCTTCTTCAAGTATTGTGCCCCTAATACGAAATGGCACAGAACATATACATAAATTAACAGATCTCCCTTCAATTACTTCTTCACACCCTCTCGATTCGAGCCTCCATATTCTCGCTTTTCCATTTCTTCTACTCAAAACAATCGGTGTTGTTACAGGCAGTATTGCATCCGGCTAGCAAGTTCTTCGTTCATTCACTACTTCCGGATCTACTTTGGTATCTTTCACAAACTTCTAGTCCAATGTGCAGCCACTCCAACCTTGGACGAATCTACCAGTCCTGTGCGTGTTGACAGAAAATCCATATTCCTCTTCCCGGATCATCCAAAATAGTTACCTAAATATAATCCGATGATGGTCTTCCCGGTGAAGAACACATCAATAATTTTATGTTTTCCATGAATCTTAAATGGAGTTTCTCATGAATATATCGTAGTTAGATTGTTTCCTTATAATTCTCACAAGGACCTGCGGGATCACTGGTATTTTTTCACTTCCAACGGGATCTATTATCAATTGGGCAACTTTCGGAGCAAGTTTTCTCTTGCAAAATTTTTGAAGATGATAGAACTATTTCATCCCCCGATTAACGCTCTCTTCCAATATTATTAGGGGAAAGGATCAAAGATTTCCAACCTGCAGTGAACAATTTATTAAACAAAATTCCAACTACTTTCAAACCTGATTTTGATGTACAAATAGAATGGTGTATTTCTTCTCTACCTTTCTAATATAGATACTTTTTGTAGATAGAGCCGGTAAAGCCACCCTTTTATATAACATGAAAGAGGCTCTCGCCGTAGGAGAAAATAATTTTCAGCATTAGAAAAACGTTCGGAGATAGAATACGGAAATCGAAGAAAAGTGACATTTAGTCAAGATTCTAAAAAATAAAAGTATCGAAAGATCCATCTCGATCTTGAAGGTCTTCAAAAAAGTATTAAAAAATATGTCAAATGATATGATTGTGTTTAAAGAAATCGTGTTACTTTCGAAAACTTCGGCTAAGAAAATCATATTTCGTCCATTGAAAAGAAAAACTCTTCTTCAAAGATCTCAAAGCCTCCAAATGTGATTTCAAACAAGTTGAATCCGATCAAGATCTTGAAGATCCGCTCACTCATCTGAACGAGCGAGTCAGAAATTGCTGAAGAATTTGAATTGAATGGGTTATGTTTAATTCTTCCTTCAGAAGAAGAAAAGACAGAAGTTATGCCTATATCTCACAAGTGTGAAATAAAACTTCTTTTGGTTCAAACTATATCAAATCAAAAAACGATGTAAAACTCTTCCCACGACGAGAAAACACTGCCAAAAAATATAAAATTCCTTTCGTTGACATATTTTGTCTCACCGGATCCTAATGCAAATTCTAAAACTTTAATAGTTTTCAGATACGGTGGAACATAATATAGTTGAAGATATGAAAAGAGATAAAAGCAATAATTATCGTTATCACGTAAATGACCAAACTCAAACAATGCGCTACAGAGTAAAATTTTTGCCTAGAGAACTTAAAGGTAATCGCGAGATCCTATACAATCACCAAATATAGCTCTAAGCTTCAAAAGATATGGAAAACCTCCATCATCTTTAAAAAAATTGAATTCCAGATGATTAGTCTCTAATCGGTGATAGATCTGTATTTCTCACACTCCTCTTTTACTTTTTGACTTATGATGTTTTTAACAAAGGCACTTTTCGTAATTAGTCTTATTGGTTCGGGAAGCGTCGTCAAACATTATGCCAAGAACAGAGGATAGCACTTTGAACATCACTCCCCAAAATACATTTGTACATGTGGTTCAATTGGATAGAACAAAAGTAAGTCATTGGAGAGTATGTTGATCTATCCATTAGATTATCATCCAAACCCAAAGATACTACAAGTAATTGATATTTTGGTCCTCGCGGACATCCCTAAATTTTATATGGTCTTGATCTTAAGCGAGAGATTGGTCTATATACATGGACATTTTTCTCGATGATTGGTACACACAAGGCTGCTTTCATATACTGGAAAACCAAATTCCAAACTGCAAATTGAGCGTGAAAATTCCCTGAAACACGCGATTCTTTCGAACTAGAAGAATGAATCCAGCTCCAGTGTCATCGACTAACATTATAGGAAATTATCCAGTTGAATCATTTCTTGGACTCATCTGCAAAGGCTCTGTTTGCACCTTTTCCAATAAAAGCACCATCTATTTCTCAAATTGAAAACTTTTCTCAAACAGACGCTTCTAGATGTGTGAATCTCGGTGATCCAATTCCAACTCGATGATTATTTTGGACTCTACTTCTTTGATGGTTCAAAATCAGAAGATGGTGTAGGAGCAAGTTGCATGTTTAATCAATCCACAAGCAGAGAAAACAATGCTAGCTTGTAGACTTGAATTGTCAATGCACTGAAATACCACAATGAATATGAAGGGCTGACACAAGGTATTCGAGAAAGCTACTGGGTTGAATGTTAAAATATTTAACAAGATATATGGAGCTGATCAACAATTGTTAGATAAGTCGAAATACACCTCATTGTATTTACGGACATCAAAACATTATCAAACTCTAGCTCAGAATCTTTACTTCTCATTTTACTACATTTAATATCTCCACGATTCCTCAGATTACAAAATGCAAGTGTTGATTTACTCGCTAGCATTGGCATCTAGACTTTATACCATCCGAAGAATTTAGCCCGTAATGATTTTCAACTGAGTTACACTTTTAAGGCCCTCCATTCCGACGTCAATATAACAAATTGGTATGTATGTGACGGCAATGATGCGGATATGCTAGACTCTCTGGCATCGGACGGATACAGTGATGGTCAAATTATAGATGAACACAGATACGCAGTTCACGTGACTGAAGATAAAACAAAATTCAAATCCAACTCCTAAATTTGTAGTCAAAATGGAAGATCTCTATGATTTGAAGAGATGGGTTTAGAGACTCACCATTCTAAAAACAGAGTTATACTCTAAAATTTGAATCAGATTAATCTCGGTACATTAGAAAACGCAGAATATCAACTTAGGTCTCCTGGATTAGAACTGAAGAAAAGCATCAATTCATTAATTTATTTAAATCACGTGAAGATATCTCTTGCATGGGATGATGTAGATCCTCAAAACATATAGATACTTCCACATTCAGCACACACATACCTATGACCTCGGATGATAAGCCTGTGCAGCAAAAACTTGAGAAAAATCCACCGTGTTTTGTATGTCAACTGAAATGCGGGTTGTATGTGATCGCCAAAGCTCAAAGTCATTTTTCTTGTTAGGCATTTCGACATGGGCGTCGTGGATGGTTCCGTGCTAGAAAGAATGGAGACATTAGGATTTCGCATGTAGACTTTAGAAATTGTTGTAAATAAAGCTTACTAAAAGATAATTTTCCGCTACCATGGAACGGGATATATGCGACCGATATTGTAGGATGCGACGATGTCCTTTCCTCGATGAATTTTCGGGATATAATCAAATTATGGTACATTCGGATGATAGATTAAAGACAACATTCGGGACAAAATGAACACACGCATACCAAAAAATGCCCTTTGGGTTGATTAATGTTGGTCCTCACATTTCCAACGTGCATATGAATATAGCCTTATAGAGGACTTCATCGAAGGTACATTTGCTCGCTGCTATATACTGAAACGACATTATTGGAGCCACTTTCTGCTATAAGAATTAATTCGTGTGTTAATCACCCAGAAACACGATTACTTTTCGGAAAAGATGTAGAAAATCATGGTGCTTTCCTTGAATCCAAAAAAATGTTATTTTCACCCTTTATCGAGAAGGTATATTATGTTCATTGCTTCAAAAGTGAACGATGCATTGTCTCCTGAGCGCTAGAATTCGAGGAAGCTAATCCCTTTATCACACAGTGAATACAATGCAATCATACTTTTAGGGCCAGTTAATTTTTGTAAAAGAGATTATGCTCCACGATTTTTCCCAAACTGATTCTACCTCTACAATCAATGATCAAGAAAATTTCACTTTTTAAATGGAAAGAAGAAGAGAAATTCTTTTGAGTTGATTAAGAAATCCATTATGAAGCTCCCTAACAACTCCCAGGATTTTCTTAAATGCATTATATTATCTAGCATATTTTCTTCCCAACACACCACACACGAAGCGGTGCATAACACGGAGTGACTGATCATGACATTGACACAAATTGCACTTTTTAGTTCTAATCCCACAAGGTCTGAAAGTTGAATTATTTAGCTACGGTGCAAACAAGCTTTATATCTGTACTTTAAAGCTTTGAAACATCTTTCGAACCTTTCCTAAAGAAACATACTAAAAAATAGTACCCATACTACGAGTAGGCGTTATTAATCCAACGAGAAGCAGGAGAGAAAGAGAGCACTGAGTTACCAGCACTGCAAGAATATGATGTAGAGATACACTCGCTAAACACTGTTAAAGAGTACAGGTCTCTGCGGGATGTTAAGCGGAACTTCTCAGACATCACAGAAACAAGACGTCTACGAAAATGCAAATGCAACTATACGAGTGGTCTAAACGATTCTCGACCACGAATATGTTGATCTAGTACGCTTTCTTGCAAAATGGATATGCTCCATTATATCTCAATTGCGCGCAAAAGCGTGCTGCGAGACTGGTGAAAGACCAACATCAACTCAGCAGGTGATGTGTTACTCCAGAAATAATTAGTATTCTATATTACTACGATGTTTAGAAAAAGCGAGAGCTGCAAAATGGCAATGCGGGAATTAACAGTGCGGACCGCTCGAAAGGCTCATTTTCGGAGGAGACACCACGGCTCATAGCACACTTCATGCAGCTACTTTTGTCCAACCTCTACTTTAAAGATGCACATGAATGAGGCAAGAAAATGTAAAGCGTGTCAATTTACCGTTGAGAAAAGAGAAAAGAAAAGCGAGCATTTCCATTATGACCGACTAGTATCCAACGACCACTTTGAACTTTGTGTTAGATATTATAGGTGAAAATAACTCCAAACTCTTCTCACAACATAATCATATTCGCTAACTGCGACATAACGATTTCACGTAAATGAGTGAGCTATGTCCATTAAAGGTGGTTAATATGTGCAGTAAGTATTATAGATTTTCATTGATCAGCTCATAACTCAGCAGGTTTTGTAATACCCTCCATCAACTTATGATATTTGAGAATGCATCTCACTTTTTCTAGAAATGCCATGATAGAATTCGCTTTGTATAGAGGTAGTTTAAAATTAAAATGTCAACTAATGACTATCCACAAGTTAATGGATTTAGCTAAATCCACAAATAAAAACCTCACTCGGGATCATCAAACGGAGCGCTGAGAACAAAATCATAGTAAATTGGCACAAAGCACTCATTATTTTCTTCTTTGGGCAAATAGAAATCACCTGTAAAACCTCAATAGGTACTTCTCCACTTTATGTTAGTATTATGGTGAAAGAAACTGAGTTCCACCCACAAACGTAACAATACCATCATTAACTTTAGTGAATTTTATCGATGAAAATCCTTCATCTTCTTCAACTTAGACGGACGAAATTTCTTAAAATGGAAGAACAAAGAGAAAAAGCTGAAAGCCATACATGCTCATCATCAGCAAATAAAGTGAAAACCTCATCATGACACGATCATCCACTAAGTTCATTTTTGAAATAGGAGATCTTGTCTTTAAAACGCATGAGGCACATGAGGAGAAAAAGGTAAGTCAAACCAAATTCTCAAAGATTATGGCTTGGTCCATTTCCAAATCATCGATAGGCTTATCCACCTTTTTGCTGCAGAGACACATCGGGTGAAAGAGATTCCTTGCACCATCAATGGTCAAATCTCTCAAAAAATATTTCTCTTAGAAAATCTAGCTTTTTAAATTTTATTTTAGCTTTAGAAAAATAAAAGTTGTAAATAGCAAACGTTTCACTGGTTCATTCAAATTTTCAAAATTTACATATAATATTTGTCGATCTCTCACTCTATGAAAGCTATAGTATAGAAAATAAAGACGACTACAGATTATGATAAATGAATAAAATTTATTTTTTAAGATAAAGTGAAATTCATTGATAGGCATTTTCTTTCTGAGAGAGACTCCAGATAATCACAAAATATAGTTCTTATGTATCGGTCGAAAAGGAATTTTTGAACTGTTAGCAAAGTATCTCTCACAAAAGGTATCTACCAACTCTACAATTATCATCCAAAACTCTTAAACGAGCTAAATGATTCATCCCATATGATAACTTTCTTCTGAAAAATATAAAATATAAAAATAAATATATACAATGAATAAATTCAAAAGAAAATAAGTCTCACTCACGTGCTTTGTTTGATCATGATCATAGAGAAACAATGTACGATTGATATTGCAAAACTACATACTACTAAACGGGGTAATAGCTGTATGACTAAATAAAATAAATACATGGACAAATGCCTCATGCAGGCATCGTTCTAATCTCAAGGAGCCATCAGTGTGAATGACATTGTCATTAATCGAACTCACCAAACCTAGACAATGATTTTTGAAATGTACCAAGATGATGATATGTCATAATGATATTTTAAAATAAGAAATCAAATTTGGATGGGACCAGTGAATCATTATTGGTTGTAAAGACACCATGTCGAGGTTATAAACACCTACTAGCAACGGCCATGCTCATATCTGTGATAAATGATGCAAAAACCTATCAAAACCAATTAGAGAAAACCCTGCTTTATTTATTAGATATAAGGACCTTATTTGATATAGATACTGTATATTATCGCTGGAAAGGAGTTAATTTAGAAGAAATGAGATAGGTAGATAGATTATATTTTGAAAAAGAGAATGTGTAATTGATGAACTCAGGTATTATTTTTTATTCTTATATATTTTCTTTTGTTTTGAAAGTTTAGAATTGTCAAAGATAAACCACTCAAATGATCTCCGGTTCTCCCAAGTGAATCGCCAATTGTTAGTGCTATAAGCAACAACTCCCATTTTGCTTTTAAAATTTAGAACTTTCGATATTACCAGAAATAGCCCTTTTATAAAGTATGTCTCTTTCTGATAAAAATCAAACTCTGCAAAACACATCAACGCTTTGTTTAATTAGAAACATCATTACTTATGAAATCCGCAATTTCATGCAACATTTTCTTAGTTAAAATCAATGAATCTGCTAAAATCCCGATTTTAGTGATCACCGATTTGAGACTCGCAAGCGACATAATAAACGTATTAAGCATGTCGCATATCTACCGTGACAAAACTTTAAGACATATCTTAACGAAACGTCGACAGTTGCGTCCGCATGATATTGCGATATTGCGATACTCAGGGCTTTCTAGCGTTTGGCGAGCCGTTGCATCTTAGCATACAAAAATAGATACGCTGTCGTTACAGACAAGTTCAAAGGGCACGATGTGGACTGATCTCACGATGGGTTTGGACATAAAGGTTTTGGTACACAAAAATAAGCTCATGTCATAAAGTATTAATTATGTTTCGATGATCCCAATATAAACGGTTATGGATGCATAATGATTAATTAATGATATAGTTGTTTTCCGGATGTTTCCTTTCAAAATAGATCATTTCAATAGATCTTCCGTCATTTGAACAGCTATCTGATTTTTAATAGGGATTTCCGCTTTCAAAATATGTCCATCCGCAAAGTTATTCGAGAATGCACGACAAACATGTGTGCAGAGAATTTGAACAAACGGGAATGGCACCTGTCGTACGGATATTCTTACCGCCTTGCATGGCGATGGGAGCTACTAAATGGCAAGTTATTTAGACATCATATGCTTGAAGATGAAGAGGCAGAGTGGTGAGTAAAGTCGTGGAGACTTCGACGATGACAACACCTTCAAATTTACAATTCAAAGATATTGCATGACAGTTCTCCTCCATATAATAGCAATGAGGAAGCTGCCTCTTATTCCATATCACGAGCATGATTAGATGTGGGTGCTTGAGGAAATCAGAGTGATCAAAGACAGCAGTTAAGAACACCGCGTGAAGATTCTCAGGGTCTTTCGGACCTATTTGATCCGAAAATCATGTATAAGCTCTCTAACCTGTAAAGATACCTACAACCTTGATCAGTTTGTTGAAAAGTTTGTTAGGGAAAGAACCAAGACCCGCTTCACAGGAAATTGCAGGTTGGAGGAAATGAGACAACAAAGTTCTCATTATGAGAAACACAGTATGTATCCTATCACGTCATTAGCAAGTCCTTATAACCTTTGTAGCGAGTAAATGTTATCTGGGATATAGGGTTTCACTTACATGCAAGTTCTCCAGCATAAATCTGGCTTCCCCTAATTGACTCCTCTTGTTAATTCCCTTGCCAATAGGACTAGCGACTGTCAACTTTCAGAAAATCGAGTTAAGACAATTAATGAATATCGCGAAACTGAACTTCTTCCTCCAAATACGATGCTCCCCAATTTTTATATGAGTGCATACATTTTTTATGCCACTGCATTTTTCTGCAACTTTCTAGTTATAGGATGGAAATGGACAGAAGACCCTACCCCAATACATTTGAGTCATAAAGAGATATGGGAACATAAATATGAACTGCATTTCCATCGGTTGTGCTATGGAGTTGTATTATTGTTACACCAATTTATGTATAACACAGTGATTTGCCCTAGGGATTTTAGTAAGCAAGCTCTTGCAAACCTTCAAATGATAGGCGAGGTTTGTTGAAGAATCATTTTCATATATTAGAATTTTGGGGCTCCGTCGCATATTCTTCCATTATATGTTTTAGATAAGTTAGATGGCAAGAGAAGTCGCTTACCAAGATGCGCGTAATGGACTCACTAAAGCTTTGAAAGACGATAAAAAGTATTTGTAGCCTATTTTTTCCAATTTCATGTGGTTCATTTACACTCAGCCATTTTAATCACGCAGACGAAAGGAATGTCGGAAGATTGAGCACGTTGAAACTCCCCATTTTACCCTCCAGGCACGTATTTCGATCCATAAAAGGTTGCTAACAAATTCACTTTGTCGGACAAAATCAAACCTATTGTGCACATTGATGACAGGTTGCTGAAGATATTTTGCAATCTTCCCGGACTTTTTGAAGAAATCCTAAAATTTTTTCAAATTTGAACCTAAATCTAGAATAAATACAGAGATTCAATGAATTCGGAGAACAGAGAGAATCGGATGGATTCTGCTGTGTATGCTTTGATTACCGGTTATACGATTAAAATGAAAATTCAAGAAATCGGAAATGAGAACAATCACAAAGTCACGAAAATCAAAGTGAATTAGATAAAATATGTACTTCATTCAAAGCAATACATCTCACATATACTCCATATGGCATCATCATCGCGAGTAGAATACAGCACTCCAAACTCCCACGGCAACAACAGTTTCCAAAAAAGGAAATCGTGAAACTCCCGAGATCATCTCCCAAGAAACAGAGTAAATCATTCCTTTCGCCGCATCCCTCGGCTGATGAGATTATCCTCAAGGTAAGCGATATTCCCCACTAGATGTGTTATATAGCCCTCTTTATAAGGTTGTAGTAAGAAAACAAAGGAAAAGAAGAAGAATTGAAACACCTCGGGGAATGAAGTTATGGAAGTAGTATAGAAAGATACTCCATCAAATCTCGATTGAAAATTTAACTCTCGGCTATTCTCGACTCGCTTCGGTGCATACACCGCCGCGACAATTAATAAGGTAGTATAAGTATCTATTTTGACCCAAGAAAAGGATGTCAAGATCATGGAACTAGAGCAATGAACTTTAGATGAAGAAAAGAAAAAGTTTAAATCGAGAAAGTGGAACGACGACTTTCCTTTCGAGTGGTCAAAGCAAGAGATAAAGAAATGCTTAAGATAAGTCATGAAAATGACTTATTCATAAAGCAAGTCACCGATTGAGCATGGCTGAGAGGAAAGCATCTTACCAAATGTGAAGGAATTCCTACTGTAGAGTGGTATTCATAAAAGAAGCTTATTGGCATTAAGTTCCTTAATCTCAAAACAAAACATGTTTGTTGTACAAATGTCAAATATAATTCCACATCTAGAAATCGAGTGAATAATTAACAAACCACAGTCATCGTATCAAAGAATTGGAGTTCAATGAACTTAATGTTAAAATCTCTAATTATATTGAATGGAAAAATACGTAGAAGGGAAAAAATCGAGGACCTCCCAAAGATCCATGGAAACTTTCAAAGGAATATTATTTTTCGCTGCATGGGATGCATGAGTGAAACGAAGCAGCACTTTTCCATAGTCGAGCGATGTGTATATCAAAGAATATGGTTAAAATTATTAAACCATATATTTACATACTTCTGACTCTTTGAGAAGGAAATTCTCAAATCTCTTCCTCGATATCAAATATTTAGAACAAAGTTGGAAAGAAGCCGGTAAACTCGAGGTCGAGAGAAGCACTTATACGGCGAAAGGAAAATTGATTGGGAAGCATACCGGGCAGACTGTTAATAGTCAAACCACATAGTCGGATCATGACAACACTAAAAATATTTTCTCCGAACTCCATACGAGAGAACAGCGGCCGCTTTTCTCGGACACTATATTTGTCTTTGCACAAATGAAGATAGAATCCAGAGAAAATCTCCACAAGTTCAACGGATGTCCGAGCATTTGTGAGCAAAAGCACACAACCGGCGGTAACTTATCACTCCCAAGCATGTTTTATTGGTTAGTTTGTAAATTCAATTTTATAGTGAATAGATACTAAAGATGAGGAAGGTTGGTTTGAAACCACCTCATATGATATTATTTTGAATAATATATTTTTGTAGATAATTAGCATAGTATTTAAACCCTTCTCATGCATTTGAGAGAAGGGTCTGAGAATTGTATTGAGAACATTCACAGAGAGAATGCTTTAATTGTAGAAGTAAGTTTGTGGATGTCTTGATGAAATAATGGAACACAGCGCATTTCGAGTTTACATATCATTTTGTTGATCATTGTTGATGCACTCGAAATAGTATTTCGAAAGACTTCACTCGATGTATGAGTTGAATGTAGCCTATTATCATCGATCATATGAACAAGACGGTACACATGCGGTCACTATTATCATGTATGCTAGTTATGTTTTGACTTTATTAGTGATGAATCCAAAGCTTTTCTCATGAATTATATATGAAATCAATTGTTTTTGTTCTGAAATATCGGTTGCACTATTGTACGATATAAAGATAAGAATTGATTTTTTCTGTATATGATCATCAAATATATGTGATATGTTTCTCATTTTCTTGATTAATAAGAGAATCATCTTACAAAGTAATAATTCTATTAAATCTCTCTGATGATCTTAATCATTACAAATGCATTGAATAGATATCATTTTGCAGAGTCACATCGAATTAGTATCATCCCGGGTTAGATTTCAAATTAGTTTCAATTTCAAGTTTTGCATGTTTGAATAAATCTATGTTTTAGTTTTTAGTAATTTTTCATGTAAATCCCTTTAGAGAAACCCAACAATCAAACACCCAACTGCGCATGGAAAGCTGATCCCATTATATCCGGTCGGAGCCACTATCCCAAATCGGAAAAGGAAGCTGCTCTTAGGGTCGGGACCGGGTGGTTATCACTTGTTGTTGCCACATATTTCTAAGGCCTCAATGAGTTCCAAAAGCCTATTTTTTATATTTTTATAGCAAATAAAGTGGAAAAAAATAAAAATAAAAAATAAAAACTCAAATTTGTAGGGTTTTTAGGACAAAAATTTAAGATGTGGTTGCTGGGTTCCTCCATGAAAGCAGAAAACCAAAAAAACAACCATGTACATAAAAAAACAGTTTATATTTATTTTTATTTTATCTAAAAAGTGCAAACAAAAAAATTAGAAAACAAATTAATAAAAAAATATAAAAATAAATTTAAACAAAATATATATATATATATATATATATATATATAGATATAGATATAGATATAGATATAGATATAGATATAGATATAGACATATATATATATATAGATATATATATATATATATATATATATATATATATATATATATATATATGATGATGATGATGATGATGATGGTGGTGGTGGTGGTAGTGGTGGTGGTGGTTGGCGCTCCGACCGAGACCAAACTTTGGTCTATCGGACTACAAAGAAAGCTAATTATTTAGTTTTGACGTAAAATGGTACTCCTATGCTCAAAAGAGCTTGGAGAGAAGCATCGAGACTACAACTATAATTTTGACATGTTAAAAGGCTAGGAAGGCCGATATTGAAACAAAGATTATGGAAGCGGGGATCTAATGTGGGTGCTGCACAGAACTCTAAGGAGGAAATGATTTTCATCCTAAATGTTCATATTCTCACGTAGACGGTGCGATCCTTTCCACCCATGGTGTTTAGGAACTTCAACAACTCGTGTTTACGTGGAGCTCATGAGAGTTCTTTCTTATCTTTGCTATATTAACTGCTGCTTTGGGCTAGTTCTGGCAAAGAGATACTTTTGATCTTCTATAGTAGGGTTGATGACCTCCTTATAATATCTTAATTTTCTTTTTGCCTCTAAATCTTTCTCACACCACATTTTCTCTTTAAACTTAGAAGTGACAATATTTTTAATGTTATTTATTTTTTGCAATGCAACATTTTCATCGATCTCCCCGGTGGTTTAACCAGGGCCCACTTTGTATCTTTATACAATGTCATTTGAGCCTTAGTGGTTGATCTGCTGAGTTTAAAGCTTAACTTAAGAAGTCTATAGTCTCCCATGTGTTATATTTTGTGTTTGATAGCAGTGGAGCCTAAGTGCATAGCTGAGGCTCTACGAAATAGAAAGACCCACTTCCTATAAGGAGAATAGGATGGGGTGTATTACTTTTAATTTTGAGGTTATACGTTGTAAAAGTGACTTTTGGATTTTCTCAATATCTCTTCGGGATTACTCTAGAGATGTTGCAACCCCAAACCTCACATCCATACAAGATAACAAGAGCAGACTAAAGTTTCAAGGAGGAGATTATTTTTGTCCCACATCTACGCAAGGCTTGCTACTTTACAATCATTTTCAAGACCAAAATAATATTTCCACACCTCCATTAATCATTTTCCTCAATGCTATAGTTCTAGTTGAGCTTGTGGCAGAATATCAATTTCTAGGTACTAGCATGAGGAAGAGCACCTCCTCCAAGTTGTTATTTTCTTACACAAAATTAGGTATACGTGTCCTTCTGTGGATTTGATAATCACTTAACTTTTGTTTTGTGAGTGTTCAATAGTCGTACCCATGTTAGGAGCATAAAATTCTTAAGAATTCATGAGCTTTCTTGTCAAGACTGGAATGGGCACCTTTCCGCAGCAGAACAAGGAGCGTCATCCATAGAGAAGAAGAAATGATGACTATTCTGGCTAAGATCAAAACGTGCCAAGGCAAACACCGGCTGCTTTCCTCATAAAACAACCTCTCTAGCTTGTCGATGTAAATTCCAGAAATAGGGTGGGGAGAGGGGGCATTAGAATTTGTGGAAGTCTAAAATGGGCCTCCCAAGTAAATAATAAAATAATAACTAAACCAATAAAATAATATTTCACTGAATTTTCAATTCACTTTTTTGCACCACAATCCATGTAACCATAGTTAAACTAAATTCAGAATTTGACACCAGAATAAAATTAATAAGAAAAATATATTGATGTGGCTACAAATAAGAATGAGTTTTTCAAGAAAAAGTCATTATCATTGAACAACTAATACGGTTTGTCCTTTGTACTTAAATATAACTTAAAATAAAGTTTAAATTTAAATTTATAAATTCTTAATTATATTATATTATATTAATTAAAATTTATATTATTTAAATTGTGTGTCTTTTAATATAGTTATATATATATAAATAATATAATATAATAAATGCATAGGGATATTCATTGTTTCTTTCAGAAATATGAAATGACAATAATATCTTTTTATTTAAAAGTGTGAAAGGACATTTATTATGAGTACTTTAACCCCAAACTTTAAAAGTATGAGCACTATCACTTAGTTTAACCATGAGTTTTACTCCACCATTGAGAATGTGACAAGTAAAGATACCTTTAACTCCAAACATTGTCACTTCAACCATTAGGGATGATGTCTAAGAATATGGAATTGGTTCTCATAAAGTGAGTTTTATAGTACATTTTCATTAGGAGGCCCAATTTAAACCTCAAATTCCCTAATGCAACACGTAACAACTCCAATATTACACTTAATATCTTGAGCCACCCTCCTTGCTCTTAAACTTGGAAATGACATTCTGTGTAACCTTATAGGCAACTCTCAACTCGAAAGGAACCTTTAGCTCTTCTAATATATTCCATGATTTATTTCTTGGTACATGTAATCCTTTCTAAAGTCTACAATATGAAAATTGGGTTTATCATTTAAACATTCCTCCACAATAGAATATAATCATATGAGGTGGTCTGGTGTTGTTGATTTCTTCCTTCTAAAACCACGTGGCCTTTAGCCACTTACCTTTCAGCCATATGATGTGTTAGTCATCGATTTTTTTTATTATCTTTGGATGACTATAGGATGGTTATAAAGCTTTAGAAAACAAAATATTGTGAATATCTTGAGTTTCATAAATCTCACGCATTATTATCCTCATAAAACCTTTCCTATTCTATCAATTTTCCATATTAAAGTCACCATGTTTGTCTTAAAAGACTCATTGTGGGCTTATACCTCTCATTCTCATCCTTCTTTCCTACCTAAAACCTATTTTCCCTATTCTCCCCTATCAATAAACTCCACCCTCCCTCTAAAGTTTCTTATTTGACTCATTCCCATGTCATGGGCATAATAACCTGCTAAACAATGCTCTATTTTCATGAAGATCTTTGGGTCAAAATCAGGTCCACTTCTCCCATTAGGTCATTAGGGTTTTACATTTTTCAAGGTCATCCTTGGATGTTTCCAAACTACTTTTCCTTTGCTGAGAATCTCGCTGAGGTGTAATAAAATGTCAAGACATGGTTATTCAGAAAGACCTAAAATTTCAAGAGGATTATCTCAGAATTCGGAACACAGGCGAGAAAAAATGAGAAAAATTTGGCACTTGCAAAATTGTTTGGAAGATTTATCGATTGAAGGTATTGATGATGTGGTAAATACTGCTCCCTAAATGAAAACAAATTACAGCAAGGGAAAGAGGAAAAACTTGGTCTTGTATATGACTAGGGTTCCTAAACTTGTTGATCCATTTGATTTTCCAAAGTAGTGATTACTTGTAAAGGAAAAGTGAAATGGAGAAAGCTTACACAAGGTCAAGCATGAAGAAAGTCTGTCAAAAACGATTGATGGAATGGAAAAAGGTAAGGTGAAGCTGGATAGATATGAATGAACTTTCGAAGGGCTATAAAGAACTTAGAAATTATTGGTGATTGTTGTAAACTGCAAAACGATTAGGGATTTTGAAAAAGATGGCAGAGAGAGTGGAAAATATGAGTTGAGTTTTATGAGTGGGCTCCTTTGGAGCTCTTTGAAGACCAGTAATGTATTAATCATCCTAAAGTTTATAAAAAATAAACATGTCGAAGTCTCCATTATCAAATAAAATCCAACTCGGTGACTTGACATGTGCACCAAAGCAAAAAGGTATAAAGTATAGGTGACAAAGTAAAAAGACTTTAAAAAACATTAGAAGTGGGTTTATTAAGTTAAGTTAAAACCTAAAAAGCTTTGTAAAAGGTATTTACATTTCAAATAGATCAATTGTATCTTTCAAAAGATCTAGAGCATTCAGCAAGGAAGAATTTGTGGGTTTTTTGAGCCAATTGGAAAAAATTTATTAATTGTTGCGGAACATATTGTATGCTCCTTGGGTTAGCGGTACCCTTGCCGGTTTCCTCGACACATTTTCGAAGAGCGTTGTGCACCGGGATTTGGTGTTGCTCCCTTGCAAGCGTTGTGCTCTTGCCGAAAAGGACCCCGCAGGCCTGTGGCGGTGTGCGCTCGGTCTTGACATTGCGTCTTTGTGAGGACTAGCTGCACACTTGGGTTGGCGTTCACCTACGACCATTGGCACTATGAGCTTAGGCATAAAGGGTTCTAAGTGATCATCCTTCAATCACATCAAACTTCTTCAAATTTCCTCCAAGTTCCTCAAGAATAATCTTAAGTGGTAAGTACATGACATGAGCCATATTTTTAACACTATTTGATGATTCTTGGTCTGGACTAGGAATGAAACCTAAAAGCCCTAAGTTTTAGCTTGAAATCATTGTTTTATCTCTTCATCCTCCTTAAAGAAAATCGGTCATAAAAAGAGGGTAATTACACTACTTGAGGTTCTCATTCATCTAGTTGCCACAACCCCATTCCCTGTCATTCCCTTCATTTCACACTCATTTCCTACATTTTCAAAGCTACCATTTCATTCCTTTCCCTCATCTCATTTCCACTTACCCTCTAGTGTTTTATAAACATAGTCTAAATGTACGAGGGTGAAGACATTGGTGGTAAGGCACTAATGACAAGGAGACATGATCACAAGGCGAGGAAGATAAAACGATTTGAACCCCTCCAATAAAGAACTCATGGCATCTCCTCTTCTGTTTCTTTCTTTAAACATGTGGGTTTGCTGATTTTGTGAGAAAAGGTCTTGACAAGTCCGAAATACGAGTTGACAAGATTATTTATCATCAATCTAAATGACAATCAGGTCAATCTTGTCGGGTTACATTTGGGAAATTTCCTTGATGCCATTGCAAATGCTACGGGGATACCTAGTGTAGGAGAGAAGTAGTTCAAACAAGCAAACCTAGACATGAGTTATTTTGAACCATACCTTAAACCTAGGTATAAATACCACCACAAGTCCATCTTCCTTGTTCTCATCTTCTTGATAGATATGCACCCATGATGGATAATAATAGTATTTCACTTGTGAGAAGGTTTTCCCTTTTATTACTCATACCACATCCGTCTTCTTATGCATTTCACTAGAGTTAAGATGTTTCATATACCATATTATATTTTCCATGGTATGAAAAAATGGCTTACATTATTGCAAAAAGATAGATTACAATCAGAAAATGAAAATCTATTTCATCATTCACTCATCAAGATGGTGCTCACATGCATCCTTTGAAGTGAAAAAACATTCCATAGAGAACCTTCATTTACTTGATAAGTTTCCACTACTCCACTTGGCCATCATCGGCGGAATATTCCTTCATCTTCTCATCCTCCACATCCACTTCTCCATCACATCCTACTATTCATACATCACCATCCACTCACATCCATTCACCTCATGATGATCCTTCCTCATGCCTTTCCACACAACCCTTCACCCTCATATCATGATATTGGAGCATCATTAGTAGAAAAAGCATTGAGACGATCGGCACTAATGCATGAATGTTAAACCATTCCTTTGACCTATAAGGAGAGGCCTCGGGCGGTGTTTGCTTCACTTGAGGTGAAAGGGGCCCTCCCTTATTCATCAACAAACGGGTTGATAAGGGCAAGGAAAGGGTTAGAGAGCATGTCATTGTTGAAAGGAGGATATACATGGCCCCGAGTAGGAGGTTTCGGTTGATTTTACCTTAAAAATGAGAAGATGAAAGAGGATTGCAATATGTTGGTCAAAATCAAGGATGCCAAGATTTGGTAGAGCTTAAGCTAATCTTGGTACGGCAAAGAATTTTATTAACTTTTAGAGCTATAGAATCAGCGGTTGAAGACAAAGAAACGGGCCATTAGTGAAATTGGAAATTAGAGCTCGAGAAATAGGCCAAAATGCTGCCAAGGCTTTGCTGAACGAGACCTTGGGCAATTTTGATGATAGTGAAGATGAGGAAGATCAACTTCCTAGATAGAGGCCAAAGACCATTGGGCTAAAGAGGGAGCTTTAGCCAGGAAAAGGAGAAAGAAGGAAGAATTGAGGAAACGGCTCACTCCCAGTGAGCTACTTTGCCAAGAAATTAACGCAAGGATAGAAATTCTTTGCACAAATGACCAATTTTCACCTAGAGGGTCAACTAGAGAAGGCCAAAGAGAGACAACGGCCTTGAGAGGAAGGTAAGCAGGAACGTATGCCCAGAAACAAGATTGCAAGGGCCAAGCTCAAATGAGCCCATACGGGTCGAAGACTCTAAGCTGAGGAAAAAGAAGAAAAAACTAAATATTCTTACCGAGGTGTCCTCAAGCCTCCAAATCAACGATCGAAGAAAATAAAATTCCATTTTTGGCACTTTAGTGCAAATTTTCAATTTTTGATAGTTTGGCTTGCGAGAAAATTGAGCCGGACGTGCGGCGCCCGCGGCGTTGTGATATTTTTTGGGCCATCCAAATTTGAAAAATTCAACATTTTCATGTTCCTCATGCAAGTACATCAACCTCGGAGAGAAGTTTCGAACATTTGAGCAAAGGCGGTCCCTCAAAGGCCAAAAACTACCAAAAATCACCTTTACGCCCTCTTTTGGCACGCTTGGCTGCGTGTTTAGCAGTATTGAGAGAAGTAATTTTTGACGGGGGAATATAGGCACCATTCTATAAAGAAAAGAAATTTGGAAGAGTAGACTAGAAACCTTTCCAATAGGCCATCATGGAGCTCATTTGTGGACACTTGAGAAGGCCTCCAAAGTTAGGCGCCAAAACGAGGCCATTTTCAGATGTGGCATTCGCGTTTTGCCTTTGGTGTTGCACCCCTATACCTTGGAGTTGTGCCCTTACCAAGAGTTATTGCAAAAGATATTTAGAAGCCTTAAATTCAAACTTATTCCAAAATTATCTCGGTAGTTATGTTAGAAGTTGTTATTGTAATAAATGAGTTTTAGATATTTTTCCTTGGGCCTTGCATGGTCTCAAAGGTCAAAATGCATTAAATATGTAATAAATGACATTTGAAACCTAGCTAGAGGTACACCTCCTCATTTTTCGGATAAATCTTTGCATGTATTCTTCATAATTTTTATTGTTTGATTGTTGAGCCGAATACCTCATAGACTTAGAGTTGTGAAGATTTTTGGCTTTGAACTTTGTAAATACATTTTTGGAGTGAATATCAATGGAGCAAGCATATTCATGGATTCATGAACTTGTTTAAATGGTGATTTTGTTATGATCTTGTATTTGTCTCCAGCCACAATTTTCCATATTGTTCATCTTTTCTCTTGCAATAGAACAGAAAATTTAGGTTAATATATGTTGTTAGAGGCACCTTAATTATGTGTACTTTTTGTTGCTTAAATGTTACCCTCTACTAGGTCTAATTGGAGAATTCTTAATTGCTTTCGAGGATTCCACCTAGTTTTTTTCTTGAAAATTATTTAATAAGATTCAAGCCCAGAAGAAGTTTATGGTATGCCCTGTCCTTTGGTGTAGCAGCTTGAAACATTGTTTTAAGGTCTTTATTTGAAGTTTGCTTACTAGGGTTTAGGCTAAAGAAGTTTATGGTTTTCCCTTTGTCACAGTCTATCTTGAAAAGTCACTTTGAAGGTATTTATAAATGCAGTTAAAGAATTTAGGAGTTCCTACTCTTTAATCATCACTTGTTGTTATCTTAAATGTTTTCTGAAAGTGAATAGCTAGAGAATTTATGAGTTCCTATGTCTAGGGTTTGTTGGAGTTGTTGTTTCAAATTTTACTTAATAAACTTAGGCCAAAAATTTGTGTTGTGCCTGTCCATTTGTTCTTTCTTAAGCACTCGTGATCTTAAAGGCTATTCCTTTGTTCTAGTATATGTTAAGGTTTAATTTGCCTTTATTTCTAAATACAATTTAATGTTCATTCACTGCCCCACCTAAAATGTAAAGATCCCTTTGGATTTGTTAACTTGCCATATGAAACACATGATTTATTGTTATACTTTTCAAGCCTTCCCTGGAACCCCCACAACCAATGGTTTGAATTTCTCTTACTCTATATGTTCTTCTTGATAAGCAACCCAGCAAACAAAAAAAAACAAGCAACCCTATCATTTTAACTAGCCTAAAATCAGAATCCTAAATCAAAACAAGTTATATCTTTTATACAAATATAGAGAGAGCCCTCTTTGAGTCCGGGAAGGCTATGTCCTAGGACTCCAAATTTTAATTTGATATTGCACCCTTGTTATTTGGTCATAATCTAGTGGGCACTATGTAATGGTGGCTCCAGCAGGGACACTCATTAAAAATATTATCTGCAAATATCAAAGGAAAACCCAAAAATATCTCAAGATTGGTATCCAATTGTTGATGGTGGACAACAAACAAATCTCAAAGCAATTCACATCATACTGGTGACTCCCCTTTGGTTTCGGTAGAAGCTGTTGATTTTCTTTGGTCCTCCTGGACTCCCACTGAGAATGCATTAATCAACCCTAATAGTATAAAACATAGCCACATACGGTATTGAATTCGGTAATTTTTTAGATAGGTACATTTTTCAAAACTCTTATAAACCTTCGACCTCTCTGTGTTTTGAGTCTGAAATGCGGCTTCACAAAGAATCAACACTAGATCTCATCCTAACTAAAACCCTCCTGCTATAGTTGATGACCCGAAGAATCTTAGAAAAGCTTTAAATTTGAAATTCAACTACGCCCGGACTCCAATTAGAGAAAGAAAGTTCGCTACGAAAACCTTACATCCTTGCAATATACCCAATTTGACTTACACCATAGAAAATCTGTTAAGACTAAAGTCTCCAAGTTGGATAGACGGACGAACCTTGATCCTATTAGCTTGTGAGAGTCCTAGTAAGGCTATCCTTCCACTCCTCACGATTTTCATCTTCTCCAACATGGCTCACCGTTCCAAAATGCTCAATATCAACTAACATACAGTACATCTGCCCCACTCATACATCCACTACTACAACCACTCCATTTTCATCCTCCACCTCCACTCATAAACCCTCTCTTACTCATCCTCCTTCGGTTCCATTACTTCCCATCATGGCAACATGGTATGCCCCTTTGGTACTACCACAGCAACTACTGCTACCTGGGACTATCAATCTCTAAATCCTCACTTTAATGGGAGTGATTCTACAACTTCCAACGACATGTGGATAGATATGAATGGATTCTTTTTGACTACCAAGAAATAAAATATTGAATGATACAAATGAGAATGTTTGCCCAAAGTTTAGGGGGAGAAGCAAAGAAATGGTTCAAGAACTTAACTCATAGCCATGATTATAAGTCTCTTTCGTTTATCAGGCAAACCCATAAACAAGTAGGAGACTAGAAAAATGTCTTCAAAACTTATCGAGTATGAAAACCTTAAAGAAAATGTTGGGGAGAATTTTCAAGACTACTTCACGGTTTATTAGTTTATATAATGCACTCCCTCCCCACATGAAACCTCCACAAGGCCTAGCCTTAGTAAAATTTCCGGATGGATTTGATCCGGAAATGGCTTACCAATTAAGAGAAAGAGATCCCCTTACCTTAGAATACATGCAAAGGGTAGAAGTGAGCGTAGATCTGATCTAATTGCTAAAAGGGATAGAATGAGAACGAGAAGAGGGTTACATACAAAAGAGGAACCTATGGCCTCCACATCTGATGCTAAAATTGACGGTCTAGTTAGAAAAATGAAAGGATTATGAAAGGTACTTAAATGAAAGATCACCTCCTGGGAAAACAACTAAATCCTCAAAACAAAAACGAAGCAAAACTTCAAAGATCCTCCTCAAATAAGACAAAGATAAAATGACTAGCAAATCGACCTCCTTTTAGAAAATGTGCAGATGAAGAGGAGAGAGTAGAGGCCCAGGAAGAAAATCATGTGAATCTAATAGGCTCTCATAGTGAGGCCCGTTGTTTTCCTCACGAGAAGAACAACAGGTTTGTTTTTCCTCAAACCAGAGTTTAAAGAACATATGAGGATTAAGAAGAATACAAACTAGGGATTGAAAATTCTATCAGGTTTCTGTAGACGAATATGACACCCGGAAGTAGGAAAACCCAAGACATCCCCAAGAGGAACAAGCTAGAAATTTATGCTAATAAGACCCCTGTACTCACTGGTATTAGAAAATACCAACATAATGGCTGAAATTCTAATCAAAGCAAAAACAAAATTAGCCAACATCATGGTGCCCAAAACTGCCCTGGTAAAACTCAACTTTAGTGGCCACTGAAAAAACAATTTTCGCCCAGGATTCCAATAAAACTCGATGGCTAAAGTTGTTGAAAAAGCCATGTATGGTAAAACTGATCCTAACTCTCCCAAAAACACGAGGCACCATTCAGTATTGAGAGTGGAAATTTCCAAGATAAAAATAGCCATGCCACATCGCAAGGTTGACTCAGGATGTATATATGTTGTTTCGATTTTGGAGGGCTTTAAACTGTAGGAAATGACACCGATATAAATATGACAGTATAGAAAACCGAAATTGTTGTTTGGACCGAGAGGTGGAGAGGAGATTTTCAAGGGAGGTGTGCCTCCATTCTATGTCGATTTGAACATTCATGACAAAATCCTACATAGCGGCCATGCTAGATTATGGTGATTCACATAACCTCCTAGCAAACGTAGTGATGGAAAGTTAGGCCTCAAAGTATTCAAACCTTCATACCAGGCCTTGTATCTTTTGATTCAGTAGAGTTAAATGTCAGGGCCTAATCAAAGATCTGTGTCAACCCTATGTGCTTGCAAATACTAGCTAAAGACCTTGTAATGGATATTTTAGTGGTACAAATTCCCCTAAAATATGGCATGCTTTTATCAAGATCATGGGGGATCCAAACTCCAAGAAACAATCCAAATAGACATGACATATACACCATTCCCGGTATTTAACCAAACAAGAGAGAGGCCACAATACAAATAATCCCACATGAAATACATGGTGAGCAGCCAAAGATAAGTAACACCCCTCTCTATTCTATCCATTAAGACCTTGATTCATTTATTTTGTACAATGAAGATGACATTAATAGACAAATAGATAGAAAAGAGGAAGAAAGACTTGTCGAACGATTAAGCCAAACATAAAATGAAGAACATAACAACCAAAACCCTGTGACTGAACACTTAACATAGTGGTGAATACGAACTTGAACCTCTTTGGGCATTGACTTTGATGGCTTTTGTGGAAAAGTTGGTTCGGAAGCAGGATGTTGGATACACAACACCAGCAGTTACTCTTACAAGCTAGATTTTCAATGTACAAACAATATTCTTTAGATATGAAGCTCTTCTTCTAGGTTTAACAATTGTAGAAAGTATAGGAGCCAAGAAGATTTATGTTGAGGAGATTCTGAGTTGATTATTAGGAAAATTAAAAGGATATCTTCAGCCAAAAATCCCAGGTTAAGAGAATATAGAAATTTGCGTGTAAGACATCCTAGCTTATTTGAAAAATATGAACTTACCTATGTCTAAGAACTCAAAACAACCTTGCAAAATGAACTGCTTGTACACTGCAATACACTTGCCAACTACCTCACATGCAATGGAACAATACATGGTAAAAGTCAAAAGAAGACCAGCAATCCTTTGATAACATAGATTTATTAGCAATTTTTTGAAGGTGACAAGCATGTTAGAGGCTTAGGTACAATCAAGAAATGACTTTTGGAAATGCCAAAACCGGATTAGGATCATGAAGAGGAGTACTTTCTTGAGGAACGAACACACAAAAACGGAGAACCACATTATGCTACTCGCCCTCGTCCACTAGAACACACTCATGAGCGGTGTGTGAAGATTAGACAAAAGGGACCTTGAGGTATTGCAATGCAAGAACAACCTATTTCAAGGACTTGCCCACACCAGAATAAACATTGCAGTTCAATGATGTTGCTAGGAAGCCAAGGCCTAAAATGCAGAAGAACATATGTAGAAGAATGCAACATAGGTAGTGAGGAAGAACCTAAAATGATAAAGCACCCAAAACACTACCAGCCCTTATAAAACAAAAATACATTGAGATATTCAAAGAATTTAAGGAGTGTGTTTGCATGGGGAGCTATGAGGACTTGAAGTCCTATGATACAAGCATCATTCGGCCATAAGATTCCTCTCAAGGAAAACCGAAGCCATTCAAGAAGAAATTGTGTAGGATAAACCATGGCCCAATTCCTCTATTTGAGGAAAAGAAATTAAAAATATGTATGATGATGGAATAATAGTCCCACTCGGTACTCGGAATGGGTCTCAAATATTTATCGATTGAGGAAGAAAATAGGGGAAATTAGGCTATGGATAGACTTCATAAATTTAAACAAGGCCTCCTTTGAAAGACAACTACCACTTTACCTAAGATGGATCATATCTTGCAAAGGTAGTAGGCTCCAAGAATATCACTTTTCTTGATGGTTTTTCGAGGGTATAATCGGGTGCTATTATGCCCACATGATCAGCACAAAACCTTCACCTTGGTGCACCTTCATGTATGTCAAAATGCCTTTTGGGTTAATGAATGTTGGAGCCACTTTTCAAAGAGCCATGGACATTGCTTTTTCCAAAGAAATAGTTGCTGTAGTGATATATCTTGATGACATCACGTTCTCAAAATGATGAAACTTTAATTAATACAAAGAAAGACATCACTGCAGAAAATTCTGCAGAAGGTGGTTTATCTTTGATCAGAAAAGCTGCTTCCAGCCTGAGAAAAAAGCTTCTAATTCCATAAATATGAAGAGGACAGAGGTAGGCAAAAAATATTGAAGGATGTGATTAGTCACCTAAAACTTATCAAAGATTTTTAATCACTGAGCCTGAGAAGATCAACTTCCTGAAAAAGTTCTTTCTTCAAACCTTCTGCAGAACTCTGCAAGACAACAGAAGCATGAAGATGAAAGAAAATAGGATCAAGCGGACAGCAAACAAAACAGTCTTTGAACTAGTAAAACAAAGCACTTACCCAAACACATTTCTAATCATACTGACTTCTCAAGGACTTCTTCATGCTACCATTTACATCGGAACACACAATTGTTGCGGTATTGCTACAAAATAACATAATGGGACAAGAGCTTGTTACTTAGCTTTCTTGACGAGGCACTAAGAGATGCACCTACGAAATATAACATTATGGAAAAACAAGTTTTTCCTTAATCAAAGCAACAAAATATTTTAGAGTTTACATCTTGCATTCACATGTCATTTCTTTTGTTCCTCTCATGCGAGTTTTTAAGGACATACTAACTCAATATCTTGATGGTAAAAGAGGTAAAGTGGATTTCTTTCATCTTAGAGAATGATCTAGAAATAAAGCCCACCAAGCAAATCAAGAGGCAGGGCGGCAAGGCGGTAGATTTAAAGCAAACTTTCAAGCCTTTGGACATAAACATGATACATTCCTTGGATGAACAAGAGGAGGTGGCGACTCCACCTTTTAAAGAATCATTTACGAACTCACTTCGACATGTTGATATATTACATGTGTGCTTTTTAATCTAAATGCTCCTCACAGTTTGTCCAAAACAAGGAGCGATTCTTGAAACTAAAAAGGCTGTAAATTTTTACATTCTAGATAAAGCTTTATATTAGAAACATTTTGTTGCTATCTTTTTGCTTAAATGTTTACTTAAAGAAGATGCGAATAGGATCACGCATGAGTTTCATGAAGGAGAGTGTAAGAGTCATCTCTGTCGGAAAACCACTACTAACAAAATCCTTAGAGATGGTTTCTATTGGCCCACTCTTTTCACGATATCCTGACAGTGGCTTGCCATAATCACCAAACCTTTAGAAGAAAACTATTGCCTTTGCTTTTACAACACTGTCAATGTTGAAGCTCCTTTTCAACAATGGGTTTGGATTTCATTGGAGAATCCACCACCCAGCATATTACGCAACACAAATGGATATATTTATTGACTATTTTACCAAATGTATAGAATCCATCCTTCAAGGAATGCCACTAATTCGGTAATCATCAAATTCCTTGAAGAAATCACACATCATCTAGATTTGGTTGTCCTAGAAAATTGTTATATAGTATTTGTTGCTTTTAAATCCAAAGAGAATGGTGGAATTTTTCCACACAAGTATCACATTACATTATGGCATTATATGACTTATTACCCTCAAGGTAATGGGTTATGATGAGTCCTCTAACAAAATTTTAGTAAATATCATCAAGAGATTCTTTGAAGAGAACAAAAATTCATGGCACAACAAATTAATGCATACTTTTATGGGCGGACACTTTAACAAACAGAAAATCAATTAACATGTCTCCCTATCAACTAGTGTACTGGCATGGATGCGGTTTTCAACATCATGGGAGTCCCGGTGATGAAGCTTGTTCAGAGGTACAATCAAAGGAGAATGATATACAAAAGGAGAATTTGGAACCAAACCATTCAATTTGTAATCAAGGGAAGAAGTATACAACAAAACGCAAGCATTTAGAGAGCATCAGAAGATTTTTATAAGAGGACCAAGGCAAATGATTTTCGGTTGGAAAAAAAGTGGTGATGGGATTCAGAAAAGAGAGGACAAAGGCAAACATGGAAAATTTGAAAATATGTGGAAAGGTGCATACATCATCCATTCAACAAGAGGTAACAATGCATTCTTTCTATAAAAGAAATGGATGGAATAAAGTTATTTGGAAGTCACATCCCAATGGAAGAATGCTCGAGCACTATTTTTGTTGAAGTTCTTAGTTTGAAGTTTTACTCCTTGTACATAACAACACCCATGAATAAGAGATCGGAAAAAATGAAACACAAAACAAAGAAAAAGAAGAAAAGAGGGAAAATAAAAATAAGAGGTAAGGCCCATACGAAAAAAATAAAAATAAAAATGTTTGAAAGTGTGCAAAAGTCCAAATGCTACTTTTGAAAAAGGAAAGTCTTGTTCGGTCATATAGCCTAACCATGATTAAACAAGTTTTAAATGTTTATTTGATAAGTTAGAAAATGAATATTTTTCCAAATGGTTTAAACTTGGCTTATCGGTAGACTAGGTGGGAAAAGACATTAGTTCCAAAAGCTCAAACTTGAACCAAGAGAAAAGGAGAGGGATGAATGACAAGTTTTGTATTATGGCCCTCAAGTTTCTTGTTTTACTTGTGCGAAATAAAATATGTGTGCAACTTTGTCCAAAATGCCAGCTCATGGAAAATCAAAGCACTCAACCTTGATTTGATCATTTTTTTTATGTTAAAGTAGATTAGAGAATGAAAATACGTCAAATTGTTTAATATTGTGAGATAAGTAGATTAGGTAGAGAATAAAATAGCTCATCGATCTAATATGAGCCTTTGGATGATATAAGGGTAGAAGTAGATAGTTTGTGCTTTCAAAAGAAAAGATGATGTCCGAGTTTGCAGTCCAAATGCACCCAAATGAAGAAAAAATGTTAGGAAAAGTATGATGGGTAGGTAGAGTTGATGTTGAAGAAATCATGTTTTCATATTTTAAGATCACAAGCTTCAAAGAGGAGGGCAAATCAACATTGTAAAATGAAGGAAATCGGCAAGCATGTAGAGGTATTTCATACGCAAAATAAGAGATGCGAGGTTCTTGGAAACTCTGAAGGTTCCTCTAGTGGAGCCCACTTGTTAGTCATCGGTATTTTCACTATCTTTCGATGACTATAGGATGGTTATAGCATTTGAAAACAATATTCCTCAGAATATCTTGAGTTTCGAAATCCTACTTGCCTTCATTACCTTCATAAAACCTTTTTCACTATTTTATTAGTTTTCCATCTTAAAGTCACCCTGTTGCTCTTAAAAGACTCATTATGGGCTTATACCTCTCCTTCTCATCCTTCTTTCCTACCTAAAACCTCTTTTCCCCATTCTCCCTTGTCAATAAACTCCACCCTCCCTCTAGGGTTTCTTGTTGTTGACTCATTCCCATGTCCTTTTGACATAATAACCTATGGCAATGTCTATTTTCACTTGAAGATCTTTAGGTCAAAATCTCATTCAAAATCGAGTCAAAAGCACTCACATTAGGTCATTAGGGTTTTACATTTTTCAAGGTCATCCTTGGATGTTTGAACCTTTGCTTTTCCTTTGCTATAATACGCTCGGGTGTAATAGAATGTCAAGACATATTTATTCAAGAAATACCTAAAATTTCAGAGGATTATCTTCTCAATTCAAAACCTACAAATAGAAAAAAATGAGCAAAGTTTGGCACTTTTGCACAAGTGTTGGAAGATTTATCGGCTAAAGATGCGAAGATGTAGACTCTCTACTCTGAATAAAAACAACTTACGGCAAGGAAAGAGGAAAAACTTGGTATTGTGAATTACTAGGGTTTATAAACTTGGTAGGCCATTTGAGTGCCAAAGTAGTGATTACTTGCGATGACATGGAAGAGAAAAGCACATGAGGTCAAGCATGAAGAGATTTCTATTGAGAAAATATTGATGGAATATGGAAAAAGGTAAGGTAGTGGACATAAATTAATGAACTTGAAAGGGCTATAGAGAACTTAGAAGACAACAGCAGTGATTGTTGTAGGCTATGAGACACTTAGGGTTTTGAAAAACATGGCGAGAGAAGGTGGAAACGATGAGTTAAGTTTATGGTGGAAACTACGGAAGATTTTGAAGATGCTAGTATGTGTAATCATCCTAAATTTGTCAAAGTAAACATGTCAAGTATCAATGATCAAAATAAAAGCAAACTCGATGACTTCATCAATGCGAAAAGCAAAAAGGAGCAATAAAAGAATATCGGTGACAAAGTAAAAAGACTTCAAAAAAATTAGAAAGTGGGTTTATCAAGTTAAAATAAATCTACAAGCCTATAAAAGCCCATTTACATTTCAAATGAATCATTGTTGCCTTTCAAAAGATCAAGAGCATTCGAGCGAGGAAAGGTTTGTGGATTTCTTGTAGGAATTCAAGAAAAATTTCCTTGTAGTTGCGCACCTAGTATTTGGCATTGTGCCCTTGCCGGTTTTCCTCAACATGTTTTCGAAGGTGTTGTGCGCACGGGAGTTGGCGTTGCGCCCTTCCCAAAAGCAACGTGCTCTTTCCAGAGAAGGACCCCATGAAGTTTTCCTTGGCAACACAACAGCTCGAGAGATTGGTGTTGCGCGCTTGGGTTGGTGTTGTGCCACAGCCATTGCGGAATTTGTGCGCTTGGCGAAAGGGTTTCTAAGTGATCCATCCATCCAAATCACGTCAAACTTTTCTCAATTCCTCCCAAGGTCCTCACAACAATATTAAGTGGTAATTACATGACATGAGCCATATTTTAAAAGCTATTTTATGATTCTTGATTGAATTGGAATGAAACCCTAAAAGAAACCTAAGTTTTAATTTGAAATCTTGTTTTTATCCCTTTTTCATCCTCCTTAAAGAAAATCAGTCATAAAGCAAAGGGTAATTACACTACTTGAGGGTTCTCATTCATCTCGCTGCCACAACACCCATTCCCTACATCCATTCCCTTCATTTCCAAATTCATTTCATCCATTCCTTCATTTCACCTCATTCCCTACATTTTCCAAAGCTACTACCCCATTTCATTCCTTTCCCCTCATCTCATTTCCACTTACACTCCTAGTATTTTATAAACAGTCTAAATGTACGGTGAAGATAGTGGTGGTGAGGCACTAATGCCAAGGATACATGATCACAAGGAAGGGAAGATAAATGAATTTGAACCCCTCAATAAAGGGAACTCATGGCATCTCCTCTTGTTTCTTGCTTTAAACATGTGGGGCTGTGAGTTTGTGAGAAAAGTGCAACAAGTCCAAAACCACACGGAGCTGAAAATATTATTTATCATAAATCTACATGACAAGCACGTCAATCTTGTTGGGGTTACATTTGAAATGTCCACTAATGCATTACGTGCTACGGGGATACCTAGTGTGGGAGAAGTGGTTCAAATAAGCAAACCTAGACATGAGTTATTTTGAACATAACTTCCAAATCTAGGTATAAAGACCACCACAATCCATCTTCATTTTCTCATATTCTTGATAGATATGCACCCACGATGAGGATAATAATGAAGTATTTCAATTGTGAGGAAGGTTTTTCCTACCTCTACTCATACCCTGTCTGTCTTCTTATGCATTTCACTAGAGTTAGAATGTTGCATATACCATATTATCTTTTGTAGCATTGAAAAATGGCTTACATTGTGCAAAAGAGAGATTTCAATTAGAAAATGCAAAGCCTATTTCATCATTCACTCATGAAGATGGTGCTCGTACCATCGGCTACGGCGGAAAAAAACATTCCATGGGAGACCTTCATTTCAATGTGAGGTTTCCTCTCACTTGGCCATCATCGACGGGATATTCCTTTATCTTCTCATCCTCCCACATCCACTTCTCCATCACATCTTGTTGTTCATACATCACCATCCATTCCTTCCATTCACCTCATAATGATCCTTCCTCATCACCTTTCCAAACCCTTCACCCTCATATCATGATACTTTGGAGCATCAAGTAGTGAAAGAAACATTGAGACGACTAGCACTAAATGCATGATATTGAACCATTTCCTTTGACCTATCATAGGGTCCTCAGCTAAGTGTTTGTTTCACTTGAGTTGAAAGGGGCTCTCCTTCTTCATCAACAAAACGGGTTGATAGGAGCAGAAGAGGTTAGAAAGCATGTCATTGTTGAAGAGGAGGATACACATGAAACTAAGCGAGGAGTTTCGGTTGATTTCTGCTGAAGATGAAGATGAGGAAGAGGATTACCAATATGTTGATCAAAATCAAGGATGCCAAGATTAGTGAGCTTCAATCTAATCTTGGTAGGGCAAGAATGTGATTAAGCACGGAGCTAGAGAATCGGTAGTTGAAGACAAAGCGGACCATCGGTAAGGTCGGGGGTAATTGGAAGCTCGGAAAGGGTCATAAAGGCCAAATATTTTCTATATGAGACCTTTGGAACTTTTGATGATAGTGAAGATGAGGAATATCATCTTCCTAGACGGAACGAGAACCATTGGGCTGAGGCTTTAGCAGGGAGAAAGGGGAGAAGAGGCGAGGTGTGACGGCTCACTCCGTGAGCTGCTTGACATAGAAATTAGAAAGGATAGATATTATTGGCTAGAGAGCCAATTTTCACCTAGAGGTTCAATAGAGAAGGCCACGAGAGACATTGAACTTCGAGGAGGAGATGGCAAGACATTATGCCATGAGAAACAAGATTGCAAGGGCCAAGCTCAAACGAGCCCATGCAAAGATTTGACTCTAAATGAGGCAAAGAAGGAAAAATTGAATATTCTTCTTCAAGTGTCTATCCAAGCCTCCCAAAGCCATGAACAACAAAAAGAAAATTCCATTTTTGGCACTTTGGGTGAAAATTTTGAATTTTTAACGGTTTGAAACTGAGAAAATTGGGCCAAACGCGCGGCCCTTGCTTTGGGTTAACGCTCTTTTTTAGGCCATGCAAACAAAAAAAAAAAGTCAAAATTTTCATGTTCCTCATGCCAATTACATCAACCTCGAAATTTTCAAAACATTTGGAGCAGCGGTAAGTCCCCTCAAGGCCAAAACTACCAAAAAATCACCTTTCTACCCTCTTTTTGGCACGGCGGCTGCGCGTTTCGCAGTCTTGGGAGAAGTGATTTTTGATAATGAAAATGGGCATCATTATAGAAATTGAAAGCATATTTGGAAGATAGACTCGAATGTCTTTCCAATGAGCCATCATGGAGCTCATTTGGACAGAGGCCTCCAAAGTTAGCTCCAAAAAAGGCCATTTTTCTCGGTCTTGGCGAACGCGCATTTGCACGCGTTGCGCCCCTATACCTTGGAACTGCGCCTCACCGGGAGTTATTGAAAAAGATATTTTGAGCTAACCAAATTCAAACTTATTCCAAAATTAGCTCGGTAGTTATGTTAAAAGTTATTATTGCAATAAATAGGTTTTAGATATTTTTCTTAGAACTTTGTAGTCTCAAGGTCAAAATGCATTAAATATGTAATAAATGACATTTTAAACCCTAGGTGGGGTTAACCTACTCATTTTGCAGATAAAGAATGCATGTATGCTTCATAATTTTTGTTGGTTGATTTTGAGTTGAGTACCTCATAGACTTAGAGGTTGTGAAGATTTTTTGGCTTTGGGCTTTGTAATACATTTTTAATTTGAATATCAATGGAGCAAGCATATTCACGGGATTCATGAATTTGTTTAAATGGTGATGTTGTTCTGATCTTGCTTGTATTTGTATCCTTATTTTTTCCATATTGTTCATATTTTCTCTTGCAATAGAACGGAAAATTTAGGTTAAGATATGTTGTTAGAGGCACCTTAAGTCACAATACTGCTTTAAATGCCTGCTTAATTGTTTTCCTACCTGCTAGGTTTGATTGGAGAATTCTTAATTTCTCTACCGATTCCACCTAGTTTGTTGTCTTGAAAATGATTTAATAAAGGGTCAAACCGAAAGAAATTTATGGTATGCCACAGTCACTTTGGTGTGAAACATTGTTTTTAAGGCCTTTCTTTGAAGTTTGCTTATAGGTTTTAGGCTAAAAGTTTATGGTTTGCCTTGTCCTTTGGTCTATATTGAAAAGTCAATTTGAAGGTATTTTATAGTCGATTAAAGAATTTAGGAGTTCCTGCTCTTTAATCATCACCAATACACTATCTTAAATGTTTTCTTTCTACGAAAGTGAATAGCTAGAGAATTTGGATTTTTGCTCTCTATGGTTTGTTGGATTGTTGTCTCAAAATTTACTTGATAAGAAAGCTAGGCAAGAAGTTTATGGTAGCGCATATGTACAGTTCTTTCTTAAGCATAGTGATCTTAAAGGCTATTCTTGTTCTAGTATATTTTTAAAGCATTCTTAATTGCCCTTTAAACCTACTAAACTCACAATTTAATGTTCATTTCCACACCCACCTAAGCTATTAAGATCCATTTGGCTTTGCTAAATTTCCCTATAGGGAAACACCCTACGATTTATTTTTGTACTTTTCAAGCCTTTCACAGACCCCATAGCCCAATGGTTTGAATTTCTCTTACTCTATACGACTGCTTCTTGATAAGCAACCCAACCAAACAAAAAAAAAACAAACAACCCTATCATTTTATCTAGCCTAAAATTAGCATCCTAAATCAAAACAAGTTATATCTTTGTACAAATATAGAGAGAGCCCTCTCTAAGTCCCGAAGAGAGCTAGGTCCTAGGACTCCAAAGTTGGTTTGATGTTACCCTTGTTTATTTGGTCTTGCCAATTTGACAAATTACGGGGACCTAAAATGATGATATACTTTTCCAAAATAATACCATATAACTTGGCCTAAGAGAGGGCGAATCATAATTGTTCGATAATTAGAGGTTATTTATATCCCCACTTTTAAAAATAGGAATAATAAGGCTTTGAGTCCATGGTTTAGGGAACCCTTGTTTGGTTGCTTAATTGAAAAGCTTGTGGATGTGAGGGATGAGGACGGGACCTCCAATTTTAAAGATTTTTGCATGGTAACCTTCAATGTCCTTAGCTTTTCCATTTGAGGGCGCTTAACTTGAAATGTGTCTTATAATGAGAAAACTTATTCCATTATAAGCGAGGGTTTCAAACTTATCTATGACATTTGGAGATTCATAAAGCTTTTTGGATAGCAATTCTAGTCGTGTATGAAAATTATATTATTATCTTTAGTTTTCTAGTTAGAATGCCTCAAAATTTCTTGGAATGAAAGTGTAAAGAATTTTCTTGTCTTTTATGAATATATTGCATTTTTTTTTCCTTTTAGTTAGGGCTTTGTATATTTTTATCTTTTCAATTTTAAGAGACTTCTCAACGAAACTGTGTTCTCTCCTCGCACTTTTACAATCTTTTTTATCCTTTTAGGAGTTGGTTTTGTTATTTGTTTTATTACTTGAAACTACTATTGAGAACTTTTTAATAGAATATGAGAGGGTTGTAAATAGTGCAGTAAAGAGGTATTCTATGCTGTCTATACTAGATAAAGGAAGCAAATTAATTTTAATTCATTTAGAAAAGATCATTTATTTTCTATCAAAGATTGATTCTTAAAGCTATAAGGATTAGCTTCTATTGGATCTCTATGCATGACAAAATTGAGAGTTACAATTAAAGGTCTTTGATCTAAGTCGGGCTTGTGGTCGTTTAAGACGTCAAAATTTATTATTTCGTTGTATAAGGGATATCGGAAAATAACATAGTCAATCACGTTGCTACCAAGCCCATGGAAGAATTGGTTAGAATTGGGCCACTTCTTTAGACCATTGAAAATTATGAGATCTTGAGCACTACGGAAGTGATATATATATATATATATATATATATATATATATAATTTTATTTTTTTATTTTTATTTTTTTACCTTTACGCACTAGGGGCTAGGTGGCATAAAAAAAATAATGTAAATAAAAATAATTAAAAAAACAAAATTGTCGAGGCCGGATTTGGGCAACACTCGGCCCAGCCCGACCCCAGCCCGGTGTCGGAGGCCGGCTAGGCGACGCTCCACAATGCCACCCGGTCAAGTGTCGGACGTTGGCTCGACGAGCGCTCCACGGAGCCATCCGTCAGCCTCACGGCCCTCGGCTGGGTGGGGGTCGATTCCCACCTAGCCAGGGGCAAAGGCCGACTTCTGTACGTGGCTGCTGTGGCCCCATGACCGAGTGTTGGAGGCTCACTAGGCGATGTTGCCCGGCTGAGGCCCCGAGCCCCAACTGGGCGGTGCTCCCTGGCTGCTTGCCCGGTCGGGGCCCGCGGATCCCGCTGGGTAGCTCCCTGGCAGCTACCCTGGCCCAGGTGACACCGACCGGCTAGGAAGCTCCACATCACCACCCAGCACGGCCTCGGGATCCTCGCGCGATAATTTTTTATTTTTATTTTTTTAATTTAAAAAATAAATAAATAAGTAAATGTTTTAAACACATATTAAAATTAAAATGATTTTTTTAAATAAATATTACAATTAATATTTTTTAATTTTAATAAATATTTTAAAAATATATATATGGTTTTACTTATATGTTTTATTAATTTAAAGTTATATAATTTTGTTTTAAATTTAAATTTTGTTTTTTAGTATTTTTTATTTTTGTAAAAATGTATTGTTTCTTTTTTAAATAAAATATATATATATATATATATATATATAATTTTAAAACTATACAATTATATTTGGAAAATTTATATAGGGACTTTCTTTTAATTTTAATTTATATGGTTTTACAAAAAAAATTGTATTTTTTTTTAAATTTGTTATAGAAAATAATTTTAGATTTATATTGGTAAAATTTAAAAAAAAAATTATTTTAACTAATATATATATATATATATATAATTTTAAAAATATGTAGTTATATTTGGAAAATTTATAGGGACTTTCTTTGTTTAATTTATATGGTTTTACAAAAAAAATCATTAACTAATATATATTTATATATGTGTGTGTGTGTGTGTGTGTGTGTGTGTGTGTATTTTTATTAGAGATGGCATCAACGAAGATATATGTGAATGTTTCTAGACCAAGGGTATCAAATGCCAAATCTAAAGTTACGAAATTTGGATGCACTACTTGGATATTGCTAGAACGCACTAAAGGATATTGTTGGACACATTATGGATATCGTTGGACACACTATAAATTTTTTTGAACACACAAAAATTGAAAACGTAATAAAAGTCAAGCAAGTGGCCCATCAAGTACATTCAAGCTTCTTTTTTAATAGGAGAACGCCTTGAAATAAATAAAATGGATTTTAATGGTATCTTCAAGACAATGAAACCGATGATGGTATACATATCTATACGCATTTATTACGGTATTATTAACTTAGGTGAATCATATGAGGTGATGCGCACGGTATGAGACATATGTTTGGTGTTGAATACAAACATTATTTATGCTCTTCCAAGAATAGTTAATACATGTGAAAATTTTAGCTATCGTTTATCAAAGGTCAAGTATGACACGGATAAGAATCTACAAATCTGTGTGCGAGAAGTGCAAGAAATATTACAAATAACATTGTAAGTATGTTTATTTATATTTGTGTTATGCATTATTGCAAGGATCATTCATTTTTATAAATTATTGATCATAGACATATTTTATTTTGTTTCATAGTATTTTTTGAGAGATTCTTTCAAAGATGTCGAGGTTATTATTATGCGGAGCCAAATTTTATGAAACATGATCAAGATTTTCTGAAGACGGAAAGAAGAAAAGGAGAAGGGCCTTAAAAGATAAATAGCTTCGTGACACTGCAATAGTACAAATATGGGATCAACAAAGACTCACTAAGGTGGGTCAATCTAGTAAAGTTAAACATGTTTCTTTTATTTTCTTTTTTTGTAAGTTGAGTAGTGCATGTCTTTCATTTTCAAAGGGAATATTAAATAATATAATCACCTCCAAGGCCTCAACCTTCACAGGCGGAAACCAAATATGTTGGCCATGGGAATGCATTATGGCTGCTCCAAAACAAAAACCTTCAGTCTATCATACTCATCTTTTAATGCCGAAATGTCTATAACTTTGACATAGTTCAACAAAATAGACATAGACATACTATTTTGACATATTTAAACAACACAGACATAAACATAGATAAATAAAATCACATTAAAAACAAACGGGACTAATATACATCTCAACCCTACGAGGCTCGACAAGTGTATGGTCTTTAGTGCTAGACCCAGCTATCCTAGGTTCGTTGCGAACTCTTTGAATTTGCTTTCGATTACGCAATACGTTACTACATTGTTGGACTTGAAACTAAAGTAACTAAAAATCCTTAGAATTTCTGGTCGTGGGATCCACTTGCATAAACTATAGAATTGTGCATGAGTGCCTTTTCCACCAAGTGCTTCATACGCTAGTATAAGCTGCAGTTTGTTGATATTGGGATACCCTTCCTCTAGTGTTTCCCGGATCGGGGCACTATCATTTCCCTTAGCTTGGCGAGTGATGGCTTCCTCCATTTAGCAATGACCTTTCTTGCTAGATCATAATTTCCTATAAGTAAGAGACGCGTCGGTGATGTGAGTCGGCCCCGAGGATTCCGTCCGGACTTCATTAGAATCTAAGTGGATTATTTCCCTCTTTCCTTCTTTATCCCTCGTTTCTGGTCTATCTCCTATTCACCCCACTGCGCTTCCTCCTTTACTACCTTTGCCTTGGCCATTGGACAACGCTCACGAGGAATGGGGATCGCAATTGCACTGGCCGAGCCTTTCCAACGGAGGTCATGTTCACTCTTCCGAAAATTGTCAATGAGATAAATCATGTTATCATAGACAAGGATGTCAACATATCGGTGTATTGACTAAGAAATCGATGAACCTGACTCTCCATCATACCACCCCATTGTAACCCATTTACTACCTCAATCAACTTGCATAGGTCTCTTGGGTGTCCTCCACTGGAGGAATTTCCACAACCCTTACGGTTACCATATAAACGACTAGAGACATACGAGTCATTTAGTTTCATGTTTTCATAAAGCAACCCGAGTTTTGGGTCGTCGCCTTGGGCTTACTGATCGGCCCTATCCTTCTATTTCACTCTACCCAATTCCCTATCCCCCATTTTACATAGCATAGTCACCGAACATAATAAAAATTAATTGTTTACGGCCCACGGTAAACCCACATGGTTCCCAGACACCCATTCATGCATCGGAACCATGCTACGCATACTTAGGTCCCCAAATTAATAGCGTAAATGGCGAACATGAATGTGGTCCATGTACATGAGGTTTGGAAAATTATGAAGAAACAAAACATACCCTTGTGATGCGGGATGATTTCCTTGGTTGTAGATGTGAACCGGCACTTCTAGCTTCCTCCTTCCTTGGTGATCTAAATAGGACAAACTATTTTTGTTGTTTTCTAGCTTCCTCATCATTATAAAAGAAAAGAGGCTTAATTATTGTGTCAAATAGAATTTTATGAGAGGGTTAATGTGTCAAATTTGTGTTTCTTTTATGATCAATTCATGAATTAAATTGGGTTTAAAAATACATAAACATAAATTAAGCTATGAGACAATATAATACACAACAAGCACATTACATAGTAGTGATGAAGAGTTCACCCCTCTTGGGCTACATCTCCTTGGACCGGCTTCAACGGCAGCCTCTTTGATTAACTAATGCGGAATTCCGAGGAGAAACGTGGTCGTTTAAGATGTCAAAATTTATTATTTCGTTGTATAAAGGATATAAAATAACATAGTCTACCACGTTGCTACCAAGCCCATGAATTTTAGGGTCTACATCTAATAGAATTGAGCCACTTCCTTCTGAATATTTACCGTTATGAGATCTTAGTCTTTGCGGAAACACAGAGGGATCTTGATATATATGTATATGTATATGTATATTATTTTTTTATTTTATTTTTGTCGCGTTGGGGGGTACGGGTGGCGTAAGAAAAGTAATTTAAATAAAATAATTAAAAAAACAAAAGCGCAAACGCTAACGGGGCGGGCGGCCTAGAGCCCCGCCCTGGCCGGGTGTCGAAGGTCGACTAGGCAACGCTCCATGGCGGCGATCGGTCGGGTGTCGGAGGGTGGCTGCGGCGGTGCTCCCGGCACTAAGCAGGTCGACATCCAGGCCCTAGCTAGGCGGTGGGTTTCTGGCAGCCAGGGTCGAAGGGGCGACTAGGCGGCACGATGCAGCAACGACCAAGGGCCGGAGGCCGGCTAGGCGACACCACCCATCCGGGCGTCGGATCCCCCGCGGGGCCGCGCTCCACAACACTGCCCAGTCGGGGACCGTCGGATCCCCATTGGCCGGTGCTCCACAACGCTACCCAGCCAGGGGCCGAAGGCTTGCTTAGAAGCGCTCCACATCGCCACCCAATCGGCCTACGACCCCTCACTCAGTAATTTTTTATTTTTTATTTTAAAAATTAAATAAATAAATATTTTTTAAAAACATATTAAAATTAAAATGATTTTTTTTAAATAAATATTAAAATCAATATTTTTCAAACATTTAATAAATATTTTAAAATATATATATGGTTTTACTTATATGTTTTATTAATTTTAAATTATATAATTTTGTTTTAAATTTACATTTTTTTTTAATATTTTGATTGTTGTAAAAATGTATTGCTTTTTTTAAAATAAAATAATAATAGTAATAGTAATAACAGTAATAAAAATAATATATATATATATATATATATATATATATATATATATATATATATATATATATATAAGTTTAAATGGTTTTAAAAAAACCAATTTTATTTTTTTTAATATATTTTATAGAAATTAATTTTAGATTTATATTGGTAAAAATTTAAAACAAAAATATGTGTTTTTTCATTAATTAATATATATATATATATGAGGAAGATGGCATCAAAGCAGATATCTATGAATGTTTCTAGACCAAGGGTATCAATTGCCAAATCTAAAGTTATAGTTGGATGCACTATGGATATTGTTGGACGCACTATGGATATCGTTGGATGCACTAAGGATATTGTTGGACACACTATGCATATTTTTGGACACATTATGAATATTGTTGAACACACAAAAATTGAGAAACGTAATAAAATTCAAGAAAGTAGCCCACCAAGTACATTCAAGTTTTTTTTTGAATGGGAGAATGCACAAGAAATAAATAAAACAGATTTTTCATGTTATCTTCAAGACAATGAAACCAATGATGGTATACATATCTATCTGTATTGTGGTATGATTAACTTAGGTGAATCATATGAGGTGATGGGCAGAGTACGAGACATATGTTTGGTGTTGAATACAAACATTATTTATGTTTTCCAAGAATGGCTAATACATGTGAAAAGGTTAGATATTGTTTATCAAATGTTAAGTATGATACAGATGAAGAATCTACAAAGTTGTGTCCAAAAATTGCAAATAACATTGTAAGTATTCTTATTTATATTTGTGGTATGCATTATTGCAAGGATCATTCAATTTTTTGTAAATTATTGATCATTGACATATTTTATTTTGTTTCATAGTATTTTGTTGAGATTATTTCAAAGATGTCAGAGGTTATTTATTATCTAGAGCCAAATGTTATGAGCGTGATTAAGACTTTCCACATAGAGACAGAAGAAGAAAGGAGAAGGAAGAAAATATCAATAGCTCATGACACTACAATAGTACAAAGAGGGGATCAACAAAGATTCATTAAGGTGGGTCAATATAGTAAAGTTAAACATGTTTCTTTTCTTTTACTTTTTGTAAGTTGAGTAGTACCTATATTTTTCGTTCATTTTCAATAGGGAATATTAAAGAATATAATCTCTTCCAAGGCCTCAACCTACCCTAGCAGGAAACCAGATATATTGGCCATTAGAAGGCATTGTAAGCCATCCAAAAACAGAAAATATTCGGTCTATCATACTCATGTTTTAATGTCGAAATGGCTATAACTTTGACATAGTTCAACAAAATAGACATAAAGATACTATTTTTTGCATATTTCAACAACTTGGACATAAACATAGATAAATAAAAGCACGTAAAAAACAAGTAGGACTAAGACCATCTCAGCCCTCTGAGGAATCGACAGGTGTCGAGTCTTTAGAGCTGGACCCAGGCATCTCGGTTCGCTACAAACTCTTCCGGAACTTCTCGATTCTTCCCAATCTGGAGTTCTGTTGTTGGACTTGAAACTACAGTAACTGAAAATCCTTCTGAGTTTCTTGAATTGCGGGATCCATTTGCATAAACTATGCGGTGTGCATGAAGCCTTTTACCACCAAGTCATTCATCTGATAGTATAAATGCAGAGTTTATTGATATTGGGATACCCTTCCTCTGGTGTTGCTCGGATCGGGCACTATCATTTCCCCTTCCAATATTATCTGCTCCCCCTTATCTTTGCCGGTGAGGGCTTCCTCCCATTTAGCAATGAACTTTACTGCCTATATCATAATTTCCTATAAGTAATTAAGAGTTGCATCAGTGATGTGGTCAACCTGAGGTTTTCGTCTAGACTTCCTTAGAAATTGAGTGGATGATTCCCCTCTTTCCTTCTTCATCCCTCGTTAAAAGGTCTATCTCCTATTCACCCCCCCCCCCCCCACCCCCCCACTTCCTTTTTTACTACCTTTGTCCAGGCCATTGGAAACTGCTCACGAGGAATGGGGGTTGCAACTACACTGAAAACCCGAGCCTTTCCAAAAGAGGTCATGTTCACTCTTCTTAAAATTTTCACTGAGACAAAGCATGTTATCATAGACTAGGATGTCAACATATCAGTGTATTGACTAAGAAATTGACGAACCCGACTCTCCATCATACCACCCCATTGTAACCCAACCCCCTCACCTCAATCAACTTTCAGAGGTCTCTCGGGGTGTCCTCCTGTGAAGGAATTTCCACTTCCCTTACGGTTACCATACACACAACAACTAGAGACAGACAGGTCGTTCAATTTCATGTTTTCTTAATGCCACCCCAAGTTTTGGTGGCCGACCTGGGCTTGCCCTCGTCAGCCCATCCTTCTATTCCTCTACCCAATTCCATATCCCCCATTTTACATATCATAATCTTGAACATAATAAAAATTAATTGTTGATGGCCCACGGTAAACCCATGGATTTCCCCAAACACCCATCCATGCATCGAAACCATACTCTGCATCACAGTCCCCAAATTAATAGTGTTAAATAGGCAGACATTAATGTGGTCCATGTATAGGAGGTTTGGAAAATTATGAAGAAATACAACATACCCTTGTGATGCAGGATGATTTCGCTGGTTGTAGATGTATAGACCGGTACTTCTAGCTTCCTCTTTCCTCGATGATCTGAATAGGACAAACTAGTTTTGTTGTGCTATCTTCCTCATCAATATAAAAAAAAAGTGCTTAAGAATTGTGTCAAATAGAAAGTTTATGAGAGGGTTTATGTGTCAAATTTGTGTGCCTTTTATGATAAATTCATGAATTAAATTAGCTTTAAAAACACATAAACATCAATTAAATTGCAGATAATATAATAAACAACAAGCACGTTACACATTAGTGATGAAGGACTTCACCCCTCCTGAGCTATGTCTCCCTGGACCAGCTTCAATGGCTTAGCCTTCTTTGATTAACTAATCAAAAATTTAAATACAGTCATTTCTTGAGCTCTGATGGTTCTCAAACCTACTCCAATGGCTTTGGGACACCCCCAATACCCCTATTTTGGTTCTGACTGAGTCGAATTCTGACTCTCTCGGCAAAATTTATGCCTCTTTCAATTTCGCCTAGAAAACATCTGCTAAATTTGGCAAACTGGAGCTAACTGTAGTTAAATTGGCACTTTCCACCAATTTTGGAGGTCTACCAATTAACTAATAAGTGGAGGTTAGCGCTAATTAAGTGTGCTTAATGCGTTAATCTTGTGCTTATCTTAATCCGCACTTAAGTCATGGATTAGGCTCTTTAAATGTGATTAGGTTTAGTAAACGTGGTTTAAGACTTAAACTTCACATTTATGGTTTGGAACTTCACTGGTGGTTTTGGGCGGTGGTCCTATGGACTGAGGTTGGCCCCTCTTTCCCCTGCCACCATTCAAACCTTAATTTAAATATAAGCTGATAGCAATATATGTTAATACTTAACGTGTAGCCGAGTTGGTATGGCTTGGTGCTAGCAGTGGGGAGGTCGCAAGGTCGAACTCCGGAGCCCCCATAAAGTTTTGACCAAAAAATTTACAATACATTTTGACCTTGGGGGGCACATGGCGGCCTTCGGGCTTGCCATGTGTCGTGACCCCATTGGTCTAACCCAAAACCATTAAACAAACCTGATTTCAACACTTTTCAAGCATTCACTGGGCCACCTAGGGGAATATTCCTTTTGCTGACTAGGTTGTACAGATGCCTAGTCATCATCTCTGTCACAAAATTTACATGTTTATTCAAGCGAATAGATCTCGTTTCTGGGAGAATACGATGACCATTTTTCGTGAAACAAAGTTTGTCGGATTTAGAACAACGAGAACTAAGCGGTCATTCAAGTTCCACTCCATTTCAAGAAATTTGAATTTTTAACAAATTTTTGCCCCCAATTTAGTTTTTGATCACTCCTTCCCACTCAAAGGATTTTGGACCTACAAAATTTGGTTATCTTATGAGAGTTTAATCCTCTTCACCTTTCCAAGTTATATCGACTCAATTCTACTTGGAAAAATCTTCATGACTGTTACACTAATTTTTGGTCATCTAACCATTTACAATTAGATGGATCGAAATACACCATGTAAGACCCATTTTACCATAGTAAAATTTCTTTCACTATAAGAAATAATTTAATAAACCATAGTTTATTAAGTTATTTCTGGTCCAAATAGGAAACCCCGTGAGGAATAATTAAATAAATCTTTATTTATTTGATTTTCCTCTAGGAATAATTAATTAAACCACTGTTTAAATAATATTCCTAGTTATATTTAACCCAATTGATGAGAAACAATTAGATAAATAATTATTTATCTTATTATGATCTAGGAATAATTAATTAAAGCATTATTTAATTAATATTCCTTGTTAAATTTGATTAAATCATTTAGGAATAATCAAATAAATTAGTATTTGTTATTCCTTAACCCCATCCTTGAAATGATAAATAAATCATTTATTTGTTTATTATTTCTAAATAAACGGAGTTAACCAATTTAAATTCATTTTCCCTCCAACAAAATATAATGAAATATTCCAAGTAGTTATATCTAGATCTTGGTTAATAATATTTTATTATGCACCATTATCAAGGATAACTCAATATTTTGTTATAAATAGGAGGGTTTTTCCATTCATTATTTACCTTTGATCATTTTATCATGGTCGGACTTTGATCCTCTTATCATTGTCACACATTGATTATTTTTATTTTCTTTTTTCTTATTGGGCTCCCTTTGAGTTCTACACGCCTTGGGTTTTATACACCATTGAGAGAGAGAGAGAAGCATTGAGGACAACCAAGAACCCATCCCATTGAGGGGGACTGGTGACATCATTCTTTGTTCCCTTCCGAGGTGTTAACATAATATAAAAATTCTTTATAAATATTGTCATGTCCATTAGATATTTGGAGAAACTCTTATTGCATTTTACTGTTTAGTTTCTTTATTTGCATAGATCTGGGTTTTTTTTGCATTTGTTTTGATTGTCTATTGCAGATCTAAATAAGTTAGATAGCCATCTTTTTTGTTAGGGTTGTTTTTCATGTGCAGCTAAAGTGATCGTTTTTTGTACACTTGTGTTAAGAATTCATTCTAACAATTGGCGACTCCATTGGGTTTTATTCAGATTCCTTCGTGATGATCTTCTTCAGTACCTAGGGTTTTTCTTCAATTATTTTTTAGCCTCTTAATGTTTTTTTTTACCTTTTATGCCCTGAAATAGTAAAAACTCTAACTTCTGAGTGCTTCTAGGTGTTTTCTGTAGGTAACAGGTACCAATCGCACCAGAGACAAAAAATATTTTCCACATCTTGCCGCCAGAGACTCTCGAAACTACAGCTCATAATTTTCAGCCCAAAACCTGTGATTTCAAGCTCAGGTCGCACATCCTAGGCCCAGAACTGTGATTCAACAACCTACAGGTTAGTACCTGTGACCTGCAACTTTTTTCAGGATTTTTTATGTAACTTTCAAGGTTTGCCGCAAGTACTATTCAAGGTTTTTTAACCTTTGTCTCTGCTCGTCTTAAGCCTGGATATGCTCATTTTTTCTCTTTGAAGTAGGAACAAGCTCCTTATGGTTTTAGTACACTCCCACCTTTTTAGGAGGGGTTTATCTGAGTAGGTAGTCTGAGGTTTTGCAGCGCTTTCAACCATTGTTTAGGGTTTGATCTCTATTTCTTTGAGATCCATTTATATTGGTTATTATCTCATCCAAAACTCCCTCTTAAGTCTTTTTTTACCTTTCCCTTAGGGTCCCTCTTGTTTCTCTTAGGGTTTTAACCTGTTGCCTCCCATTTTATAGCAGTTTTCCCTCTGGTTTCTTGTTGTTTTCTGCACCTCTTTTCAGCAGATATGAGTCATTAGATCCCTGTCCCTTAGACCTTGGATCTTTTGGCCACCTTGTGTAGTTTGAGTCAATTTCACCCACCACTTAGAATAGTTTTTTGGGAGCCCTTATTTTTGGGTGGAATATATGCATCTTTAGTTATTTATTTTACTGTCATTTCAATTTTATTTATAGTTATACAACATTTTTTATTTTTCTTTATGCACAATCGTCTGGGCTTAATTAAAATTAACACATAGATCGCACACACACACCTAAAGCAAAGAGCTCTTGGTTTACACCACCAAGCCAAGACATAAACATCAAAATTAATTTATCTACCCCTTTGCGCCTTTGTTTTTCTCTCTTCATTATTGGGTTACTTGTGTCTTGCGATCATTGCGCCCCTAAGGCGTTTATCCCCGAGACTAATAGGCATTCACCCTCAGTTTCCATTAGGAAGACTCAATCCACCTCGTAGAACCTGATTTAGTCCTCATACCGACTCTAATTCTGGTCCATCGGGCCCTCACTCTGATTCCGAACCTGGTTCTCCTCTACCTAATTTTTCCACCATGTTAGGTGCCAATGTAGGTATTGGTCCTCAAGCTGGTGGTAGCCCCGGCCCTAACTCTGGCACTACTAGTAGTAGAAACACTCTCGAAACCATCTCTGCTACTCATTTTCTACCTTTTATGGCAGGTTTAAGCCTCCCTGATTTCAGCCAGTTAATTAATGACCCTATATACCATGATCCAGGTTGGCCTTTTATGTTAACGAAGCTTCCTTCTGACATCCATAAGTTTGAAGGAAAATCTGGAGAGGACCCTACTAATCACGTATGCTCCTTTCACATGTGGTGTTTGTCCAATTCTATTACTGATGACTCCATCTGTCTTTGGTTATTCCAGCATACTCTCACTGGAGACGTTGCAAAGTGGTATGTCGACCAAGTCTCTGTCTTTCATTCCACTTTTTCATCTCGTGCTAAAGAATTTATGTCCTACTTCCAGTTACCTCTTTGATATGATACTGGTACAGAGGTGTTGACTGCATTCTATCAAACTTCTGCCACCCACCTTTCTGACCATGTCCAAGAATGGCATAGAAGGAGGAGCTTATGTCGAGCTCCCACATTCGATGACCGTGTTTATATGGATTGGTTTCTCAGAATTCTTTTTCCTTCTATTGTTAAAGATGTCGTATCTCACTTTCCTTAGAAATAGGAAGAAGCTCTCAAAATTACATTGAAATATGACTTGATCTATGCCCAATCTGGTTATGTTTATACCATTTTATCGAATCTTCCTAGACCTAGTGGTGCCAACGCACCGAGCGCATCTCATGCTGCCGACGGTATTGTTAGATCTATTTCACATCTGTATTCTCATCCTCCCATGGGTTATGGTTTCCCTCAGGGAGGGCCCAGCTCCTATAGCACTAATCCCCCTCCCGGAAATATGTATAAAGGACAAGGCACATTTGCCCCATTGCATCAACTGATGCCAGGGCGTGCAATCGCTCAACCTCTTTACCCCAATGTTGCTCAACCTCCTTTTTATCCTTATCAACAGCCTGGTGCTCCGGGCCCTCTGTCATTAGCACTCAAACTGGATTTGCTCCTAACCCATATCGCAGCACCACTCAGGCCGTATGCACAAGTAGAGTACCCATCAGATCCTCCAAATTCTAAGAAAAAGAGGAAAGGAAACCAAAACCAACTTGCACAAGGTAATCAAGCGCTCCAAGGGAACCATCCAAACACTAACAACCAGCAACAGGACAATCATCCCAATCAGGACAGGCCTCTTTGTACGAACAGGCCTTATTCTTATCGTGGTGTTTATGGCCATTATACTCACGATTGTCCCCTTTTACCCCAAATGTGCCAATTGTGGGAAGAAAAAGTAGCATCTAGAGGATAGCAACCCTTGGTTTCGACTCCTCCAAATATTTTTCATGTTCAATCGATTTTTTTCACTGATCCTTTCCCTCTACAAGGATAACTGGCTGCAAAATCCCCTCAAGATTAGGCTACCCCTCAACCCTCATAGTCTGGTACCTCTGATTACCATATTCGCATGATGAATTTTGAAGTGGTTAATACCACTGATGTTAACCTTCAAACTCAATCACGCCAATATGGCAAGCCACCTACTTTGTATGCAACCGAGTCTCAAACCAAATTTTCCACAAAGTCAAGTTCAACATTGAATTCCCCTTTACATATCCCTTAGCCATGGGCAGAGTTCATTCCCCAGATCACCAAAAGGCCATTACGCCGAACTATTGCTTCTGCCAAAGCCACCCACAATTACAGCATAATAGATGACTTAGCACAATCTCCTGCTACTATGTCAACATTGTAATACCTCCAGTCGTGCCCTTCACAACGTAAATCTCTATTATCTGCTCTGGGCAATGTGGATCCTTCAGATGATCGTTTGATTATCTTTGATGTTGACATGTCAAAACATCCCCACTTACCTTCATCCGTTGCCTTCCAAATACCATTCAAGATTCGTAATGCCCATGTCTCACGATGTATCATTGACGAAGGTGCATCCGCCTGCATGATGTCCGCCTATGTTTGGAATAAAATCGGATCACCTAATTTAGCCCCATCCACCATCACTTTGCGTGCTTGGGATAGTCACTATTCTCAGCCCCTTGGCTTGTACCGCAATTGTCCTATCACTCTTGCGAGAAAGATTGTTTTTATTGATATTGAAGTCATTGATGCCCCCTTGGATTACAACATCCTGTTGGGTTGTAGCTATACCTATGTGATGTCTAATGTCGCATCTGTAGTTCATCGTAAGATGTGCTTTCCTTACAATGGAAATATCATTACCATTAATCAGTTGACATATTATGAACCGAAGTCTCATACCTTCCCCAATTATATCATATCTTCGGTGGCTGATAAACAATCAGTCACACCTCTCACCAGTGTGTCACCTAGAGTCTATAAATATTCCACCTTACATGCTACATTTCCTGGTCTCCCCCATTTCGTCGCAGATCCCAGCTCGTCGAATGTTTGCATGATGCAATCGTCTCGGACTATCCATAAGCGGTCTAGTTCACCCACCCAATAGCCTACGCCTCTGAAACCTGTTGGTTGTAACTCGACGGAACCTTTAGGCCCTTTTTTTCAAGGACCTTCCTCCTCTACTAGTGTCTCTTCCACTCCTTTTCAACCAGGAATGGTTCCCCCTAGTCTTAACCATTTGGGAGCCATTTCGTTAGGCCATTACCCCTATGGTTAGATGTTTTTTCTCACTCCCCCCTTTGGATTCTTTTTGGTGCTTGTTATGGCTATGTCTAGCCTTCCCGATTTGACCCTAGGGATCCCAATTTGGTACATTGATGCCCCAACCGAAACCCTGCTTTTTTAGCTCAAACCTTATACCACTTTGACCTTGGTACAATCGGTCATCATGACTCCTGCCTTTGCTTCAGTGCCCTATCCACCTCAACAGGAATCTACTCCTGTTGCAAAAGCATATGGTTATGGGGGGCAAGCCAAAAAGAGGGAACCTAAGGATAAGGTTTCCCAAACAACTCCTGCTCCTCCTAAGCATCCAAAAAAGTCGCCTTTGTGCACTTTGTATGATGTTGTTGGGTATGCCACCCAAAATTGTCTTGAGCTCCCTCTTCTCAAACCTGTGGTCAACCAAATGTTTCCTGAATTCGATATCCCGGAGGTCCATGTTACCTTACCCGATTCAACTAAGAAACTAAAATCACCCTTGTGCTTTGTGTGATATTTATGGCCACTACTCTCACCTTTTTCCCCATCTCAACGATTTCCACGACACCCTTGAAGTTTTCCGTAGAGTCAAGGCCGAATGTAGTGGATCCTCTACTCCTCCACTCGTGCATTTGGCTCAAGCCGAACCGGAGGACATTTCTCCACCCATTATGATACCTCCACCCAATGTTGATATGATGGAGCCTTCGACCACTATCCTCTATCTATCATGATCCATGAGATACTTGGTGAAAAACCCCTTTGGGGCATTCCCTTCTGTTTCGACTAAACATCCTTCAATGATAACCTTGGGCTCAACATCGGTAGATGTTTCATATACTATCTCTTCATCTACCCTCCGTAACGATGCGTATGTGAACCATATATCTCATGATGATGCATCATGTAGCCCTACTGCATCATGTGGTCCTTCTTCTACCAGTCCCCCCATATTTCACTTTGATGAAGACACTATGGAAGCAATGACCACCCCTGACTTTCCTATGGATGATATGCACCAATGTGTGTACTGTTGGAAATACTAAGAGGGGGGGTGAATCAGTATTCCTTTCAATTAGAGAATTATTTAATCTTCAATTATTATCAGTGTTTATAAAATGATAGTAGCAAACAAGAGGAACAAAAATGCACAAAGTTTTTAAGGTGGAAACCCACTCCAGGACAAAAAACCACCTATTGCTTTTCTAATAATTCTTTAATATTCAACTCCAATTGAAAATAAAGCTCCAACTTCCTAGAATCTAGAAAAGCATTCTTCTCCATCTCCCACTGGATGGACGCTCCAATGCCCGAGATTCTTCAGTATTCAACTAAATGGATGCCCCAACACCCAATGAGCTACAACTCACTCTAGCACCACCCTACCACCCTATAGAAGAATAAAAGAATAATGAACTCCTATACCAGGGAAAATGGTCCACTTTAAAATGATATAGAATGATGTAAAAGAAGAAGATATACTAGACCATAACCCCAAATTTGACACAACCACCTAATTATGATCCTAGACCTCCCAACATTGCCTCTTCAACCCTTGGTAGATAGACACTAGTACAATTTTTACAATAATGTATTTACAATGACTTAGTACAAAGATACCTTTACAATGATTGTATGCAGTGCTGCCCACTTGAAGACTTCATGTGATGAACTTCTTGCTGTTGTTATGCACCTCGGTCACTGCTCTTTTCATGCTACCCTCTGTTGCACCTTGCTTTGCTTTGCTACCCTAGAAAGTCTGGTCCTTTGCAACCCTTGACAACACATGATCTAGCTTTTTCTTTGCCTTCTAGGAGCTTGATATTGAATCTGGTGTATCTCTATTATTTTAGATCCTCAATATCTAATTTTTGGTCCTGTAGTAGTCCTCTGAGTCATATTTCAAATGCCACAGGTCTGACCCAATTTGGATTCTTCAAGAGAATTATACCCAATCTCTCACAATGCCCTAAATATGGACTTTTTCAGTAGAGCACACTTGTACGGCATTCCACGTGTCACTGTTTCCTCATTTGGCTCTAAAATTGATAGAGAGAAAAGCACAGACTATGCACTATCTTCCATTTTTTACAGAATTCCAATCCGATGCGCATAGAGAGAGTTATGACGAATTTACCAAGGTCACTTCTTTGAGATGAATTTCAAGAGCCTACAAAAACCCTGACTTCCACATATCATATCTCCAAAAATATTACGCACCTTGATCTGAAATTTTTACAACAGCTTCCTCAGGATTTCGACTTCGCCTCATAAAAATTTCAGCTTCTAAACCTTCGTAGAAAAAAATTTATAGCGCAAACTCCACGATGACCTGTTTCATATCGCGAAATCCCTTGCTTAAGGAGGAAATGAAGATCACAATTTATATAAATGCTTAAGTTGAGAGAGGCTTCAACAAGTGAACGTGGGAAGGATTTTAGGAGCTTAAAAAATATTAATTATGAATTTTCAATGACCCATGCCCCAACCCCATGGCGTTTTAGCCCACTAACTGGGGGTACAAACTTCAAACATGAATATCTCTCAAACCGTGAAGAATTATGGCAGCGTACATATAATAATCTAAACATATCGACAAGTAGAAACCATCAAAAGCATTATTGACCCAGAATATATTAATTTGGTAGGTAAAAATTCCCATGAAATATTGGGTTAGCCCCAGGTGCTGCTTGGGTTGACATCAATGACAACCGCTGATCAACAATCTCCCCCTTTGGCATTGATGGCAACACAAGTACTCCCCCTTCGATCATGACACCTCTTCCTACAAAATTCTCTCCCCCTTTGACATCAATGGCAAAGGGTAACTCCCCCTGAAACAAAACCATCCTGCAGACCTGTACACACTTCCACTCCCCTTGACACACAACCGTCCTGCAGACCTGTAATCTACTTCCACTCCTCCTTTATATTCTGAAAAAGGAAAATGTAATGAGAACTTGGGAGAATCCCAAGCTTCTGGGGAAGATATTCCAATTCTGGAGAATATTTAATATGTGATTATTTTGGTGCTGCTTGGAATCTTGCTACTTGTCCAATTGCTTGCATAACATCTGGTCGGGAGTCTATTACATATAGAAGACTACTAATCATAGATTTGTACAACCTTTGATCCACATCCTTAGATGAGTCTTCTATGCTCAATTTGCAACCTGTTACCATTGGAGTAAGGATGGGTTTGCAATATTCCATTTTAAACTTCTTGAGCATTTCCTTGATGTACTTGGCTTGAAATATAAATATTCCTTTCTCTTGCTGAGATATTTGAAGCCCTAAGAAGTATGTCAGCTCACCAAGTAAAGACATCTCAAAATCACTTTGCACCTTTGTAGCAAACTTCTTACTTAGTCGAGCATCATTGCTACCAATTATTGTATCATCCTCTTTAGCTATTAGACATGCTTTAGTTGCTTCATCCAGAACATATATGTTGTTTGGAGCTCGACTTGTTGTAGCCACAATTTCACCATACACGCCTTTCCTGATTTCACATTTCATGGAGTTGAATAGTATTGTGTGTCCTTGATCACAAATTTGTCCAACACTGAGCAGATTGTGATTCATGTTTTCAACCAATAGAACATTCTTGGCTAGAGAATCTTTGCTTTAGAGAGTGACAGTACCTGATCCCATAACATTTGAAGATCCATCATTTCCAAAGGACATGGTTCCATCCTTGTATTTCAACGATACAAATTTATTTCTATCTCTCAGCCATATTCTGCTGAAAGTAATCATGACAACATACCACACATCTTTGTTCTTTTGAGCCTTGAAAGCGAGAGCACAATTATCATTTTTCTTCTTCTTCCATGTTCGTTCATTCTGTGGCTTCGAAGATTCTTCTGGAGGATTTTCAAGTCTGCAATGTTTGGCTATGTGTCCAAAGTTTCGACATTTGTAACATTTAATATTATTTCTTAAATGTTCAAATCTATTGATGTTTCACTAAGCCCTGGGAGGTTCATATTTGACAGATCTCCTGGAATTGTATTCATTCCTAGGGTACGTGCAACATTCTACAGCTTTATGACCAAATTTTCCACATGAATAACAGTAGCCATAAAAAATATGTTGGTACCTGGATGGAAATTTTCGTCGAGGAATTGTCTTCCAAGGTTGTTCTTGCGAATCTTGTCCAATGAAGTCTACATGCATGTTAGATCTCATAGGCTCATTGTATTTTGTTGTAGAAGGTCCTGCTTCTTCTTCTTTGTAACTGATGCCAGTTTTGTCGTTGTAAGATCGTTGATTGTTGATGAGTTCTTCCAATGCCCTTGAGCTGTTGGCATAGTTTTGGATAGTTTTTCCTTTCTTCACTTCCTGACGCAGCGAGACTACTTCAGCTTCTAATTCTTCCCTTTCTTGGTTGCTTTCTTCCAACTTCTTTTGAAGTGACTCTTCAATGCATTTGTGTTCTTCAACTTCAATTTTGAGACCTTGAACTTGTTCTTCAAGAGTTTTGGAACAGATCTTCTCCACCTTGAGATATTTTATAAGCTTGATTGCTTCCTCATAAATTTCTTCTATGGTCCATCCTCCTTCTTCGTTTTTTGATACCTCTTGTTTATTGTGCTTGGGTTTATTGTGCTTGGCCATAAACAATACTCTCTCATTGGCTTCTTCTTCAATATCATTGTCTTCATCGGATGATGAGCTATCTTCTTTAGAGAGAAAGTTCCTTTTGGATCCTTGCTTGTTTAATTTCTTAAAGCCTTTATTTCCTTTAGAGTTGCCATTACTTCTGTTTGGACATTTTGCTGCAAAATGCCCAACCTCATTACAGCTGAAACATATCAATGGAATTTTACCTTTGAACTGTCCCTTACCAATTTTTAGTTTTCTCATGAAGTAAGAATATTGTTCATCTGAAAGACCTTCTTCATCATCTCCCTTTTCTTCACACTTGCAGGTGCATGTCTTTTCAATTGAAGGTTGTTTATCCTTATTGGTTTTCTTAGATGCAACGAACGCAGTTTCTAGATGTGAAGTACCCTCTTCTTCATCAAGTCTCATTTCATATGCTATGATAACTCCATGTAATTCCTCTTTGCTAAGTTTGTCCATATTTTCACTATATTCTAAGGCTGATACCTTTGGGTTGAATCTCCCTGGTAACGTTCTAAGAATCTTCCATATAATAGTCTTCTCGTCAACTGGCTCTCCCAATCCTTCTAGAGTATTGGTTATTTCATCAACGTATTGGAAGTATGCAGCAATGTTGCAATCTTATTTCATTCTGAGTTGCTCAAATTTTGCTCTATAGATTTGAAGCTTTGCTTCTTTGACATTTGAGTCACCTGCACGTATATTCTCAAGCTTGTCCCATACATTTTTGGTAGTTTTACAACCCAACACCTTATGATAAGTAGATTCAATAAGTCCATTGATAATAATATTCTTTGCTTTTGCATCATTTACCAAATTCTTCTTACCTTGTTCATCTGTAGTTGATGTAAATCCATTTTGAACAGTATCCCATACTTCGTAACCTTGCGCCAAGAGATAGACCTCCATTCTTCCTTTCCAGAGTGCATAATGTATTTCATTGAATAGAGGTACACCATTCTTGGTATGCTCCATGACATCCTTCCATATATTAAACTGTTATTGAAGGAACCAAGCTCTGATTCCAATTGTTGGAAATACTGAGAGGGGGGGTGAATCAGTATTCATTTCAATTAGAGCATTAGTTAATATTCAATTATTATAAGTGTTTGTACAATGACAGCAGCAAACAAGAGGAACACAAATGCACACAGTTTTTAAGGTGGAAACCCACTCCAGGACAAAAACCACCTAATGCGTTTCTAATAATTCTTTAATATTCAACTCCAATTGAAAATAAAGCTCCAACTTCCTAGAATCTAGAAAAGCATTCTTCTCCAACTCCCACTGGATGGATTCTCCAATGCCCGAGATTCTTCATTATTCAACTGAACGGATGCCCCAACACCCAATGAGCTACAACTCACCCTAGCACCACCCTACCACCCTATAGAAGAATAAAAGAAGAATAGACTCCTGTACCAGGGAAAATGGTCCACTTTACAATGATATAGAATGATGTAGAAGAAGAAGATATACTAGATCATAACCCCAACTTTGACACAACCACCTAATGATGATCCTAGACCTCCCAACACTGCCTCTTCAACCCTTGGTAGATAGACACTAGTACAATTTTTACAATAATGTATTTACAATGACTTAGTACAAATATACCTTTACAATGATTGTATGCAGTGTTGCCCACTTGAAGACTTCATATGATGAACTTCTTACTGCTGTTATGCACCTTTTTCATTGCTCTTTTCATGCTACCCTCTGTTGCACCTTGCTTTGCCTTGTTGCCCTAGAAATTTTGGTCCTTTGCAACCCTTGACAACACATGATCTAGCTTTTTCTTTTCCTTCTAGGAGCTCGATATTAAATCTGGTGTATCTCTATTATTTCATATCCTCAATATTTGATTTTATTTCCTGTAGTATTCCTCTGAGTCATATTTCCAATGCCACAGTTCTGACCCAATTTTGATTCTTCAAGAGAGATTTATACCCAATCTCTCATAATGCCTTAAATATGGATTGTTTCAGCAGAGTGTACTTGTAATGCATGCCACGTCTCATTGTTTATTCATTTGGCTCTGAAATTGATAGAGCCAAAATTACAGACTGTGCACTATCTACTAATTTTTACAGAATTCCAATCTAATACTTAGAGAGAGAGTTATGAAGAATTTACCAAGGTCACTTCTTTGAGATTAATTTCAGGAGCCTGCAAAAACCCTGACTTCCACAGATCATATCTCCAAAAATATTGCGCACCTTGATCTAAAAATTTTACAGAAGCTTCCTTGGGATTTTGGCTTCACCTCATAAAAATTTCAGCTTTTGAACCTTCGTATAAATAAACTTAGAGCGCAAATTCCACGATGACCTGTTTCAGATCGCGAAATCCCTTGCCTAAGGAGGAAATGAAGATCACATTTTATATAAATGCTTAAGATGAGAGGGGCTCAACAAGTGAACATGGGAGGGATTTTAGAAGCTTAAAAAATATTAATTATGACTTTTCAATGACCCATGCCCCAACCCCATGGGGTTTTAGCCCACTAACTGGGGGTACAAACTTCAAACATGAATATCTCTCAAACCGTGAAGAATTACATGGCATGCCATATATAAATGGAAACATCTCGACAAGTAGAAACCATCAAAAGCATTATTGACCCAGAATATATTAATTTGGTAGGTCAAAATTCCTATGAAATATTGGTTTAGCCCCCTGGTGATGCTTGGGTTGACATCAATGACAACCGCTGATCAACACGTACTTCCTTCCACATGAGTCCCATGACCAGTATGTTGTGGAGTCTAAAGACTTCACCTCCGATGAGGTCGATCGGTTTTGAAATCCCATTCCTACACCCGATGCTTTCGAATAAAAAAGCATTGCCTTAGGGGCACATAGCACCCTGGAAGAAACTGAGGCTTACACCAAGCTATTCAAATAATTCCACAATGATTCCTCCAGGTCCTATTTCAAGATACCCGGACTTGAACCAACCATTTTCGAGCACCATATTAACACATGGTCCGATACCTACCTTATTCGTCAAGATTTGAGACACATTTCTCGACAAGAAGCTCTCAAAACCACAATTGATAAGCTCAAGTAGGATGGTTTTTCCTATCCCATTCTCAAGAAAACAGGCACCATCCGTGTATGTATGGACTTTCATGACCTGAATAAATTTAAACAAGACAACTTCCCTACACCATGTATTAACCATATATTTAAAAACTGTAAGGGGCATAGAAATCTTACCCATAGCACCCCCCATGCGTGTTTTATTTTTTCCATGCATTCAAGTTACTTGCATTGTCCATGATCTTCTCATTTGTTGTCTTTTGATGCCTTTGAAATGGATCCTTCATCCACACCGTACATCAGCTATGTCGACAGTGCAAGTCACTACTCATGGAATCTAGCCTCGACAGCCTGGGCCATTTTTACCCCCATACATTTGTTTGTCCTTTCCAACAGCGTACGTATTGGATCTGCCACCAATAATCAGGCTGAATATGATGTAGTGATAGGTTTGTTATTCAATGTCCTTGACCATCACATCCTTCATCTTCATGTTCGTTTATATTCCCTGTTGCTTGTCAGGAAATTAAATGGCGTATAATGTGTGCATAACCATGTCCTTTTTAGAAGATATTTACGAGTGAAACTCTTAATTCGTGAATTTGAAACCATTACATTCATTCATGTACCTAGAGCCCAAAATCACTATGTATATAGCATTGCAAACAATATTCTAGATTGGCACTTATCACATGCATTTAACACAAGACAATAACAATAAACAAATGGCGAGCCATATACTCATCATATATAAAAAGATGCATATCCATAATAGGTGTCCAAAAAATCATAAATGTGTCGGAATCCTCTACTCTAATACATCCAACATGCCCATACCATGTTACAAAAATCAAAATTGGTGGCACCTTATGCCCACACATCTAATCACTATTTGGAGGGTCCAAGCCAATGGCTCAGCTCCTGCAGCCCGCAGATCCCGCATACCTTGCCCGGCCATCGCCATGCACTGCATGACCCCTCGCCACTCTGAGGATAGCCCAACACATGCCTCAATGTAGCAGTCATCTAGATCATGTCAGTCATGCTCTGATAACGCGGTCATCAATAGCTCGCATCTGTGGTAGACATCCTCCAATAGTGCCTCTAAATCCGCTCTATCAGCTCCTCTAATTCCATTAGGCTCTACAGCCCCTAGTGCTAAGAGTTATCCCATATACCCGGTCGGTTTCACCAGTGCTATATCTACATACCAAAAGTAACGAATCAGTACCATATACATCATTATAAAACTTTAAATGCATCATAAAATATAACAACTTGTCACTTACCATCTGGTCCCCATGCTCGACCGGGTGGAAGTGGCAAGTTTGAGTTCCCCTGATAGTTAATCCCACTGTATGGATATTCATCTATATACAGCAGAATTTGGTCCCAATGTGTGAAGAACTCAGGTAGGAACACTCATCCAACTCCCCAACCTTCTCCTCTCCATAGTATCTGCCCCTAGCGATGCATCTTGGGCTCTCGCAGGCCCCCATCCTAGATTTTCACATGAGGTCGAAATGTAGAGATCTTCTCAAAAAAGAGTGAGCATAACATTGTACCAAAAGCACAGTCATGGTTCACTTTTCGCTTACATAGAAACAGTTTTCATTTCAAAGACAGTAGAATCATCTGGGCCCACCCATAGTAGGTCCCCCTCAACACTCTCTCAACAAGCATCATTTGCCCTTTGGTGATGTGGTGGAAGGCCTAGTTGCCCAAGATCCACAACACTGTTGCAGTGACAAACCAAGTCTCTAGTATCTCCAAATATCTAATCGGTATAGCCGTGCCCTTGACATGAACATTTGGTCGACAATGGTGTTCCACAAACTCAGAAATATTTCGCCCCTGCGGTAATACTGGCTGGATGTTTCCCACCATCCCCAATGGTGAAAGACCAGTCAGGAAATAGATGTCATGAATAGTCAGCTCGATATGGTTCCCCTGCACTATAAAGACCTCCAGCTCTAGGTCCCAATAGCTGGCTATCCTAGCTAACAAGGGCTCTCCTACCCTCATCAATGGGTTCTCAACCAACTTGAGAACCCCATATCTCACTAGCGCACCTCGAACAACCTGATCCTCCTAGATCTCATAAATAAGTTCCTCAAAGTATCTCTCTCTCTAGTTGATCTTCAACTCTGCCATACCTACAGAAAACCAGCAATTTTTCAGTGAGAGGAAGGAAAAACTACATAAAAAACATCAAGCCCCAATTCCCAGCCAAAAACAAGAAAAAACCCAACTTTTGGCAGCTCGCACTTTTTTCAGCCTTGCACCTGTGAGGTCATAGTTTTTCCTCTCAAACCTACTACCTAGGTCGCAGAACAGGCCCCAGAAAGTGTGAGTCGGCCGTGAGGAAGGGCAGAGTGTTTTTCCTAGGCTTTGGGCACCTAATCTTAAATTTTAAACCACTGAAATTGAAGAGTATGGTTAGGGCACCTACCTGCAACTGGCGGATCTTGATTACAACGGTTGGTTTTTCTGCTACCAACCCCGCAAGATTTAGGGCATTTTCCTCCTCTCCACATTCACCACAACTACACTTGCAAATGAATAAAATTGGAGGGAAATCACCCTGTTAAAAGAAAAACCCTAATTTTTCTTTTTCCAATTGCGACCGAACCATAACTCTGTTTGACGAACTATCAACATCATTGGAAAGCTCTCACTGAGCTCTAAAATTTCTATTAATTTTTTTTTGGTGATTAGATACTTCATCCAAACACATTTTTTCCAATAAGGGTCACTTCGCCACCTCTCAAAATCGAATTTATACATTTGTGCCACTTGTACTTGGGGCGCCACTTAGCCTTAATACTTGTTGACGCGTGTGTCGATCTTCATCGTGAGTAACCATCTTTTGTTCATGATTTTATGGTCCCCACCGAGCCTATTCTTTGTGCCAGCATCATCGAGTCGCCCTTGATTAGTGCATCCGAGTTGATTCATCATCGCATTCATGGAGTTTGTCATGAGTCCCTTTGCCTCATGTTACAGTATCCCATCCATTCATGCCTTCTCCATCTCTCGTGTAGCCCATTTTGGCCTCCAGCCTCACTTTTCCCCATCCCCTCAAGAGTCAAGCCACTCATTGCCAAGTCATACATGATTTTTATGCTCTGAAAAGGGAGGTCATCTGTTTTCTACTCAGTGTCCCCCATTCCATCACCATCCCTGGTGTCAGTCCATCAGTCGCTCTACTATGATCTCTCATGCCTTAGTTGAGTACCCTCATTGCCTCACCTATGGCAAACCTCTTTCTGTTGACATCAACACATTCATTCCATAATACAGGTCTAGAGGGCAGTGTATCTTGGTTCTAACTTCCATTATTGTTAGGTGCTTTGGATCAGGCAAAGGGACTCCTTATTTCCCTTTGACTTGATTTTTTCTCATCTGCTCCACTTCAGCATGATCGATATTCGTATACTTGATACTTTGGTGATCCAGCATATTGATACAATGATTTTCGGGTGTGTGTGATATGTTTCAAACCTCATGAGGGGGTGGCCCTTCAAGTAGCCCCCCACATGCCTAGATGACCTCATTTTATGCTACAGCCTAAGATGCAGCTCCGCAAATTTGATGGGTTCAGACCTAGCTGCTTGCAGCGCCTATAGCATGCATGTATCACTTAGATGATCCATTCATATTTTCAGAGCCCTTTCCTATTTATCAAGGCTTCTCTGGTTGTTATTATATCTCATGTACTGAGATATTATTGTATTTAGTCCTGGTTGTTGTCTCAGGTGCAGTATGTATGTGGGATCCATTATGTTTTTGTTTGACCCATGTTTACGCTAGCATATTATGTAATTTATAGCTCAATCTCATTTTACTGGGCGCACCATTTTTCTTTGCACTTTGTCATCTCAGCAGGCATAGGTATGCCTCCCCTACCTCACTCAAAACAGGTACCCAAAGATTAAAGGAGACTTATCTCATTTGTAGGTCTCGCCCCCTCAGGGTTAGTATCCTCTCTCGCTTCACTCTGTCTATGTATCTCTCTCTCCATGACCCCCCTTAGCTCAATCATACGATTAGCTCCTAACACTTGTACGTTGGGGAGGAATCTGTTACACCAATTTTTGGTCATCTAACCATTTCCAATTAAATGGATTGAAATACACTCTGTAAGACCAATTTTACCAAAGTAAAATTTCTTTCACTATAAGAAATAATTTAATAAACCATAGTTTATTAAGTTATTTCTGGTCCAAATAGGAAAACCCGTGAGGAATAATTAAATAAATCCTTATTTATTTGATTTTCCTCTAGGAATAATTAATTAAACCATTGTTTAAATAATATTACTAGTCATATTTAACCCAATTGATGAGAAATAATTAGATAAATCATTATTTATCTCATTATTCTCTAGGAATAATTAATTAAATCATTATTTAACTAATATTCCTTGTTAAATTTGACTAAATCATTTAGGAATGGTAAAATAAATCATTATTTGTTAAATTACTCCTTAACCCCATCCTTGAAATGATAAATAGATCATTTATTTTATTTATTTTTCTAAATAAAGGGATTTAACCAATTAAAATTCTTTTTCCCTCCAACAAAATATAATAAAATATTCCAAGTAGTTATATCTAGGTCTTGGTTAACAATATTTGATTATCCACCATTATCAAGGATAACTCAATATTTTGGTATAAATAGGAGGGTTTTTCCATTCATTATTTACCTTTGATCCTTTTATCATGGTCGGACTTTGATCCTCTTATCATTGTCACACTTTGATTATTTTTATTTTTATTTTACTTATTGAGCTCCCTTTGAGTTCTACATGTCTTGGGTTTTCTACACCATTGAGAGAGAGAAACTCTGAATCTGAAGCATTGAGGACAGCCAATAACCCATCCCATTGAGTGGGACTGGTAACATCATTCTTTGTTCCCTTCCCAGGTGTTAACATAATATAAAAATTATATATAAATCTTGTCTTTTCCATTGGATATTTGGAGAAAATCTTATTTCATTTTACTGTTTAGCTGATTTATTTGAATAGATCTGGGTTTGTTTTTCATTTCTTTTGACCGTTTATTGCAGATCTAAAGAAGTTAGACAACCATATTTTTTGTTAAGGTTGTTTTTCATGTGCAGCTAAAGTGGTCTATTTTCATACACTTGCGTTAAAAATTCATTCTAAGAATGACGACCACTTTTGTTCCTTGACATGCCTACTCTGGAAAATAGCTTGGTACTTCAACCAATGTCCTCCTTTTGTTGTTGACCCTTGCTAGCTTCTTGTTGACTAATGAAAAATATCTCGTTGTAACAAAGCAATCTCTCTATGCTTGGAAAGCTTGATTGATGGCCTTCCCACTAAGAATCATGTTCCTCCTTTGCATAAACATGCATTTGATGCAATCTTCTCGTTGGAAATTCTTTTCCAATTTAAGCCATCTTAGTGAACTACAGCAATGAATTTAAATATCAGTAATCACTAGAAATGAAATGACCATTATTTTACCTCCATGGTACCAAATTCCACATCTGGAAGAATGTCTTCGTCTTCTCTTTCGCTTCTTGGCATCATGCATCATATGGTCTACAAAATGGTTGTTTTTTTTGCTACGATATTTTGTAATATTGTCCCTCTTTCCACTTCTTGATTTCATCATCCTCTAGTATTGACATGTTGCTCATGCCATGATTTGAGAATTAACGGTTAATCATGAGCCTCGATCTCTTCCTTTTGCTCCTTCAAAGAAAAAAATGTCACATCATGTGAACATCAACATGCATTCTTACGTCTTGGTGTACAAACCCATCAACCAAACACAAGTCGACAAAACATACATCTTCAAACCATTGACTCTTAATTCAAACAAAATCATGTACAACACTTGACGATATTTTCCCAAAACAACAAGAATTTCACATCTCATGAAACTATTCGTAAACATCTCCCTTTCATCCTTGGAGACTAAATCAACTCTTCCAATTCAATAAAACATACATGTAACAATCAATCAACCAACACAAGTCGATCACTCATGCCTGTGCAACCAGACTAAAACAATCAAAAATTCCACTGTTCACACACACAAACTCTCATGCATGTATACAATTATCAACTCTCTCGCAAGTACAACCACAAGTACAAGAATCCCATTGGTATGTACGAGAACTTAAAGAGCTGAAATGACCAAATTTGATGCAACAAAGTGAGTCAACAAACTCCACTTTCAAACACCCTCCTAGCGTAAACATGCAACATGCATTCTAGAGAAAAAGAAATGGTTTCACATGCAAATTGCAACTACAAATTTCCATATTTGTTGCATCTAAGTGAGTCAACATAACTCTAATTTTCCAACACCTTGCTTCGTGAAATATGCAACATAATTCCAAAGAAAATAAATGCATTTAGATAACAAGGAAATGTTTCAATAAGGCAAGATTTGTATCAATTATCAAAATAAATGAAAGGCCTTAATTGGTTAAGAAATCTAACCATCTCTTTCCAAACCACTTCAATGGCGCTTCTTTTAGCTGTGTTAGAAAATTATATATTATGGAGAAATGTAACACATAAAAATATGCGGAAAATAAAAGCACACAAAACACATAAAAGCAAAGAGACACAGATATACCTGGTTCACCCATTTTGGGCTACGTCCACCCCGAACAGCCAGTCCTTCCTTTCTATTATCCAGCAAAAATGAAGAGACAAAACCTACAGTAGATCCGCTGTAATATCCTTTGTTCTCTCTCACAATCTCCCTCTCTTTTTCTCGCTCCGAGAATAAACACATGATACACAGCCGCAATACAATACCCTCATATATACAAGGGGGTTGCCTTCTAGGGAAAAAAACCCTAATCTAAACTTAACTTCTACCGTTAGATCATTTGCCTAATGAACGGCCTAGATTGACTAGAAATTACTATACTTTTAAAAGGAAATTTTACATATGTTTTTAGCTTCGTGAGTGCTGCCCCCGAAAACCCCCGCCAGGGGGGGGATCCAAAAAGCACTGCCGCCCCCCCCCTGGACCCCCCACGGTAGCGATTAATTACGGGTGGCATTTCCGCCCCTTTTTAAGGTACAGCGGTCCAATGTTGTGATATAAAGTAAACAAGATAATCAAGCTCCACACCCAACAATCTCCCACTTGGAGATTGATTGTAGAAACTCCACCGCTGCTTCATTTGTTGGACAATGACTCCTCTTTGGACCTGGTTGTTTCTCATCTTCATCGTCATCCTTGAATACCAATTGAAACTGAGCATGTTCTCAGTTTTTCACTGGTTACAACTTTTGTTAGCATACCTACAGGATTCTGGCTAGTGTGTATCTTTTCCAGCTTCAACTCTCCATCTTCCAATACTGACCGTATGAAATGGTACTTGAGATGTATGTGTTTAGTCCTGGAATGAAATGCTGAGTCCTTTGCAAGATGAATAGAAATTTGGCTATCATTGTATAGTGTGCCCATATCATGCTTCTTACCCAATTCATCCATAAACCTTTGTAACCAAATCATTTCTTTACTAGCCTCTGTAGCAGCAACATACTCGGCTTCTGTTGTTGAAAGTGCAACAACACTTTGGATTTTTGAAACCCATTTTGACAGTTGTTCCACCTACATTAAATACATATCCTGTAGTGCTCCTCATGTTATCTTTGTCACCTACCATATCTACATCAACATATCCCTGTAGAGCAATGTTTGAACCACCAAAGCATAATGCTTGATTTGTGGTACCTCTCAAATATCTGAGAATCCATTTTACTTCCATCCAATGTTCTTTTCCTGCATTGTTCATGTACCTACTTACAACTCCCACTGCATGTGCAATATCAGGCCTTGTGCAGACCATTGCATACATTAAGCTTCCAACTGTTGATGCATATGGAAATTTAGACATATAATCCATGTCTTCTTGGGTCTTTGGGCACATCTCCTTACTAAGTTTGAAATGGCTAGCAAAAGGTGTACTAACTGGTTTTGCATTCTGCATATTAAATCTTTTCAACACCTTCTCTATGTACTCATTCTAAGACAGTGTTAATTTGTGATTTTTCCTATCTCTAGTTATCCTCATACCAAGGATTTGTTTTGCAGCTCCCAAATCCTTCATTGCAAATGATTTTCCCAATTTTATTTTGAGCACATTTATTTCCTGCATGTTAGATCCTGCAACAAGCATGTCATCTACATACAATAACAATATAATATAACTGCCATCATTTTTCCTTTTTAGATAAACACAATGATCAGAGTGACATTTAGTATAACCTTGTTCAGACATAAACTTGTCAAATTTTAGATACCACTGCCTTGGGGCCTGTTTTAAGCCATACAAGCTCTTCTTTAACATGCACACCAATTTTTCTTTCCCTTTTACCTCATATCCTTCTGGTTGCTGCATGTATATCTCTTCCTCCAAATCTCCATGGAGAAATGTTGTATTTACATCTAACTATTCAAGATGTAAATCTTCCGCTGCTACAAGACTTAAAATAGTTCTGATTGAATTCATTTTAACAACAGGAGAAAATATTTCATCAAAATCAATACCTTTCTTCTGTGCAAACCCCTTCATCACAATTCTAGCTTTGTACCTCTGTTTTCCTCCATCTTCTTCCTTCAACCTGTAAACCCATTTATTCTGCAATGTAGTTTTACCTGCAGGCAACCTGACTAAGTCCCAAGTCTGGTTATGCATTAAGGAGTCGATCTCTTCTTCCATGGCTAGATCCCACTTCTTCCTGCTTTCAACCTGCATTGCTTCTTCATAACATTCAGGTTCACCAGAATCAGTCAACAATAAATAATATAATGAAGGAGAGTATCGTTCAGGGGGTCTACTTATCCTGGTAGATCTTCCAACACCACTTTCAGGTGTTTGAGGTGCCTGTTGCTGTTGTGGTGGTTGCTGCTGCTGTGGTTGTTGATTATTATTATTTTCAGGAACCTTTACTTTTTCAGTTATCTCATCAAGAACCGTGTATTCCTTGCTTTCTTTTTCTTGTTTCTTTTCCTGCAGCTGATTCTTATACAAGACCTTTTCATTGAATATTACATCTCTGCTCCTAATGATTTTGTGATTTTCATAATCATATAAGCGATAACCAAAATCATTAGCACCATATCCAATAAAGGTACATTTCTTTGATTTTGCCTCAAGCTTTGTTCTGTTTTCTTTATTAATATTGACAAAGGCCTCACAACCAAAAGGCTTTAAAAAATAGTAGCTTACCTTTTTACATGTCCATGCTTCCTCTGGAATACCACCATCCAAGGAACTTGAAGGCCCTCTGTTTATTAGATAAACAGCAGTATCTACAGCATCTACGCAAAATTGTAAAGGCAATCCTGCATGCAATCTCATGCACCTTGCACGCTCCATGATTGTTATGTTCATCCTTTCTGACACACCATTTTCTTGTGGTGTTCTTGGAACTGTCTTCTCTCTACGAATTCCATGCTCTGAACAGTACCTATCAAACTCTTTGCTGCAATATTCACGTCCATTGTCTGATCTGAGACACTTCAACTTCTTTCCTGTCTCAATCTCAACCAAAGCTTTCCATTTCTTGAAAGTATCAAATACATTAGATTTATTCTGAATACAATAAATCCATGTTTTTCTAGTTGCATCATCTATAAAAGTAACATAATAACGAGAGCCACTGAGAGATGATACTTGAGCAGGTCCCCATACATCTGTATGCACAAGCTCCAATTTTTCTCTCTTCTTTTCTTTCCCAACTCTGAGAAATCTGACTCTCTTTTGTTTTCCATAAATGCAATTCTCACAGAAATCCAAATCAACATTCTTCAAACCTGGCAGCAAATTTCTTGAGTGAAGAATTTTCATCCCCTTCTCACTCATGTGTCTGAGCCTATGATGCCATAATTTTGCATCTGCTCCTTTGGAATTTAAAGCATTAACAGAGTTAGAAATACCATTGCATAAATACAATGTACCAACCTTTTCGCCTTTTGCTATTACCAGGGCTCCTTTGGTGAGCTTCCAAGTTTTATCTATGAAAGTTGTCACACAACCTTCACTGCCTAACTGCCCTGTTGAAATCATATTTTTCTTCAGATCTGGAACATGCCTTACCTCCTTTAGTAGCCATTGGTTTCCATTCTATTGTTTTACAAGAACTTTACCCATTCCAACAATTTTACAGGGTTTATCATCACCCAAACGAACTTGTCCAAAATATCCTTGAACATAGTCATGAAAATATTTCTTATCAAGTGTGGCATGGAATGAAGCCCCTGAATCTACAACCCAAGAATCAGTAACATTTTCGAAAGAAAAAATCAAAGCATCTTGTAACACATCACCTGTCATATTTGCTTCATGATTGTTTTCTTGTTGTGTGTCTCCTTCTTTTCCCTTCCGAGATCTACAATCTTTCTTTAGGTGTCCTTTCTTTCCACAATTCTAGCACACTATCCCTGATCTGGACTTGGATCTGCCTTTCCTTGATTCACTGCGATATCCCGAGCTCTTTCCTCTTTCCATTCTTCTTCCCCTAGACTCTGCACTCAAAGCATTACCTGATGTCTCAAAGGAGCTTTTCCGTCACATTTCCTCGCTAAGGATAGCACCAACAACATCATCAAACTTTAAAGTACTAGATCCAAAGACAGAGTTACTAATGGCCATAACTAAACCATTCCAGCTTTCTGGTAATGAGCACAGGAATAACAGAGCTCTAACTTCATCATCAAAGTTTACCCCTACAGAACTTAACTGACTGGTAACTGTATTAAATTAATTTAAATGGTCTGCAACAGATCCACCTTCTGACATCTTCATATTAAATAGTCGTTTCATAAGAAATACCTTGTTTGAGGCCGAGGGTTTTTCATATAGTTTCGCCAATGTCTGCATCAAACCCTCTGTTGTTGTTTCCTTCGAAATATTGAAGGCGAATGATGCCGCAAGACACAATCGTACTATTCTGAGTGCCTTTCTATCGAGAATGTTCCATTCCGCATCTGTCATGGCCGTCGGCTTCTTTGTTTTTCTGCTCAATGGTAGGTATAGATCTTTCTGATACAGATAATCTTCCATCTACATCTTCCACAATGGGAAGTTTTGGCTGTTAAATTTCTCGAACCTAAACTTACCATCGTCCGCCATTTCTCCCACTCGAACCAGGAACCCTTCTTTTCTGCGAGTTTATCAGCCAAATATACCTTCGACTCTGATACCAGTTGTTAGAAAATTATATATTATGGAGAAATGCAACACATAAAAATATGCGAAAAATAAAAGCACACAAAACACATAAAAGCAAAGAGACACAGATATACGTGGTTCACCCAGTTTGGGCTACGTCCACCCCGAACAACCAGTCCTTCCTTTCTATTATCCAACAAAAATGAAGAGAAAAAACCTACAACAGATCCGTTGTAATATCCTCTGTTCTCTCTCATAGTCTCCTTCTCTGTTTCTCGCTCCGAGAATACACACATGATACACAGCCGCAATACAATACCCTCATATATACAAGGGGGTTGCCTTCTAGGGCAAAAAACCCTAATCTAAACATAACTTCTACCGTCAAATCATTTGCCTAATGAATGGCCCAGATTGACTAGAAATTACTATACTTTTACAAGGAAATTTTACACATGTTTTTAGCTTCGGGGGCGCTGCCCCCGAAAACCCCCGCCAGGGGGGGGCTCCGAAAAGCGCTGCCGCCCCCCCCTGGACCCCCCACGGTAGCGATTAATTACGGGCAGCGTTTCTGCCCATTTTTAAGGTACAGGGGTCTAATGCTGTGATACAAAGTAAACAAGATAATCAGGCTCCACACCCAACAAGCTGCACTTCATCATGTGTATCATCATGACCCACATCAACTATGTAATCCTCTTTTCCATTCTTGTCAAAATCTCTCTCCACCTTCTTCAAATGTCATGGATGACTTATTGGATGCAAATTTTAACACTTGTCTACAAGATGACCATGCTTAGGGCAATGAGTGCAAAATAATTGCATCTTCTTTTCAACATGGTTTGCATTGTCCATTGGACCTTTTGCTTTCTATCTCCTTTGTTTTGAAAGTTTCCTATGTATGGATATCTTCTTCCAACACCTCGAACCAGTATGGTTATTCAAACCACAAAAGGAACATGTAAATTTTCTCCAAATATTATGTGAGGATTTTCCATGTTTATCATAATTAAACGCGACTCTTCGCCTTCTTTATGTGAGGATTTTCCATGTTTATGTGAGGATTTTCCTTGCACATTAACCGTTGTCGCCTTCTTGAGGAGGTGTATTTGATGAGGTAGTGGCTCTCTTCGGAATACCAACAATGGCTTCAATGGCTTTAGAGCTTTCAACATCCTCTTGTTTTCCATTTCCATTAGTTGTGTGCTTATGAGCATCTTCTTGCAAAGTGGGTGTAAAACTTTTGCATTCCTCATGAACACAAACTTCACAAGCTTGAGGTAATGAACATGTAATGAAAGTATTTCTTGGAACATTTAAAAAATTATCCATAGTTTTTGAGTGCTCTACATCATCTTGTTCACCAAAATCTAGACCCATGTACCTAGACCTTCCCTCAACAATAATAGGGTTTATAATTCCTTGTGCATGTCTGCCTAACCCTTTACCTTCATAGCCCATTTTTTTTAGCAATGTGGACCATTTTTTTCTAATGTGTCTTTAAAAAATAGCAAAAAAATCATCTTGAGAGGAAATTGAAGATAAAATTTAGTTGCATACCTCATTTTCATGCACATACTTGGCTAGGGTTTCCTTGGCATCATGGAGTTGAATCTACATCTCATGCATATTTTCTATGGTTTCATTTGCAATATGGACCTGAGTCTCAATCTCATGCATCTTTTCAAGAAGATCTTGCTTCTCCTCCTTCATGGCCATCAACTTATCCTGAAGCCTACTACTCTCCTTACTATCTTCAACCATCTCTTGCACCATATCTCTCATGATGAAGAGCTTCTGCAAAAACTCTTCATCAAAGAGTCTTGCTAAGGAAGATTAATTAGAATCAGTACTAGATGAAGTTGCCATATTCACACTTGTAATGCATAAAAAAATATATTGTTTTTGTGATTTGAGAGTTTGGTCCTCAATCTTGACCTTCTCCTCTCTTCATCTTACATACATAAACTTGCACACAATTAAATTCTCCTTGCACAAATACAAAACCAATATCTATTTTTCTAGCTAAGCTAGGAAAACTCAGAGATAAACTTGGGCTAAAATTGTTGGAAATACTGAGAGGGGGGTGAACCAGTATTTCTTTTCAATTGTTAATTATTTTCAGTTAGATTCTTCACAATTAAAGACAAAGAGATATATATATAATAATGATATTAATAATTAAAGAGAACTTCAATCCCTTTTTAATAATAGTATACAATAGATGAGAGAAGGGCACCAACCCTTTTAATGAAACATACACCAACCTATTTTCCAAGCACCAACTTGGACTTTGATGAGGCTCCGACCTCTAGGGCTTAGACCCTATCTTCTCAAGGCACCAACCTTGTGTTTAGGAGCTCCTACTCCAAGGACACCAATCCTTCAGAATTATTTAGAGAGAGAATGTGAGATGTACTTACTTGACTGTCATCAACAACCAATTCTTCATTGTCCAATACTTCTTGACTTTGGCTTCACTATTTCTTCATTGTACTTTGTTCACCATATGACTCCTCTGCTGCTATCTTAATCCATAGTCCTGGAGTGACACCAAGGACCAGCTTATGTCAGAAGTATAAAGCTACTGCACTTGAAACCTCCTTGACACAGTCCACTAGTGATATCAAAATCTTTATAGATAAACCATAGTCTACAGAGAGGTTTCAACCTGTTGAAGAATGTCTGAGTCTTATCCTTAGATGCGTTGTGTCTAGATCTGATGTTTGGTGCTGTAGCTATCTCCTCTCTACAGAACCATAGATATTTTCTTACACTTTTTATTACTTCCGAACAACTGTGATCCTTCCGAGCTCACTGTTGCAATTTCCCGTAGGTGACCGAGTTGAGTGTGAAAAGCTCTTGAGGCTAATCCGAGAGTCACAAGTCTGAGGGTTAGATAGTCTTGTAATTTATTTTTCAAGGTATTTTGCTGCCCTTATTTCAGGTCCGAAGGCTAAGGTTCTTGATGATCTTCTGTGATCAACCGAGTTTTATTTCCCAACTGTTCAAGAGATCTGATTCTTTTAACGTTGTGTTAAAAAACCTTACTAACAGATCTACGACTATATATGTTGGCGAGGAAACAGGTCTCACAAGCAAGACCCAGGTTCAGGGGTTGGGGCCAAAAAAGGAATCCGCTGTAGTCTAGAACCATGCTGGCATTATCACCCTACTCCGGAGAGAAGAGAGTCTCCCCCGAGGCGTGCTGCAACCACATGCAGAAGGGGAATAGATAGATAGTAGTGAAAAGATCCGCAACCCATGATTAACATTGAATTGATAGCATAAACATCATTATATACGCAAGAACATTCAGAGAGCGTACGGGTATTAAGAAAATAAAATTTTGAATCATCACAACCATCATGCATGCATATGAATCACATAATAGGATAGCAACTTGCAAGTATATTGATATCTTCAGCCAAATCCATAGTTACATAGCTTCCGCAAGGATAGGTTACAAGTCTGATACAGACACCTTACAGAATAGAAAGGTAAAATAAGAGAAACCTAGGAACTACAGAGATATCATGCTCGGTCTCCTTCAGTCGCTCTGCATTCCTTCTCCTATCTCATTCTCTTTTCTTTCGGTCGGGTGACTGCTATTTATTCACCTACCCTCACAACTGTTAGTTCCTCTTTGCATTCTTCTTCAGCTGCTTCCAGCTTCTCTCTTATTGTTTGTGTGTTCTGCTCTCTGTCTTCTGCTGTATATTCTCTTCGTTTGTACTCATGCATCTGCTTTCTTCAGCTATCTCTTGCTTCTTCGCCACCTTGATAGCTCCGCGACTTGCTGTAGTTGCAACTTGGTTGCGACTGCTATGTGTCATCATTCCGCAACCTCCAAAAAGCCATTCTTTATTCAAAATTCAAAATATTCAAAACAAGTTTTCAAAACAAGGGCCCCAACAGGCCCCGACCACAGTTTCTTGACTCGTCCCCGAGTCAATCACAAATCACAGTCTCTATCTCCATCGCCCCGCTGGACCCCGTGCCCTGTTCTTACTGTGCGCCTTCAGCCGGTTGTTCAAACAAGGGCCCCAACTCCGAGACTCTGCAAAACGCTATAGCTTTAAGCTCAGAGAAGGTCGACACAGCTTGATGCCACCCCTACAGCATGGAATCTGTTTCTTCGGCAATCTTGGTGACAGCAGCCTCTTCTATGTGCGCCGGTACAGCCCTGAACACTGTGCTAATCTGGGTTTCGGCCTCAGCGGCTAGCTGTTGCATTGTCCTGGTGCTGAATTGAAGGGGCGGGCGGAGCTCACGAATTACCCGTTTGGTCATTTCTGAGCTGGCCTCTGTTTGCTAGATCTGCACTTCGAGCTCATCTGCCTGGATATATAACTGGTCCAACCGTGCGGGGTCCGCGGTCTCTTGTATTTCCCTTGAAATCTGTTGTAGCTACGCGAAAATTGGATGTGTTTTGACTGTAAGGGCTAGTGAGCACTCATGAAGACCCTTCAGGAGGTCGTAAGCCTCGCGCGCCGCAGATTTAAGATTTTCCTGCATTTGAGTGGCCTGGCCCTGCTTTGCTGCAACCTGTGCTGAATAGACAACCTCTGGATCAGGCAGCGCTGGCCGTGCGGCTAACGCTTCTTGAAGCTCCTGGTTTTCCCAGTGGAGGCCATTGTATGCGATCCGGAGGTGGAAAGCCTATGCTACGACACTTGTCTCCATGACATCGGCAGGCAGCTGAGTATAATGAGCCCCGACATTCGGCCATGGCTCTGAAAACACCTAGGTGACATTGTTTATCTGACCTTCCAGCTGCTCCTATGTCGTTCTAAGCTGGTCTTGCTGTTCAGTAAGCGCTGCAATCTGTTTCTGTTGCTCATCGCACCTCTGCTGTAGCTCAGAATGAAGCCTTTCGGCTTGCTGGGCCACCCTCTGGATAAATAAGTACAGCTAAGCTGTACCCCAAGTTTCTAAATTGGTGATCCCTGAAGTGCCCTGGTCTAGCCTCCTTTCTTGCAAGGGTTGCCCACTGGCAACGGATCGATTATAATGCTCTGGAGGGGATGGCAGCGTGGTCTGTTGGGGCGCTGAGTCAGCCATATTCCATTTCGACCGGTCTTGCTGATCTATATGGCCAGTTTGTGGAGGGACAGTAGGCTCAAGCTGAGCCTTAGCTGAGTCGGCAACAATGTGTGCCCTCTAGGTAAATATATCAGACAGAGAAACTTGGGGTTCTCCTGCGGGGTCGACCAGTGGTACTACTGCTGCAGTACTAGAGTCAACTTCAGACCCGTGGTCCCCACCAAGGAGTTCCCGGATGATTGGGTCGGACACGGTAGCAAATGAATTGGATGGAGTGGATGAAGTGGTAGGTGGAGGTGGAACAGTGGGTGGAGTGGTGGAGGGAGGTGGAAGGCGAATATTGATAAACTCTGAGGGGTCAATGAGGGGTTCTTCCTATATCAGCACCCCTGTGCTCGATGGCAGTGGTGGATCATCAACAGTGAGGTCCACCACCGGATTTGCCTCGGTGGTGCAGGCCCGCTTGGCGGGAGGAGCTTCTAATTGATCTGGAGTCTTGCTCTTCTCTCCCATCGAGGTTATCATTCGGCTTGCCGAAGTAAATAGAACAGTAGGGATGGGGGAGGTCAGAGGAGTTGTATGGGGGTGTGAGGTAGAGCGAGAAAGCGGGAACTCAGAAAATAAAGGGAAAGGGGCGGCACCGCTTGAAATAACCTGGGCCGCCACATTAAAATTGCGTACCTGAGTGTTCAAGTGGCAGACCATGGGGACGAGCAGCTCAGGGAGTTCCTGTGGTGTCACCTCCGCATCAGTTTCGGTAGGTTGTGGCTGCGATAACATTCGCTCAAAGTTGTACCTAGGTACCCCGTCCTGTATTTCCATCGCAACCCCCAGCCACGAACAGACCTCATTGTGGAAGGCGGTGTCTTCAAGCTGGAATTTCAACGGCTTCATGTGGAAGGTGTCCTCCGGCACGCAAGTAGGTCAGAGGTAAGTATGCATGTGACTGACCTCGAACCACACTTGCTCGTTGTACTCATCTAACAGGTTCCTGGGTACCCTTTGTTGGCTGGCTACCACGTCCGTCATTAGACCGTACCAGGACCAAAATGCCTCTGCATTCACTTGTTTGGTGCTAGGATCAGCTGACACCTTCCACAAAATGAACTTCATCGCCAGAGGTTGGCCCTCTGGAATTTCCACTAGGAACCGGACAAGGGGAGTGTGCCATTTCCACATGGCAAAGGTAACGATCAAATAGCCATAAATGAAGCTTGTAGCGTGCTTGTAGTTTTCCTCGCATGCATCAAACAGTTCCTTCAATAGGAAGGAGCACCAGTTCAGCTTGACGCCCTGAACACAGTGCTCTGCAATGGAGATAGTGTCCAGAGTGCATTCGCCCTTTGTGTAGTGCCTCATTGTCTTATTGGCAATGAGGTAGCATGCAAATTTGATCTCGTGCTTATTGATAAGCTCCATTTTGGCGCCCTTCCCTCCCCGTCGGGTACCATATTTGACATACAAGTCTGCGTCTCCCGACTTTCGTGCTCACTTGGAGGTGGTCTGGCATGCAGTCGAGACATCTGCACCATTCTGTGAAAGCCCGGTAAGACGATGGATATCCTCAGCATGAATGGGAATTTCCTTACTCAGCCACAAGGACCCATTCTGGACGCGGCTGAGTAGGAACCTAGTGCACTGCATGGCCGGTCCTGTGGTCCCGAAGACCGGAAGATTTCTTAAGTTTAGCAAAGAAGATTGCTGGAGGCCTCGAAATTCTGGTAAAACTCTGTTTGCTAAGTGCCCGGCTGTTGAGTAGTAATGTTTCATATACACCTGCCAGTTGAGTGCCGGAAATTCGGAAGAGTCTGAAAGGTTAGCATCTATCAGGGTCGCATTGTCATATTTCCCTACAAGGGACTCTGTCTTTTGAAGTTTTCTATCGAGCTCTGGTTCTAGGATGGCTGGGATGGCCTTCGGCATTTTTGCTCGGCGCTGATAGACCTGCAGAATTTGTCTCAGTGTCCTCTCTTGCTGCTATGCGTCTAGATACTTCTGCTGCGCTGGTTCTGCTGCAATTGCTAATTCTAACTGTGCCGGCATTCTCGTGATTTTGGTTTTCATGCAACTTATGTAATTACCTGGCACGAGTGGAGTTGATGAGACCCCCTGATGAGTTAATTCCTGCTGGCATTCTTCTCTGTGATAATCGTGTGATCAATCGCGTGCCAATGTGGATTCTGACAGTTGTTGACGGTGGCATGGGGAAATGGGTGGACGCGACGGCTAAGGTTACTGCGGATGATGGCAACATGATTATTGTGAGGTTACTTCCAATTTTGGTAATTTATGGTGCAAATATAGACGATCCTACGGACTGACACAAGTGCTGACTGAAATGACCTGGACTGACCTTGACACGGTTATCAATCCTATGGGGATGAAACGCTAGACGCACCCCGCCCCGACCACATTCGGTTGTAGTTCAGTCCCGCAACAGAGAGGTTATTGACAAGCTATGCATGAACAAAAAAATACTACCTATGCTCATTCCGATTGTGAGAGAGTTATTCAACTACACTACTCTACGGATGCTCTCAGTTGCGAGAGTTATTGATGAAGAAGGAAATAAACTTACTCCTGGTAGGGTTTCAGGCGTACGCCATTCACCCATCCCAATAAAACAGTACCGTCCAGCTGAGCCAACCGAACGGCTTTGGACTCTCTAATCTCGATGACGAAGTAAGGTCCTAACCAGTGCATCTACAGCTTTCCTGGGAACTTCTGGAACTTGTTGTTATATAAGAGGACCTTGCCGCCAACCTGGAATGTTTTGTTCTTGGTGTGGCGGTTGTGCCACGCTTTCTGTCTGTCCTTCTGAACATTTTGGTGAAATCCGGCCAGGAACCGGGCCTTGTCCAGTTCCTGTAATTCATGTAGGCACTCCTGAAGCGATGCTTCTTCCGAGAACTTGAGAGACGTGGCAATTAAAAGACTTGGTACAGTGAACTCGGCAGGAATCACACCTTCCCGGCCATACACCAACTGGAACGATGTCTGATTGGTCAAGCGCTTCACCGTAGTCCGGTAGGCCCAGAGTGCAGCTGGTAGCCGCTCATCCCAGTCATCCCGTTGGGCATTGCAGATCTTTGTCAACCCCTTTTCAAGAATTTTATTAAACGCTTCAACAGTACCATTTTCCTGCGGGTGGTATGGGATGATTTTGTGATGCTGAATCATAAATGTGTCCAGCAGTGACTTGACCATGTCATTAATGAAATGCGTACCCTAATCGCTGGTTAAACTTCACGGGAAGCCAAACCTGCTGATGATGTGTTCAAAGATGAACTGTGCTTCTGTATCCGCGGTGCAGTTTCGTACCGCCGCTGCCTCAATCCACCTGGTGAGGTAGTCGGTTCCGGTAATGATGTAGCGGGCCTTAGAGTGCCTGGCGACCGGGGCTATCGGGCCTACAAAGTCGACAGCCCACTTCTCGAACGGCCGCAACACATGCACTGGGTGGAGCGGAAGCTGGTCCCTGTGAGAGGGCCTCCCCGTTCACTGACAGACATCACATATTTTAACAAATATCTTACAATATGCATGGACCGTTGGCCACCACAGGCCATCTTGGAGTACCTTCCTCGCGGTGGGTCTTTCCCCCACATGCCCTCCCGCAACGCCACTGTGGCATTCCCACATCACAACTTTGTGCTCGTGGTCAAGTACACATCTTTGCAGAACCTCATCGAGGCCCAGTTTGTATAGCTAACCCGAAATCAATTGGTATTCGGCAGCGCGGATGACCAAGTGTCGTTTCTGGAGCGGGGTGTAGTCCTGAGGGCACTGCCCCGTGGTCAGATAGGTGGCAATGTCGACCAAGTAATCTGGTACAGCTTCGACCCGAAAGAGGTCAGCATCCGGCAGCTGATCATCAAGAGAGCCGTCGTTCTCCCCTGTCTCCAACCTGGATAAGTGATCGGGCCCTACGTTCAACCTCTAGGGTTTGATTATCACCTCAAACGTGAATTCTTGGAAGAGTAGAAGCCAGCGACAGATCTGTCCTTCCAACACAAGCTTATTGACCAGGTACTTTAATGCAGAGTGGTCCGTAAAGAACTTGAATTTTCCCCCTAGAAGGTAGTGGCGGAACTTCTGGAGTGAGTACACCATGGCCAGGGCCTCCCTCTCGATGGTGGTGTAATTCTTCTCCACATTAGACAATTTGCGACTGGAAAAGTAGACTGGATGGTCAACTGTCGTCTCGCCGGGTTGTGCCAAGACAGCCCCAAGTGCAATACTGGAAGCGTCAATATGCACATGGAACTGCTTATCCCAGTCTGGGTGAACAAGAATAAGCACCATCGCCAGCTTTTCCTTCAGAGTTTCAAGGGCCATCCGACACTATTCCGTCCACTAGAATACTTCAGACTTCCGCAGTAGCTTTTCTAAAGGGGCAGTGATCTTCGCGTAATTTTGGATAAACTGCCTGTAATATCTTGTGTGCCCAAGAAGTGCCCGCAACTGCTTCACCATTTTGGGGGCTTCCATGTGGACGATCACTGCTACCTTGGCGGGGTCGATGCAAACCCCTTGCTTGCACACCACGTGCCCTAGCAGTGTGCCGAAAGGAACTGCAAAAATGCATTTCTTCAAGTTAAAGGAAATCTGCAGCTGGCGACACCAATCAAACATGATACGCAACAGGGTGGCGTGTTTCTTCAACAAACTGTAGACGGTCCAATCGTCCATGTAGACTTCCAAGAAATTGTGGATATACTCCCGGAAAGCAGCGATGACAATCCAGGAAAACACGACCGGGGTGTTCTTCAAGCCAAACGGCATTACGTGGTATGCAAATGATCCCCACTCGATGGTGAACGTCGTCTTCGTCTTATCTTCTTCCACAATGTGCACCTGATGATAACCCGAAAATCCATCTGTGAAGAAGTAAGCTTCATTCCCCGCAACATGATCCAATACTTCATCGTGGAACAGAGTGGGAAACGGATCATGGATGCAGGCATTGTTCAGAATCCGGTAGTCCACACAGACGCGTATCTCCGACTTGTCCTTCTTATTCTGAATGACGATAGGACTCACCCACTCTACTTCTTCCACCGGAAAGATGAGACTTGCGGCCAGCATCTTGTCAATCTCCATCTTGACCTTTTCTTTGATCCGTGGGTTCAATCGATAGGGTCGATGATTTACGAGCCTGGCATCCAGTTTCAGCACAATACGCATTTCTCCGAGGTCACATTTGATACCCTTCAAATATGCAACCGACGAAGGGAATAAGTCCTCATATTCCTGGAGGAGGCTGAAAATTTCCTTTGTCGTCTCCTCATACCAGTAATCCCCAACTGTAGCCAATTTTGGTTTTTCCTCCACACCAATGTTCAACTTCTTTGTCTTCAGCAACTGTAAATGGATGCCTTCGGTGGTCGGTTCTTCGTTGATGTTCCGTTCAGCTTCCTTCTCCTTGAAATATAGGTGCCTGAGGTCCTCCAGACTGTCATCGTCTGGATCACTGTCAATTCGGTGACAAGCCAACTCACGCCTGGCCTCAGGACGTGATGCAAAGGTGCTCCCGTCAGTCTCTGGGTCGAGGAGAAACAGTACCCCCTTGATAGCTGGTAGTGCTCAGGACACCAGCTCTGTCTCTCCTTCGAATGAGAAGCACTAAACAAATTTGTTCGCAACTTCCTGCCAGGATCTGGTTCCTCTTTTCCGCTCTTCTTCTAAGTACTAGGCTTGGGGGATGGTATCTAAGGAGTGGATGAACCGATGTACCCACAGCTCTGGCGGGTATCCCAGACTTTACCACTACTCCTCGCAAGTCCTCAGGTGGTCCCGTGGATCGGAAGTCCCTTGGTATCTGTGCCCGCTTCGAGGGCCTTCGTCTTCTTTAAACCACGCCCTCAAAGCCTCCACCACACAACCCCACCGCGATAGGCTGTTGCGGTGGTTCCTCCACCACCTAGCTGATGTGGACTGTAGTGCGACGTCCAAAAGTGGTATCTGGCTCCCTTCTGGTACCATGTCCTCCACCTTTGTAATAAAGGTATTGACAGCCTACATGTTTGACAGGGTGGGGTATTCTCTGAACTTAGCGCCAATCCAACGGACACAGGCAATGGCGGCACATCTCCGCGTGCTGGTCTCATACCCCCCCTGCTGCCAGTTTTCCCAAGCGAGTTCCGATCCCAGCTCCGAGCTCTGGAAACTGCGCCAGCTGACGAAGCTGGTTGTGGTCGGGTTGATATAGTCCTCCTGCTTCCCTGCAGTCATCTGATAAAGGTGGTCCATCATCTGAAAATCCTCCTGGTTGTCCACAGTTTCTGTATATCACGGGCCTTGATACGGATCGAGGGGCTGAGTGACCCAGACCTCTCCATATTCGAAGATCATCAGCTTCTTTTTGAGGTCGATGATGGCGTAATTCTCAAAATCCCAATCGATGCCTAGCAGGGCAGGATAAGGATCCTTGTCTCCCATAATATCAATAACCTCAAAATCTGTGTAAGTCTTCATCACCGCAATGTCGACCTCGACACCTTTGAGTCGGCCGATCGGCACAATGCAGTACTGGTTCGCGATTCTGAGTTGTATTGGCGAGTAGGTCAGTCGTGGCCTTGCAAGAGCCTCCCACGTCTTCCGTGGCAGGATGTTGACGTCAAACCCTAAATCAAGCATGGTATCGCTGATTTGGAATTCTACAACCTGCATGTTAAGCCATAACTCTTTTCCCATGCGGCGCTTGTTCTGCTTGACTCGCTGCACATACTGGGGTGCTGTGTCCATCGGTTCCCTCGGCCCTATATGGCCCTACAGTGCATCCTCCACTGTACGCTTGAGCTGGTCCCGCATCGAGGCATTGTCAACAATCTTGAGGAACAGCTGAAGCCATTCCTCAATCAAGGTCCCCGTAGCATTCTTTTCTTTGAAGCCAGCCGTCGAGGGTACCTCAAGGCCTCGAGCTCCCCCCAACTGAGCAAAAGCCTCCACCGCCTCCTGGAAATACCTCTTCTACGCGTCCGGCCTGATCAGTTGTTTCGGGGAGGCGGGCCGAATAGCCCAAACCAACTCCTTTCCATGAGCGTCCTCTTCCGTCTTCTTGTCGCCACGCATGACGATCGCTACATTCTGCATGGTCGGAGTCGCGGTTCCTCGGGGCTCAGAGTTTACCAAATTCGTGCCCCTCTGCTGTGCCCGTTCCTCCTACTTCTTGATGAGTTCTGTACAATCCTCTGTTGCATGGGCGTTCACATGGCACTGGGAACACCAAGGATGTCAGGGAAGGGGACATTCCCGAGCCATGTGACCTTCCTAGTCACAGTTGTAGCATTTCACTGGACCTCGTCCCCCTGTGCGACCTCCACGCATCCCACCTCCTCTTCCCCTGGAAATCTCATTCACCCTATAGGAGGGTCGGTCCAATCGGTCCGCAAGTGCGTCGAGAGCCCTGCACTGCTTAGTGTTGTGAGTCATGGAAGCACAAAACTCATAGTATACATTGTTTGGGACGTTGGATTACTTCTGTAGTATCGGGCACATCCGAGGTGGATGCCCCATCGTCCGGAAAATCTCGCAATACTCCGTGGCAGTTGGGTTTGGTTGAGATGGGAACCCCGCATAAGGCTGTTACGGCGGGTATACCCCCTGCGGATTCATCCCCACGCCACCCCCCGCGGGTGGACCCCCCTGAATTGCCGCAACAGAGGGTCCCACACCCGTGCCCCGCAGCCGATGACACTCGGTTGTGACATGGCCTTTGACCAGGCAGTGAGTGCACCAAAAGTTCGGCCTAGCTGGTCTTATCGGCTGCATTTCATTGAGCTTTTCAGTCAAGCTAGCGATTTGATGTTGCAATCCTACCAAGGAAGGATCCTGCGGGGCCAGCCCTCCCCGATATTCCTGAGGGTAGCCTACCATGGCCTCTATCTTCATGGCCTGTTCCAAAGCATCCTGCGAATTGCCGATCTTCTGCTGGGTGAGGGGGGTTCGTGTCAAGGGAAGCAGAGCCTTGATGAACTAGTCCCTCTAGTGGTTTGGATCGATCGGGTAGATGAGTTTCCCGCTCGCGTCCTTAAATCGACGCATCATCTCCCATGTAGTCTCTCCTTCTTTCTGCTTAATCTCCTAGAGCTCGGACAGACCCTGCTGGTCCGTCTAGGGAAGTTTAAATTCCTAGATAAAATCCCGCTTAACGTCCGCGATTACTGGATTAGTATGGGCCTCATACCACTTGATAAACCAACACAGAGCCCTCTCTCTGAGCGTGGTCTGGAAATCTATTAGCTTCCCTACGTCTGGCGTCTGCCGAGACCTCCATATGGCTTCGTAGAGATACGATTTTTGCTCTACATCATCGTTTCCCCGGCCAGATAATTCTGGATACCGGGTGAATGACCCAGCCATATTTACTTGCGGAGGGTTGACCAGGATAAAGCCTTCGGGTCTTAATTGAGTGACTGTTCCACTGTGGAATGCAATACTACTAGTGACGCTACTATTAACGTGTGTCGTTGTCGACAATGAATTGCTGTGCAATTGACTCAATGCTTGTAACTTAACGAAAATATTACTTAAAGGTTGATAGAGTACCAGGGGAAGGTAGGGATCTCGGCCATGCAAATTTTTGGAAGTAGGGCTGCCTGGAGAGATGAATGTCATCTACTCTTGAAACAACTGCTGCATCACAATGTACCATTCGCCATCAGAACTTTCTTCGGGTTGCACACCTGCATCATCTTCGTCAGTCGTCGTCTCCCTTTCCCTCTTAGCTAGGCTCCGATGCACCTGCCGTACTCCCACAGCGGTCCCCTCCCTTTCCAGGGTATCTGCCTGAGTGTCCATAATTCCTATCCTTTGAGGCGCCTCCTCTTGATTCTTCCTATCATTTTCCCATCGTCTTAACTCCCGCATCACCCTTTCTCACCACCTGTCGGCGATCTGCGCCTGCCGATGTGCACGTCGCTCCCTCAATCTCCTCGCGGCCTCAGCATCTATCCCCCACTCCCCACTTCACACTTCACGTAGCATATGTCCCTTCAGCCCTTCCCCCAGCACTGGAGGTTTACGCTGCCATGCTCGACTTTTGGAATTCCATCAACCCTTCGTCCACCATCAAGGCCTTAATCCACAGCGGAATCACCTTAAGCAGCTTTCCTCTTAGCCCAGAGCAGAAAATAGCTTCAGCCTTCGAGAAGGATTGGTAGCACTCTGCCGCAAACTCCACAATATATCCGGCCAAAGTGGTCTCTACCCAAAAATCCACCGCACGGGTCAACTCAGTGTCCAACCGATGCAGAGCCACCAGATCCCCGTGCACCCACTTGCGGTTTATCTTCCGCAAGCTAACGCTAGGCACCTTCGTCTGTAACCTCCGCAACCAATTATATAGGTCGCTAGGGAATTTTCCCCAGAGGATCTCGTAGGTATCACTGGTGGAATCTGAGAAAAGGACAAGATCCTTAAGCACCCTTTCCTTTTGATTCGTCAACTCCACTTGTTGAGAAACGAACTGGTCCAGATGGTTATCCCACCATCTCCATATTTCACCTTCGAAGATCCTCGATACCATGATCTAGTTCCCCTCATAACATGCAAGTCCCGAAAACAGAACCATTTGTTGGCGAGGAAACAGGTATCACAGGCAAGACCCAGGTTCAGGGGTTGGGGCCAACAAAGGAATCCGTTGTAGTCTAGAACCACGTCGGCATTATCACCCTACTCCGGAGAGCAGAGAGTCTCACCCGAGGCGTGCCGCAACCACATGCAGAAGGGGAATAGATCGATAGTAGTGAAAATATCCGCAACCCATTATTAACATTGAATTGATAGCATAAACATCATTATATACGTAAGAACATTCAGAGAGCGTACGGGTATTAAGAAAATAAAATTTTGCATCATCACAACCATCATGTATGCATATGAATCACATAATAGGACAGCAACCTGCAAGTATATTGATATCTTCAGCCAAATCCATAGTTACATAGCTTCCGCAAGGATAGCTTACAAGTCTGATACAGACGCCTTACAGAACAGAAAGGTAAAATAAGAGAAACCTAGGAACTACAAAGATATCATGCCCAGTCTCCTTCAGTCACTCTACATTCCTTCTCCTGTCGCATTCTCTTTTCTTTCGGTCGGGTGACTGCTATTTATTCACCTGCCCTCGCAACTGTTAGTTCCTCTTTGCGTTCTTCTTCAACTGCTTCTGGCTTCTCTCTTGTTGTCTCTGCGTTCTGCTCTCTGTCTTCTGTTGTATATTCTCTTCGTCTGTACTCATGCATCTAATTTCTTCAGCTATCTCTTGCTTCTTCACCACCTTGATAGCTCCGCAACTTACTGTAGTTGCGACTTGGTTTCGACTGCCATGTGTCATCATTCCGCAACCTCCAAAAAGCCATTCTTTATTCAAAATTCAAAATATTCAAAACAAGTTTTCAAAACAAGGGCCCCAACAATATATATATAGACCCTTTATCCCAACAGATAGTTCTTCGTTTGATGTTCTTGGAATGTTAAAGAAAAACACTAACAGATCTGCGGCTATATATATATATATATATATATATATATATATATATATAGATATCCTTTATCCCAATAGACAGTTATTTGTTTGATGATCTGCCTTCTTATGTTCACGAGTTGTGAACTAGATTACTTCGATGTATATATATTCTCTTCCAATTTATCTTCTAAATGAATAGAACAGCTCCTATATTAATATGAGTCCTTTTGGATTGAAATGAAGGATGTGTCTTATGGAGGGAGACCAACTAGTGTAGAGAATCATAGGTCGGCTAGGGTAACTACTAGAATATATGATTTTTTTTTAAATCATTTTCTCACAAAATATTGGGAGTTTGAGGGCAAGTAAGGGCTTGTTGGAAAGCTAGAATTATGCTCTAAAGGATGGTGAAGGTCTCACAAAGAAATTTTGCTTCTAAGATGGTGAAAATTATTTTTCTTTATAACTGTCCTTGAATATTTGTGTGCAGACAGCAAGAGATCATCTTCATTGTTAGGCTTATCAATCATAGGGACTGGCTTCTCCTTCATCAATATGTTGCCATCAATGACAACTTGGATTAAAAATCTCCCCCTTTGTCATTGGATGGCAATATTTTTCTTCTCTCCCCCTTTGACATCAATGGCAATGGGGTTCCAAAGTACTCCCCCTGTCATGCTGCTCCCCCTAACATATTGTACCCCTGACATGCTGCTTGATTTAATGTGATGCAAGAGCAATGACCCCCATATTTTGGTGAAGATACTCAAATGCTTCTTGTGGAAGGGGTTTTGTAAAGATATCAGCAATTTTCTCTTTTGTATTGACGCATTCCAACTTGATATTGTTTTCAGCAACTTGTTCATGGAGAAAGTGGTATTTGATTGGAATATGTTTGGTCCTTGAGTGCATCATCGGATTTTTTGAAAGACTGATGGTGCTAGTATTGTCACAAAAAATAGTAATTGGTTGCTTAGTTTCTATGTTGACATCCTTCAAGGCTTCCTTCATCCATATAATTTGTGTACAACAATCAGCAGTAGCTATATATTCGGCTTCATCTGTAGAAAGGGATATAGATGATTGCTTTTTGCTGAGCCATGATACAAGAGAATCTCCCATAAAGAATGCACTTCCACTAGTGCTTTTTCGATCATCCACGATTTCGGCCCAATCAGCATCAGAATAAGCTGTCACAATAAGAATTGAACTCTTAGGATACCAAAGACCGAAATTAGTCGTTCCTTTTAGATATCTGAGAATTCTTTTCACAGCTACTAGATGGGATTGTTTAGGACTTGACTGAAATCTTGCCACCATTCCTACTACTTGTATAATATCTGGTCTTGTAGCAGTTAAGTATAGGAGAGCTCCAATTATTGACCTGTAAAGAGTTGCATCTACTTGAGAGGTATCATCGTCTTTTCTTAATTTACAATCTGTGGTCATTGGTGTTCTCATAGGTGCAGAATATTCCATCCCATATCTTTTAAGCATGTCTTTAAGATATTTTTCCTGAGATATAAACATGCCTGTAGAAGTTTGAGATATTTGTAGCACAAGAAAGTAAGACAACTCACCGATCATTGACATCTCGAATTTTTTGGACATATTTAGAGCAAATTCATGGCTCATTTCTTCATCATTGCTAGCAAAGATTAGATCATAAACGTAAACAAGAGTGATCAGAATTTTTTCGTTGTCCATCTTCATGTAGAGATTGCTACCTGCCACTCCCTTTTTGAAACCTTCTTGTTGCAGATAGTGATCTAACTTAGCATACCATGCTCTAGGGGCTTGTTTTAATCCATACAAGTCCTTTTTTAGTTTACATACAAAGTCTTTTCCTTCAGCAAGATCAAATCCTTCTGGCTGCTCCATCTAAACTTCTTCCTTGAGATCTCCATTCAGGAATGTTGATTTTACATCCATTTGATAAACCTTGAATCCTTTTGAGCAAGTAAATGCTAAAAACATTCTTATGGCTTCCATTCGAGCTACTGGTGCAGAGGTTTCTTCGAAGTCAATTCCTTCAATTTGCGAGTATCCTTTGCAGACAAGTCTGGCTTTATTTCTGATGATTTGTCCATCTTCATTCATCTTGTTTTTGAATACCCATTTTGTTCCAAATATATTTTTATCTTTTGGGTGAGGTACTAGATCCCAAGTCTCATTTTTTTTCGATTTTAGACATTTATTCTTCCATGGCCTTTATCCAATAAGGATCTTTGCTTACTTGAGAAAAAAATTTAGGTTCTATTAAAGATAATAGAGCCACATCATATTTTCTTGGGGTGCTTATCATTCTTCTTCAAGTTTGGATTCCTTCATCTATATTTCCAATGACTTGTTCTTCTAAATGATATCTTTGAACAAACTTGATCTTGGAGGGAGTTTGTGAAGATTCATTTTGAGGTTGACTTTGAGATTCTTCATTCTCCTCTTCTCTTTCTGGTTATTCTTCTTCACTTTGTTCAAAGAAATACTCAACTTCATGATCTTCAATTCTTTTGTCTGGAAGGCCTTCATCAATCTTCGCATAAATTCTTTCCACTATTCTGCGTAGACGATTGTTGTAACATTTGTAAGCTTTGCTCCTAGTGGAGTAACCAAGAAATATTCCTTCGTCAGTTCCATAATCAAATTTACTTGGTGAGTCATCATTTATTTTTATGAAACATTTTCTTCCAAATATTCTGAAATATTTTACTAAAGCAGGTCTTCCTTTCCATAATTCATAAGGAGTCTTTTCATTATTTGGTCTCAGTTGAGTTCGATTTAAGGTATAAACTGCGGTGCCAGCTGCTTCTCTACAGAATTTTGGTTGCAAATCAGTTGCTAGTAGCATTGTCCTAGCCATTTCTTGAATGGTTCGTTTCCTTCTTTAAACTACTCCATTTTGATGGGGTGTCCTAGCAGTAGAAAGTTCTCTTTCGATTCCATGTTCTTTGCAGAATTTATCAAACTCTTTTGAAGTGAATTCTCCTCCTCTATCCGTTCTAAGACATTTAATCTTAGAATCTTTTTCATTTTCAATGAGAGCTTTAAGATTCTTAAAACACTCAAATGCTTCAAATTTATATTTTATGAAATATATCCATATCATTCTAGTATATTCATCAACAAATAGAGTGAATTACCTTTCACCTTGAAGAGCTAGAGTTCTAATTGGCCCACACAAATCTGCATGAATGATTTCCAAAGTTTTTGATGTTGAGAACTCCTTGGTTTTGTGGCTAGTTCTAGTTTGCTTTCCATGTTGGCATGGGCCACATACAACTTGATTTGGTTTTCACATTTTTGGAATGTCCCTTACTGCATTATTTTTTTTTATTCTGACTAGGTTGTCAGAACTTGTATGCCCCAATCACTTGTGCCATAAGAAACTTTCATCTGTTTGACTTAAGTAACATTTATCTTCTTGGATTCTATTGAGAATGTAAAAATTATCTCTTGTTCTTACTCCTTTCGCCACAAACTCTCCTGAGGACGAGTCTCTTATTTCACAATTTTTTGTACTAAAGACAACATTATGTCCTTGGTCACATATCTGGCTGACACTTGAGAGATTGTGTTTGAGCCCTTCTACCAGCAAGGTATTTTGAGCCTTTCCTAGTCCATTGACAAGGGTAGCAATCCCTTTTCCAGTGATTTTAGCATATCCACTTCCAAAGGATACATTTCCATTTTTCTTGTTCAATGAGATAAAATTGTTTTGGTCACCTATCATATGTCTCGAGCATCCACTATCCACGAACCAATGATTTTCTTCACTATGAGCACATAGAGCTAGGCCACATTTATCATTTTTGTGATTTACATTTTTCTCTTTTTCCCTTTTGAGAGGGCAGTTTTGTTCATTATGATCATAATCATCACATAATGATCAAGAAGGATCAAACTTAGCCAAAGGATCAAAGGAATTGTAAGTTTTGATTTTTTCTTTCTCTTTAGGCCCACGGAGTTGGTTTGGTTGATTATTCAATCTTGGTGCTTCATTCTTATGAGCCTTGCAATGCTTAGCTTGATGCCCAAAGTTTTTACAATTGTAACAATGCCCAAGAAAAATAGATTGATACCTGTTGTAGTATCCATAGCTTGAATCAACATTCTTCCTTGGAGTTTCTCTTTCAAATCTTGGTTTTGAGATGTGACCTTTTACCTGAGATGACTTTTCTTATTTTGGATGGCAAGAGAGTACATCAGCATAACTTCTGGCATTATTCTTTGTACTTGATGATTCTCCTTTGAAACCAATTCCATACTTGTCATGTTGAGGTCTTTGAGTGTTAAGAATTTTTTCAAGAGTTAGAGAGCTTTGCCAACTCCTTTTGATTTGCTCCAATTCCTTTCTTAGGGACACTATTTCAGCTTCACGTTTTTCACAGATATCATCCTTCTGTTTTAACTTGATGTTCAATAAGTCTTCCCTTCTTTTTGCTTCCTCTCTTTCTATTTTGAGAGAAATTATCTTCTTTTGTAGATTCTCATTTTCTTCAGTGGCACTCATTAGCAAAATATCCATGTTTCTTTCATCTTCTATTTCTGAGTCATCATCATTTGTAAATGCCATGAACATCGTTTCTTTGCTTCCAACATAATTACTTTCCTCATCTGATTCATCATTGATTTCTTTGTATTGATGCACATTTCTAGTTGATTTCATCTTTATGACTACGAATTCATCTTCATCAGACTCATATGTTTAGAGAATAAGTTCTTCTTATTAAACCCTTTCTTCTTGTACATCATTCTTTTAGAGTCCTTTTCATCATCACTATCATGTTTTTTAGGACATTTTGCAGCTTTATGACCTATTCTTCCACAATTGAAACAAATAAGAGGGTACTTACCTTTTAGCTTAGATCCCCTTTTTAGTCTTCATACAAATTGAGCTAAGTCGTTTTCAGTATCTGATCCATCGTTGTTGTAATTCCATCATTTTCCTTCTTTTTTAGATTTTGAGGCTTTGAAAGCTGCTTCTTTGACATTTGGGATCCCTTTACTCATCTCATAGGCAATAAGAATTCCATGAATTTCATCCATATTGAGAGTATCTAGGTCCTTCATTTCTTCTATAGCACTTACTTTGGAGTCGAATCTGTCAGGAAGTGATCTCAAGATTTTTTGAACTATGGTGCTTTCTTCAATATTTTCCCCTAGTCCTTTGAGTTAACCACTTCCGCTACTCTAAGGAAGTATGATGAAATATCTTCTTCATCATCCATTTTCAGACTCTTGAATTGTCTTCTATAGGTTTGAAGCTTTGCTTTCTTAACTTTGGAGTCCCCATCAAATAGCGAAACCAATTTATCCCATACTTTTTTGGCTGAGTCACAGTTCATGACTTTCATAAATTCGGAATCGGTGATTCCACTAGTGATGGAAATTAAATATTTGGAATTAGCAATGTAGGCCTTTATTTCATCTGGATCAGTTGGAAGACCAGCGGGAGCTTTGTATCCATCCAAAACAGAGTGCCATACTTCAAGGCCAAGAGACATTAGATAGTAGGACATCCTCTTTTTCCAGAAACTAAAATTTGTTCCATCAAAGATAGGGAGTTTCCCTATTGCTTCCATGTTCTTCGTTGTGCCTAAGAATCCTTCTTCCAGCTGTTAGGGTGATAATGAAGAACCTGGATCTGATACCAATTGTTGGAAATACTGAGAGGGGGTGAATCAATATTTCTTTTCAATTATTAATTACTGCTAGTTAGATTCTTCAAAATTAAAGACAGAGAGATATATATAATAATGATATTAAGAATTAAAGAGAACTTCAATCCCTTTTTAATAATAGTATAGAATAGATGAGAGAAGGGCACCAACCCTTTTAATGAAATAGGCACCAACCTGTTTTCCAAGCACCAACTTGGACTTTGATGAGGCTCTGACCTCTAGGGCTTCGACCCTATCTTCTCAAGGCACCAACCTTGTGTTTAGGAGCTCCTACTCCAAGGACACCAATCCTTCAGAATTCTTTAGAGAGAGAATGTGAGATGTACTTACTTGACTATCATTAACAAACAATTCTTCACTATCCAATACTTCTTGACTTTGGCTTCACTATTTCTTCATTGTACTTTGTTCACCATATGACTCCTCTACTGCTATTGTAATCCATAGTCCTGGAGTGACACCAAGGACCAGCTTATTTTAGAAGTATCAAGCTACTGCACTTGAAACCTCCTTGACACAGTCCACTAGTGATATCAAAATCTTTATAGATAAACCATAGTCTTCAAAGAGGTTTCAACCTATTGAAGAATGTCCGAGTCTTATCCTTAGATTCTTTGTGTCTAGATCCGATGTTTGGTGATGTAGATATCTCCTCTCTCCAGAGCCACAGATATTTTATTACACTTTTTATTACTTCCAAACAAATGTGATCATTCTGAGCTCACTGTTGCAATTTCCTGTAGGTGACCGAGTTGACTGTGGTAAGCTCTTGAGGCTAATCCGAGAGTCACAGGTCTGAGGGTTAGATAGCCCTGTAATTTATTTTTCAAGGTCTGTTGCTACCCTTATTTCAGGTCTGAAGGCTAAGGTTCTTGATGAGCTTCTGTGATCAGCCGAGTTTTATTTCCCAACTGTTCAAGAGATCTGAGTATTTTAACGTTGTGTTAAAAAATCTTACTAACAGATATGCGGCTATATATATATATACCCTTTATCCCAACAGATAGTTCTTCATTTGATGTTCTTGGAATTTTAAAGAAAAACACTAACAGATCTGCAGCTATATATATATACATATATCCTGTATCCCAACAGATAGTTATTTGTTTGGTGATCTTCCTTCTTCTGTTCACGAGTTGTCAACTAGATTACTTCGATGTATATATATTCTCTTCCGATTTATCTTCTGAATGAATAGAACAGCTCCTATATTAATACAAGTCCTTTTGGATTGAAATGAAGGACGTGTCTTGTGGAGGGAGACCAACTAGTGTAGAGAATCATAGGTCAGCTAGGGTAACTACTAGAATATATGATTTTTTTTTAAATCATTTTATCACAAAATATTGGGAGTTTGAGGGCAAGTAAGGGCTTGTTGGAAAGCTAGAATTATGCTATAAATGATGGTGAAGGTCTCACAAAGAAATTTTGCTTATAAGATGGTGAAAATTATTTTTCTTTATAACTTTCCTTGAATATTTGTGTGCAGACAGCAAGAGATCATATTCATTGTTAGGCTTATCAATCATAGGGACTGGCTTTTCCTTCATCAATCTGTTGCCATCAATGAAAACTTGGATTAACAAAAATGAGCTAAAATGTGGCTCTGATACCAACTTGATCTGGATAGGACAAACCATTTTTGTTGTGCTAGCCTCATCATCAGTATAAAATAAATGTGCTTAAGGATTGTGTCAAATAGCAAGTTTATGAGAGGGTTTATGTGTCAAATTTGTGTATCTTTTATGATAAATTCATGAATTAAATTAGCCTTAAAAACACATAAAAATCAAGAAAATTGCAGATAATATAATACACAGCAAGCACATTACACAATAGTGATGAAGGATTTCACCCCTCCTGGGCTACGTCTCCTTGGACTAGCTTCAATGACTTGGCCCTCTTCAATTAACTTATCAAAAATTTTAATAAATTCATTTCTTGAGCTCTAATGGCTCTCAAACTTGCTTCAATGGCTCTGGGACACCTCCAATACCTCTATTTTGGTTCTGACTGAGTTGAATTCTGTCTTTCTGGGAAAAATTTATGCCTCTTTCATTTTCACCTAGAAAACCTCCACTAAATTTGGCAAACTAGAGCTAACTACAATTAAACTGGCACTTTCCGCCAATTTTAGAGGTCCGCCAATGAACTGCTAAGTGGAGTTTAGCACTAATTAAGTGTACTTAACGTGCTAATCTTGAGATTATCTTAATCTACACTTAAGTCATGGATTAGGCACTTTAAATTTGATTAGGGTTAATAAACGTGGTTTAAAACTTAACTTATGCATTTATGGTTTGGAGCTCCACTAGTGGTTCTGGGCAGTGGTCCTATGGACCGAGGCTAGCCCCTCTTTCCCCCACCACCATTCAAACCTTAATTTAAATAGAAGCTGACAGTAATATATGTTCAGACTTAATGTGTAGCCAAGTTGGTATGGCTTGGCACTGGTTGTGGGGAGGTCGTTGGGTCAAACCCTAGTGCCTCCATAAAGTGTTGACCAAAATATTTACAATACATTTCTACCTTGGGGGGCATGTGGTGGCCTCTGGGCTTGCAACGTGTCATGACCCCATTGATCCAACCCAACACCATTAAACCACCTTGATGTCGACACTTCTCAAGCATTCACTGGTCCACCTAGGAGAATATTCATTTTGCTGATTGGGTTGTGCGGATGCCTAGTCAGCATCCTTGTCACAAAATTTACTTGTTTAGCCAAGCGAACAGATCGAGTTTCTAGGATAATACTGCAACCATTTTTCGTGAAAAAAATTGCACTGGATTTCGAACGACGAGCACTATGTGGTTGTTCAGGTTCTACTCCATTCTAAGAACTTTGAATTTTTAGCAAATTTTTGCCCCCAAATTAGTTTCTGATCACTTGACTCCCCCACCATTCTCACAGTACAAGAAATAAACCAAACATATATAATGAGATCCATATCGTTCATCCCACTCAATTTTCCATCTTTTCCTATCTGGTGCCACCCTCGAGAGGAGCACCCATATCTCTGCACGCGGCCACCACCGTTGTCATTACCGTGACACTTACCTTCGGCCAAGCTAGCTTGCCTGCCCTAAGACCTATTATTAACTAACTTCATCATTCTATATGGGGATTTGTATCCTCAAAACACCCTTATCGGGGGTAAACATGTTTCTTTTGAAGATGTGGAAGATGAAGCTGAAAATTATGTTAGCATTAGTGAGGAGGAGATTAGAACTGTTGTTGAAAAGGAGAAAAAAAATAAGACGCCAAAAATAAAAATGACCAAAGATGTGTCTCTTCTAGTTGATGATGAAGAGCTTGTTATAAAAAAGAGGATATGTTAACCGGTAAGAAGAAGAAATCAAATGTTGGTCAACCTGTAAAATTCATGAGCAGCAGTGAAGAAAAAACTGAAAGCTCTAAAGGAAGCAGAGAAATCACAACAATGGGTGTTTATTTAGAGGATGGCATTATTAAACAAAACAAAATGCCATTCGATATCAGTTGAGGAAGAATACATTAATTTATAGTGACCAAACATTTGACCTTAATGCCGGCCAATTCTATATGCCAGATTAAGGACAATCTCAATATCAAATTAGAAAGGCACATCACCTACATGTACATAATCTTAAAAAAAAATTAGGTTCAATCCATATGCACATGTGGTGGATTATGTGGTTCTTGTTGATCCATGTTAGGTTCCCAACAAACAGGAATTTGACAAGACATAATGTTTTGAATATAAATATTATGTAATTGGAGGGAACCGTTCAGTAGAGGCTAAAAGACAGTTGATTGAGGAATGTCCCAATAACTATCTTTTTGAAACAATGAAATGCATCATTTGCGTTCGTTTAACAAAAACAAAAGCAAATTTATTGGCATGGGATCATAATGAAAATAATGAGTACATAATGAAAATTTTTGGAACAGGGTCTCCTACAAGCTGCGAAACTGGTCCATTTTGGATATTTTTTATTAGATTTAATCTAGTGGAGGGGTTTTGGGGTGGGTCAAAGCCCTGAAAGCGTTGTAATGGGTAAAAGGGTAAACCAGGGGTCTGAAAACCACGGTTTGAAAACCATAGGAAACTCTAGGCTATATTTATATAAATAGAGGGACACTTTGTATTGTAGAAGATAGAAAATGATGAGCTACTGATGCGAATTGTGGTTTAAGATATCTGTTTTGTTTTGGGGAAAGGACTCCTACTGGCTGTGTGCGCGGAGATCCAAGTCTAGTTGTGTGCGGACCCTACTGTTGTGTGTGCAGGTTGGGAAGGGAATTGTAAGGAAGGATTGATGAATGAGGGAATAAAGGAAGTTTGATAGATAACTGAATCTGTGAGTACTCTTGTGCGAATCATTGATAATTGTTGCACTGTTTATTTTATGTGTTTAAGCTATGAAGATCTGTGTAAATGTGTTTCGCTCTCTAGATTGGTTATGTTATATTCTGTTTTGTTTATGTAATGGTGTGTTGCTATCATAAAGGCATATAATTATACACCTAACACACGTGGATGCGAATAGAGACCTAATAAACCCTGCCCAGAGCGAAGTAATCTCAAAACTATAGGGCTTAGCGCAACTATGCTTGCCTTACCTATCCTTTCTCAGGGTGCGGAAACATGGTTCCAGCACCCTCCCATACTACTTCGGGTGAGACTTTGACCTGCGCAAGCAGGTCACTGCTGAAAGGGCTAGTAGTATAGGGGTTTGTGGAAAACCTTGCCCTCTGAACCTAGGTCAGGACCCCTCGAGCCAACAAATGGTTCCCTTGCTGGGACCTGTAGCATTTTGAGGAAGTGATCAGGTACTGACAAGTGGATATTGAACGGGAGTGAATGAGCAGTAAGAACAATCGAACCGAGCAAGAAAAGGATCACTTGACCTGTAGTCCGCTGAGAAGAACAATGACGCAAGACTCACGAGAACACAAGCCCTCAACCAAAACATCAGTAGAAGGAGAGATGGAAGTACACTTGAAGTTACCCACCTTTAAAGGCGCGGCCGATGAAGACATGGATCAGTTTTGGTTCGCAGCTGACTTGGTATGGATTATGCAAGGGGTGGTGAGCGATACTATGAAGAAAGCACAGTTGTCCCTGGCTTTCGAGAACAGAGCGTTGGATTGGTACATGCGATATATATCTCAAAATGGGAGTGCATCTCTTCGAGATATCAAGGATTCCCTAAAAAAGCAGTTCTGGAAGCCCAGGTCATACTCACAGCTGGTAGTGGAAGTAAAATACTTTAAGCAGGGTGCATCTGAGTCGGTGTGGGAGGCTGATCAGTGATTGAAGAGAGCCATCAGGGAAGGAGGGTTCAAGTACGACGACAGGTAGCACACAGAATGGTTCATCGCTATGCTTCTACCTCACTTACGTATACCCATGGGCCAACAAACCTTCGAGTCACAGGAAAAATCCTTGGAAGCTGCCATGAAGCTCAAAGCTGCGCCCAAGGATGACGCGTTAGGGGGGTTATAGTAAATTCAATAGCAGCTCGGAGCCATGCACATGGAGATTCAGAGCTTACAGATGGAATGGGGAAAAGGAGCTAGCACCAACCTCTGGTGTATACGATGTCGGGTGTCTAGCCATACAAGGGACCAGTATCCTATATTGACGGATTACGTATGGGCAGGAGGACCCAATCCGCTACGATCTGGCTCCAGCAGATCGCCACTATGGTGCGATGATTTCTGAATAGCTCGACTGCATGATATGGCTTAGTGTCCTTGGTTAAGTATGGGCGAGCTAAAGCAGCAGTGGTGCAGGTTCTATCGATCGGTAGGGCATGACAAACAGAACTTTCACACTTATGACTTGATTGCAAATCGAGGGAACCTCTATAGGGTACAGTCAGACCCTATATCGCCAAGATCCCCAGCAAGAGGCAGGGGAGGTCGGGGAGGAAGCACAGGATGGGGTCAGGGGCAGCTGATCTGCTATAACTGTGGAGAGATAGGGCACTTCGCAAGGGACTTCCCAAATCCCACCAAGAAATCCTGCAAATATTGCCGGTAGATGGACCATGAGATTGAAGACTGCCTGATACTGATAGCCAAAATGTAGGAAAAGCAGCCCACCCCTACGCAGAGGGTTAAAACTGAGCTACGCAGCAAGATGGTCACCTGGGGAGCAAGGGAGTAACTTGTCTCTTGGAAACAAGTGCACCTCACAGAACGAACACCGTGGGCAGGCCCTGCGCAGCGTCTGGCGCACCTCGAGAGAGAGGAAGAGGTTGAGCCCTTTCTAAAGGCATGCTTGAAATTGCTACGTAACTAGCCATCTATAGAAACTCTTCAAGTATTACTGCATAGCTGCGCAGCTCGACCCAACACAATTCCTGAGACCATAGGTGCCCACTGGCTATATGGCTACAAGAAACGCACTAGAAGAGAAATGCGGTTGACTGCACAGATTGGCGACTACGAGATGGACCAAGTTATTCTCGATTTAGGGTCGGATGCGAACGTACTACCAAAGCAGACATGGCAACGAATGGGCGAACCTAACTTGGAATGGTCCACTATCCAGTTGCGCATGGCTAATCAACAGAAGATCATCCTGTTAGGATGGTTGCCAAGAGTCATGGTAGATATCGCTGGAGTAGAATTCCTAGTTGACTTTGAGGTCATAGAAATCGTGGAAGATGTGGATCCGTACCCTGCACTACTCGGGATGGACTGGGCTATAGACATGGGGGGTGTCATCACTCTCAAAAAGCACAGCATGGTGTTTGAAAACAACGGTACACGCGTAATAGTACCACTAGATCCAGCAGAAGGTGCGCGGTACACAGAACCAGCCTACAAACGGGAGGAACTAGACCACATTTACAGATTGACTACGCAGGATGAAGACAGGATTAAACCCACAACATACGGGATATTCTGGAGAGATAGTGAATGTTGTTCTGACGCTGATGAGGAACTGGAGAATTGGAAAAATCGGTTACACGAGGTTTCAGCGCTGCGCTGCCCCCGAGTCGCAAGAACCCTCTACTGCATTTCCTCTAAGGTAAGAGATCTACCCCACTTTGATGAGGCTGGTAGTGTCCAAGAATTCCTAAGGACACTAGAAGCTAGGGTGCCAATAGAATGACGGCTCTAGGCCCTTAATCAGGCTATGCGTGGGACACCCGTGCATTGGTGGGACACCCACAAGAAACCATTCCTGGATTAGGAAATGTGTCAAGAAAGGATGCTTCTACGGTTCACCCCTCTAGCTGACATACGCACCAGGATGTTCCTCGAACTCGGAGACCTTTGCTCACATCTGCGTGTCTGGATGACCAAATGGTCCGACCGAACTATAGAAGAATGGGTCCATCTATTTTTTCATGCCTTGGGTCCTATCCCGGCCGCTTGGTACTTAGATGCGGAATTGCACCAACACACCCACGATTGGGAAGTGCTAAAGGAGGACTTTGTCAGAACATTCGGACTTATTGGAGGGACAGAGACACTCGACAAAGCTCTGCAAGACATTGATGCATTTTTCTTTAACAATTCTCACCACCACGCCGTACCAATGGTCCTGACATGTGAAGCGCAAATGCAAGACATAGCCAATTGCCGAAGCTTGGCGATTGATGAGGAAGAAGATAATCCTTGAAATATTTCTGTCCCAGAATCTGAAGGAGAACGCCCTGTCGTGGGGCCATCGCTGTAGAATATTGACGTAATGCAGCCTCTTAAGCTGCGTGACGTTAATATTGGGACGGAGGAACACCCTAAGCTGGCTAATATTGGGGACTATTGGGATGAAGGGACTATAGGAAAAATCGCAGAATTAATCACGGAGTATCAGGACCTATTTCTGACAAAGTTCTCTGAGCTCAAGGGCATCATCGGGGACCTCGGTATTATGCACATCATTCTGAAACCTGAGGCGTGCCCCGTCAAGCAGCGACCTTACCGACTGAATCCTAAATACAAGCAAAAGGTCAAGGAAGAGCTAGATAAAATGCTTGACGCGGGTATCATTGAACCAGTTGAGCAGTCGAATTGGGTAAGTCTAATGGTCATCCAGGAAAAGAATACCAAAGGGGAAATATGCATCTGAGTAGATCTACGCAAGTTAAATGACGCCTGTGTCCATGACCCCTTCCCCACACCCTTTTCCGATGAAATCCTTGATAGCATGGGCAGACAGGAGGCCTATTCCTTCACCGATGGGTTCTCCGGCTACCACCAGATCCGAATTGCACCTGAATATCACAGTAAGACTACCTTTGCAACTAAATGGGGGTCCTTCCAGTATACGGTCATGCCCTTTGGTCTCAAGAATGCACCTGTTATTTTTTCCCGGGTCATAGTTGTAGTATTCAAGGAGTTTATTCATAAATTCCTCGAGGTTTATTTCGATGACTGGACGGTCTTCGACGTGGTAAAGGATCATGTCTCTAACTTGCGATTAATGTTGGATGCATGCCGGAGGCACCAAATTTACCTGAATATTAAGAAATGCATCTTCTGTGTACCATTTGGAATCCTGCTCGAGCACATAGTCTGCCGGCAAGGGCTGATGGTTGACCCTGAGAAGGTAGCCATAATCATAAACCTGGCGGTCCCAACAACGGAAAAATAGCTGCATTCTATTCTTGGACACATGGGCTATTACAGGAAATTTATTCATGGGCACGCCCTGATCACGGCGCCTATGGAAAATCTACTAAAGAAAGATGTTTCCTTTTTTTGGGATGATGAGTGTTAGAAGAGCTTCGAACTACTTAAAGAGAAGATGATTTCTGCACCAATCCTCATATTTCCTGATTGGTCGAAGGAATTTCATGTACATGTGGATGCGTCTGGAATCGCATTGGGAATTTTCCTCACGCAGCCTGGCGAAGTAGATATTGATCCCCCGGTTGCCTTTGCGAGTCGAAAAATCTCGGGCGCAGAACAAAACTACTCTACCACTGAGTGCGAAGGATTGGCTATGGTTTATGCGTTACAGAAATATCGACACTATCTACTGGGTGGACACTTTAAAATGTTCACAGATCATTCATCTTTGAAATACCTAGTCAACAAGCCTGTGTTGGGGGGGGGAGATTTGCCGCTGGATGTTGCTATTCCAAGAATATGACTTTGAGATCATCATCAAGCCCGGAAGGTTGAATGCAGGTCCAGATCATCTGTCTTGCATTGAAACAAGGGAAGAACCTATTAGCTTGGAAGAGGGTTTACCAAATGCTCAGTTGTTTACTATTAAGGTGGTTGATGCACACTTTTCTGATATAATTGAGTTCCTCACTACAGGCGTGGACCCTGTAGAATATTCGATGCAACAAAAGAAGGAGTTGGTTACTCACGCAGCAGACTTTACTATCATTGTGGGTCAGTTATACAAGCTAGGTGTAGATGAACTACTACGTAGATACGTCTTGGAACATGAATGGCCTGCCATATTAGCAGAAGCACACGCAGGTGTCGCCGGAGGCCACTATGCAGGACGGGCAACAACACAAAATATTTTGAGGGCTAGGTTATGGTGGCCTACCCTGCATCAGGATTCGTACACCTATTGCAGATCATTCGACACTTTCCAGTGAACAGGATGGCCCTCGCGCTAAGATGAGATGCCATTATGGCCTCAAGTAGATTTATAGGCTTTTGACAAGTGGGCCATTGATTTTATAGGACCCATCAATCTGTCGAGCAAGAAAACAGGTGTGCGCTACATTATCACCGCCACCGACTATGTCACTCGATGGGCTGAGGCACAAGCGGTGAAGGATTGCACTGCGGATACTGCTGCGCACTTCATCTTTGAGCAGATTCTGACCAGGTTTGGCTGTCCAAATATCCTGATGAGTGACAGAGCTACACAATTTGTTAACCAAACAATTCAAGCCTTGAATGAAGAATTCCGGATCCACCATGTGAAGAGTATGCCATACCATCCCCAGGAAAATGGAGTAGTTGAAGCTTTTAACAAAATTTTGGAACAGGCATTAACAAAGGTTTGCAATGCCGATCATAGTGACTGGGATGTTCGCATTCCCTTTGTTTTGTGGGCCTACCGAACGATCTGCAAGAATCTAATAGTCAAAACCCCCTTCCGAATTGTCTATGACAAAGAGGCCATTATGTCCATCGAATATGTTGTTCCTAGCCTACGCATCGCAGAATTTACAAATATGGCAGACCTCGTTATCATAGAGGAGCGTCTTGCACAACTTATGGCTCTGGAGGAAGATCAATTTATTGCTAATTTTGATCAATAGGTTCAAAAGGCTCATGACAAAGCATGGCATGATCGACATATTCGCCGAAAGACATTCATCGCAGGTGACCTTGTCCTTTTATATGATAGCCAATTTGCAAAACTTCCAGGAAAATTTTGACAGCACTGGCTTGGTCCCTACACAGTTAAGGAAATCACGAATGGTGGAGCTATTGGGAAAAATACTGAGAGGGGGGGGTGAATCAGTATTTAGTGCAGACTGAAAACTTTTTACTTTTTCTTTCTCTAAAACCCATACGCTACTTTACTGAACCCAAGTCGCGTATACACGCGGATATCCATAATGAAACTTGCGTATTACCAGAGATCTCATTATGCAGATAATTATTTACTTAGATCATTGCATCATTCATTCATTAGATGTTTAGTAAGCAATAAACATGTGCAGTAAGAATAGAATAAATCATCACACATAAGCAACACACATGAACACCAGGATTTAAGGTGGAAACCCAATTCGGGAGAAAACCACCGTTGCCATCATCTGTCATCTCGGTCTTCCATATTTTATTATAAAGAAAACATCTTACAACCATGTCACCGAGTGCTGAGACTCATACCGGCACGCGAGGCACCCACACCCCGAAACTACAACCTTCGTTTCGTTTGACCTCTCTTCAGCGAGGCCTTCTGCTCTGGTGCAGGCTCTCTGTCAAGGGAGCTACCGCCTATCTGTTTGGCCTCTCTTGTTTACAGTAAGGGGCTACTACCCCTACTCTGCGTTTACCGGCCACCACGGAAGAAACTACAACCCCCTCCTTGAAGGCTTCGACCCTCGGCTTCCCTTTGCGGACCACGTTTGTGAATTTTCCTCTTTGGATCCATCGTGACTTCCTTCTTCTTTGTGTAGGCCACTTTGTCAGTTTTCGAGGTAGGACCCACTCCACACATTTAAGCTCAACATACATAAAATTGAAACTTATAACCCCATCAATTCATTCATTGAATCATCAACCAATCAACCAACAACTTGATCTTTAATCAACATAATCAGCAACATAATCAACATTCAAACAACCCAGATCTGTATGAATACATCATTGACAGATCATAGTAAAACAGTAGAACAGATTAGACATTTCATTCGACATACTTTAGAAAAACCTTAGTTCCATACATGCTTTTACTTCACTGAACCTACGTATGCATAATCTTTAACATAAACAAACCTGCGTATACATCTGCACATATTTCAGAACTGATTTCACATACCATACGCGCTTTCTTTGCCACGAACCTACGTATAGATCTTCAGACATTTCAGGAATGTGCAACTCTTCATATCAGATAAGCAATTCAGATCTCATCCTCTTCTTCAGCGGAGATTCGCCAGATCACAGATCTAAACATTCCATAAGCAGATCTAGAAAATACAAAGTCATTTCAGATCTAGAGATTCCTCTTCATCATTTTCTTCATCCATCATTGTATTCATAGGTGCATCATAGATTCAGATCTATCAATTAAGAATAGAGTTCATCCATGCAGTTATTCCTTAGAGAGATTTATTCATTAACAACCCTTACACATGCACACCTTGCACTATGATCTTCTTCTCCTTATATAGATTTAGCCTTTTACCAATACCATGAGCCAAAACCACACAACTTCCAATGGTATTCTTGGATGGGATCAAATAAATAATCCAGCGCTCAATACTATGGGCCAAAAGCATGCTAATGCCCCTTGGTATTCTAATTTTGGAGCGGAAAAGCCCATACACGACTTGGCATGTACTTTTCTGCATACATACGCTACTTTTCCTTGACAAACCCATGTATGCTTTGTGACATGCCATATTTATCATTTCTCTGGCACTTACTGGAATTCCTTTCTTCTGTTACTTCTGAGCTGATATGTAGATACATCATCCTTCCTTATTTAACACAAGATACATCTTCCTTACATATTTAACACATGGGTTGCTTATCATAGGCAACTCATCAAGCAAGTTTCTATCAAGAAAAACTTCATCAAGTAGGTTGCCATCCAAAGACAACTCATCAAGTCAGTTTCCATTACAAAATACAACTCATCAAGTCAGTTTCCATTAAGGACAACTTCATCTAGTAGGTTGCCATCAAAGACAACACATTGCATCATATTGCCAACAATCTCATTTTATCAAGTAGGTTGCCATCAAGGACAACACATGCCAACAATCTCCCCCTTTGGACTTGATGGCAACCATGATGGTGTTTGATCACCATCACAGATAGATACATTGAATATAACCATTATGCAAACACCATGATACTCTCCCCCTGTTCAAACACCATGTTACTCTCCCCCTTTGACATCAAGGGCAAAGGGCGGATGAAAAACAAAACAAGGTTTTTCTCCTCATGTAGAAAGAAGAGCTCTGTAGATCTGATGTGTACTGAAGTTACCATGCTCCCCCTAAGTTCATGCTGAATATTCAAACATATTTTTTAGTGAAGTACATGACTCTATGACCTTTCCTATCACCAAAGACTCATACTTACATCAGTCATCCAACCAAGTGGATTTGCATATGTGACACAAGTACCCAACCAAGTGGGTTTACACATTTTGACTCAACTACCCAACCAAGTGGGTTTACAAATTTTGACTCAATTACCCAACCAAGTGGGTTTACATATTTGATCAATGTCCTTACATGAATGAATATTACAATTTTACATCATAGGTCTCATCATGACCTTTTCATCAAATTACAAATATGACTTTTTATAATCAAGACCAAGGAATCTCAAACATGAGATCAGATCACAGCAAATCAAGAGAATGCCAACAATGCATCCTTTCCACATGACCAATGCTCCCCCTTAGCTTGTCCATCCTGGACACTTTCAACAGCAAATCATCAAGGCATCTTTATCATGAAACAGAATTATGAGCACTGGAGCACCACCAGAGATACCAAACAGCACTGCAGTTGTGCTGAAGAATGTTGAACCAAAATTTTGTCAGAAAATACCCATACGCGGTTTTCTATGTATAAACTCACGTATATACACGACTGTCCTTCAGGAAATCTGCGTATCCCATTTAATCTTCTGAAATTAAGTAGATTTGATCTTATACATGGCAGAGACAACTCCCAGCTTCCATCTGAGATATTCGAATGCTTCCCTGGGATATATGAGAGAAGAAAGATAGGTCAATGTAGCTATGTTTTCAAGTGTCATCCAACATTTGTAGCATAAGTGCATCAGTAACCAGGCCTTCAGACTTTTTGCAGCATCAACAAATTCTTCCCAATAGGAATTATCATACCAGGATAACTTCTTCAATGGACAGTATGTGTCAAGCAATCATCCATGTGATCAGATATCATCAAGATCTTCAAGATTTATCATGATGTAACATGTGTAGGAATTATGTATAAAAGGTCTCAACCGTGACAAAAGTCATTAGCAACAAACTCTGCATGATCTATTCTTATCTCTGAATCATAAGACTTCCAACTCATCCATGTGTGAAAACAAAAGATACTCTTCAGCAAAAAGCAATTAGGGATCATCCATAATCTCATCATAAGAAACCATGTATCATGTTATCATCATTTGAGCAAGAACTAAGGAATAATCAGATACAATGCCAACAATGTAATCATTAGTTGTTAGACTGATGCTCCCCCTGAATCTGTGTTCCTGATCTTTAGCTATCTTATTGTTTTTCTTATCAGAAAATCATACGTGACTGTCTCCATTGTAACTCGCGTGTATACGCGGCTTTTGTTCACTAAAACCGCGTATGGAAAGTGAAATACTAAAAATTTCACACTTTCATCTCCCCCTGAACTTGTACCACCTGTACCTGTCTTTTTCACTTCAGATTCACTGTCAGAAATAAACATAACCAGAATTACCAAACCAACCATGAGAATCACCATACATTGCTCCCCTTGTGATGATACATTACTAATCCCTAGAATGTATCTCACATTACTCCTGCAGTCATTATAAGAAGTAAGCTTTAGAAGCGGATGACTGCAGTAGGGTCAATATTCCCTACATTTCTGACTGGTCCTCCTTCCTTTTCCAGCTTTTCTTGAAATTTCTTATTGTGTGCTGGAAATTATCCAATTTCTCATATCCATTCATCCTGCATTCTTTTTCTACATGTCCATACTTGTTACAGGCATAACATCTTTCATGACCAGAAAAGTAAGCATAAGGATCATGATGTGTTTTTCTATTCTTTATTCTACTGCAATCAGCTGCTTTATGACCATACTTGCTACATGAAAAACAATATCCCTTGAAGAAACCAGAGTACCTTTCTGTGTAGTATCTATTTGTATGTGACTGAAACATTCTGCTTCTGCAATTGGCTGCAACATGCCCATAATTATGACATTTGAAGACATTCAACATTATTAGTGTGGAAAGGACAATTTTATGAGAGTTCATGATTGTGGGTTGATCTTTTTTTTCTCAACACTTAGGATTTTGCATTGATATCCTTTGAATCTTTGTAACTACATGCCTGAACTAGATTCCTGCTTCTACTTGAGTTCATAGAAAACTCAGATAAAATTTAATAGAAGAGACCTTTATTCCTAGAATGTCAGAATCTTCGTACTATCAAGTAACCTCAGGAAGTTTATCTTTTCATCTAGTCCTTTTTGAATGTTTATCAGCCTCAATTTTGGCGACCTTCATCATATTTTTACCAACCCTTTTCCTTCTTCCTTCTTCTACTTGATCATTCAATTTTAAAATCTCTTCCTTCAACTCATTTTCTTGTTCTTCAAAAGTTTGTAAAAGTTCTTCATTCTTCTTATTTGATTTTTCCAGATCTTCTTTGAGAGAGATGATTTCTGCTTCAAGTCTTTCACTTCGATAGGTTACTTTATCCTGCAGTCTTTGATACATTTCTATCCATCTTTGATACATTTCTATCACAAAATTCATTCTAGAGATCGTATCTTGGTAGATAGATTCCTGCTTTTTAAATTGATCTTCATCATTAGTCTTGAGATTTGCTTCTAGACCCATACTATTACTTTCACTATCATTTTCACTATCTTCACCATTGCTTGCATAAGGAAGTGAATCACAAAGATTAGTACCTTTTTCATATTCTTAATTTTCTACTTCACATGTTTTCTGAGATGTCTCCTTTCTTTGAGTAGCCTTCTTCTTTTGCTTCCTTTCCATGAGCACTAACATATCTTGGTCAGAATCTTCTTCATCCTCATTTGACATTTCATCATTATCTTCGTTTGTATAATAGCTCTTTCCCTTTTCAAATTGTTTTCCTTTATCATGATTTTCTTCATAAGGACATTTAGCAGCATAATGACCAACTCTTCCACAAGTAAAACACTTGAAGGGAAGCTTACCTCTGAATCTTCCAGTACCTGGTTTGAGTCTTCTCACAAAATTTGCTTCTTCTTCTTCTGATATATAATTTGATTCCTTGACGACTTCCTTTTCTTTTCCTTTTGCACATGCCTTAAAGGCAATTTCTCTAATTTGAGAGGGACCTTCTTTTCTCATTTCAAAAGTAGTTAGAATACCATGTAGTTGAACAATAGTAAGAGTTTGTAGATCTTGCCTTTCTTCAATAGTAGATACTTTTGACTCAAATTTTGAAGTCAAAGATCTTAAGAATTTTTCAACCAGAGTAGTTCTCATACGATTTACAATATCATCTAGACGTAAAAAGAAACTGGCAATACTCTCATCACTATGCATCCTTAAATTTTCATATTCAATTCTGAGCGTTTGGAGTTTTGCACTTTTTACCTTTGTATCTCCTTCATAGCTTAGAATGATTTTGTCCCATATTTCTTTCGCTGAATTTAACTGCATCACTTTAGCAAATTCTAGTTCAGACATGCTTCCTAATAAAACATTAACTGCTTTGGCATTGATTTCATATTTCTTCCTTTCTGCTGCATCAGTAGGAATAGTTGCCGGATACTGATAACCTTCTTCCACGATTGCCCATACTTCTACACCAAGACTTTGCAAATATGCTTTTGTTCGTATCTTCCAGAATAACAGACTATTTCCATTGAATAGAGGTGGCCTTAGAGAGAGTACTCCTTCATGACTTCCCATTGTAACGGATCTCCTTCAAGCGATCAAGCTCCTTCAGAAGAACCTGCTCTGATACCAATTGTTGGGAAAAATACTGAGAGGGGGGGGTGAATCAGTATTTAGTGCAGACTGAAAATTTTTTACTTTTTCTTTCTCTAAAACCCATACGCTACTTTACTGAACCCAAGTTGCGTATACACGCAGATATCCTTAATGAAACTTGCGTATTACCAGAGATCTCATTATGCAGATAATTATTTACTTAGATCATTGCATCATTCATTTATTAGATGTTTAGTAAGCAATAAACATGTGCAGTAAGAACAGAATAAATCATCACACATAAGCAACACACATGAACACCAGGATTTAAGGTGGAAACCCAATTCGGGAGAAAACCACCGCTGTCGTCATCTCAGTCTTCAATATTTTATTATAAAGAAAACATCTTACAACCATGTACTGGCGTTTGTACTCATACCAAGACGTTGTGCACCCACCGTGTATACAAGCAACTCCTATCTCATTTGCTCGCCCTCTCCTGGAAGGGAGCTACTACCTCCTGTTCTCATTTACCAGCCTCTCCTGGAAGGGAGCTACTACCCCCTACTCTCGTTTACCAGCCTCTCTCTTTTTGGAAGGGAGCTATGACTACCCCCTACTCTCGCTTACCGCCTACCACCGGCCCCACTTCAAGCTACAACCCCTCACCGAAGGCTTCGACCCCCACACCACCGCGGACCACGTTTCATCAATTTTCATAATCGGATCCATCGCCCATACAACATACCTTGTAGGCCACTTTTCTCATCGATTTTCGACCGGACCCACTCCACACATTTAAGCTCAACATTCATCAACCGAAAACTTATAATCCCATCAATTCATTCATTGAATCATCAACCAATCAACCAACAACTTGATCTTCAATCAAATTAATCAACAAAGATAATCAATATTCACAAATCAGACTGTATGAATACATCATTGGATGATAACAAATAAAAACGTAGAATAGACTGACATTTCATTCCACATACTCTAACAAAACCCTAGATTTCATACGCGCTTTTACTTCACTGAACCTGCGTGTATACGCGCTTTCACAGAAACAAACCTGCGTATACATCTGCACATATTTCAGAATTGATTTCACATACCATACGCGCTTTTGCTGAAGCCAACCCGTGTATATACGCGCTTTCACTGCCACGAACCTGCATATAGATCTTCAGACATTTCAGGACTGTGCAGCTCTTTAGATCAGATAAGAAATTCAGATCTCATCCTCTTTTTCAACAGAGATTCGCCAGATCACAGATCTAAACATTCCATAAGCATATCTAGAAAATACAAAGTCATTTCAGATCTAGAGATTCCTCTTCATCATTTTCTTCATCCATCATTGTATTCATAGGTGCATCATAGATTCATATCTATCAATTAAGAACAGATTTCATCCATGACGATATTCCTTAGAGAGATTTATTCATTAAAAACCCTTACTCATGCACACCTTGCACTATGATCTTCATCTCCTTAAATATATTTAGCCTTTGTCAATACCATGAGTCAAAACCACACAACTTCCGATGGTATTCCTGGACGGGATCAAATAGGTAATCCAGCGCTCAATACAATGGGTCAATACCATGGTAATGCCCCTTGGTATTCTAATTTTGGAGCGCAAAAGGGAATACGCGACTTGGTACGTACTTTTCCACGTACATACGCTACTTTTCATTTACAAACCCACGTATGCTTTGTGACATATCATATTTATCATTTCTCTGGCACTTACTGGAATTCCTTTCTTCTGTTACTTCTGAGCTAATCTGTAGATACATCATCCTTCCTTATTTAACACAAGATACATCTTCCTTACATATTTAACACATGGGTTGCTTATCATAGGCAACTCATCAAGCAAGTTTCTATCAAGAAAAACTTCATCAAGTAGGTTTCCATCCAAAGACAACTCATCAAGTCAGTTTCCATTACAAAATACAACTCATCAAGTCAGTTTCCATTAAGGACAACTTCATCTAGTAGGTTGCCATCAAAGACAACACATTGCATCATATTGCCAACAATCTCATTTTATCAAGTAGGTTTCCATCAAGGACAACACATGCCAACAGGAGCAGTCTAGCTAGCTACCCTGTGCGGAGACATCTTACCAGGATTTTTCAATGGTAGTCGACTCAAGCCTTACCGGGTTCAATGACTATATGGCAGCTATAGTGACTCGAGATGAGACACAAGATTGTGTTGGGGGACTGTTGGAACAGGGTCTCCTACAAGCTGTGAAACTGGTCCATTTTGGATATTTTTGATTGGATTTAATCTAGCGGAGGGCTTTTGGGGTGGGTCAAAGCCCCAAAAGCGTTGTAATGGGTAAAAGGGTAAACTAGGGGTCCGAAAACCACGGTTTGAAAACCATAGGAAATTCTAGGCTAGATTGCTATAAATAGAGGGACATTTTGTATTGTAGAAGATATAAAATGATGAGCTATTGATGCGAATTGTGGTTTAAGATATCTGTTTGGGTTTTTGGGAAAGGACTCTTGCTGGCTGTGTGCGCGGAGATCCAAGTCCAGCTATGTGCGGACCCTGCTGCTGTGTGCGCAGGTCGGGAAGGGAATTGTAAGGAAGGATTGATGAATGAAGGAATAAAGGAAGGTTGATAGATAACTGAATCTATGAGTACTCTTGTGAAAATCATTGGTAATTGTTGCACTATGTATTTTCTGTGTTTAAGCTGTGAAGATCTTTGTAAATGTGTTTCGCTCTCTAGATTGGTTCTGTTCTATTCTTTTTTGTTTATGTAATGGTGTGTTGCTATCATAAATGCATATAATTATAGACCTAATTCACGTGGATGCGAATAGAGACCTAATTAACCCTGCGCAGAGTGAAGTAATCTGGGAACTACAGGGCTTAGCGCAGCTCTGTTTGCCTTACCTATCCTTTCTCAGGGTGCGGAAACATGGTTCCAGCACCCACCCATACTACTTCGGGTGAGACTTTGACCTGCGCAAGCAGGTCACTGCCGAAAGGGCCAGTAGTATAGGGGTTTGTTAGCAAACCTTGTGCTCCAAACCTGGGTCAGGACCCCTCGAGCCAACAAAAATGAATTTTATCTAAAGGTTCATATTTATTCTTAATGAATTCATAGACAAATGTGGTGGGGATAAGGAAAAATTCAAGCTAACCTTTTGGAAGGAATGCTTAATGGAAACAGGTTATCAAATTGAGGATAAAATCAAATCAAAGCATGGATATAATTTTTCAATTAGCATTTAGAACTAGGGATATGTGGGAATTGATTGATGAGAATTTTGAGCAATGAGAGAATATTTCCATAAAAATTCAGAAGGTTAAAAAATGTAAACCCATAATATGTACCAACAGTAAGATGGGTCTTGAAATGAAGAAACTTCCAAAGGATGTAACTATCACACCTTGGAGAACAATGCAAGGAATGAAGGATGAGAAACTAGTCAAATCAGTACTATCCAGTGTGAAGAAAGGTGAATTATCAATGGATGAAGTATACGCAAAATTTCAAATGAAGTTTGCTGAATTATTTTTACTTTTCCTTTGAGTATAATTTTATTTTAAATAAAACATATTGTTGTTGGTAGAAATTATTATACATATCACTATTTTAACGATTTTAACTTTATTTATTCAATTATAAGATTTATATGAAAATACAAGAACATATGGTTAAAATGTTGAATGAAAATAGTTGGGATGATGTTGTCAGCCACTACCCAGAATCAAGTTCTATGACCACACTTAAATATTTTTATATTGCATTAAATAAGGCATGTTGAGTTATACATTTATTTTATTCATATGTAAACTATTTTTATTTTATTACTTATACATATATATTTTTATGTCATTAAAGATTCTGAAGAAGGATGCAAATGGCGGAGTACTAGATACTTTCAAAAGCTTTATTGAAAAAGTTAAGTCACGAAAAGATGAGAAATCATCGTCTTATTAATGTTGAAATTTATCCTTCTCTTAATCATTTCATTTGGAATGGGATCGACAGTATCCAATATCAAATAATACCAGGTGATTGTGAAGACATTTCAAAACTCATACCTAAAAGGGAATATGCCTTAGTTATTGCAGATATTCCTTATTATTTCAATTTCCCAGAAATTGAATATGATAGTGAACCATATACTTATTAAGCTTTTATTAAAGTGGTTACGGGCTTTCAAGAAGTCACAACATCACCACTTTGGGGATTTGTGACATTTCATTCAAACACAAACTCAAGGATGCAGCTTACATGGTAAGTCATTGAAATTGTATGTTCGATTAATGTTAAATTTTGTATTTATGTACAATTTAATTGAAATTTTACTACGTTATGTTATAGGCAAAAGCCAAATTTTGTTTCTTCCGAAAATTGGCCTATTATAAATGATTGTGACTTTATCCATGTTGAATGTTGGACAAAAGAGGATAGTTATGATCCTATTCTTTTGAATCAAGTGGATGGGAATATTCGTAGTCAAGTACTGGTTCATAATGTTATTGTAAGAAAACTAACATATGATGATAAATATGCAGAAGGAGATATAGGTAACATTTATAAAAAACCGTAAGCATTGATTAACTTTCTTATAGATCTATGTTTAGATTGTGTTTTGGATTTATTCTTAGGTTCAGGTAAGTTTTATTATATAAAATTGAATTTAAATATTTTATTTTTTAGTTTTTATGTGTTTATACTTATTTTCTTAATTATTTTTTTTGTGCTTGATGATTACGTACAACACGAGCATGTTGCCTAAAAAAAGGAAGAAATTGCATTACCATTGAGAAAGACTCAGTGCAATGCAAATTTATTTAACAAAGAATAATGCTCTTCAATTTATTCCATATGCAATTCAATAAATTGGTTTGAGAAAATGGGATTCTAATTAATCACGTGTGGCAAAAAATACAAAGGAACCTCAACCACCACTTCGGAAGCTTTGCAGACATGAAAGATCCATTAGAAGAGGACAATGACCAAAATGAAGTAGAAAATGTTAAGGAAGAAGATATTAATGATGTTCTAGAAGATGTTGAACATGGATTAGTTGATATCATTGATTAGCTTTAAGTTATGCTTGCAAATAAAGCTCAAATTTGAGAGTTATTAATCAGTTTTACTTGTAATATTTAGACTTTGATATTTTATGAGAAGAATCCTTAGTTTCTGCAAACAAACTATGATTACTATTAATTTTTGATATAAAATTCACAAAAAATGCTATTTTTTAAGTTTTTTTTGTTAAGATTTTCCCAAAAAAAATCGTTTATTTAACATGCTTTTTTAACAAAAAGTCTCAAAATGTGTATTTTTTTCATTGTATTTATATTGAAAATGCGTATTTTTTTGTCATATGGTTAAAAATATTGGTTTTTTAGCGATAATTATTTGATGTGCATTGAAATATTAATTAAAAATACATAAACATATAGAAAATCCTAACTTTAAAATATTGGCCCTTTTTTTTTGTAACTATGCGAAAAATGAAGATTTCATTACAAAAAAATTTAAGGAAAAAAACAAGTACATAAATACACTTAAAAATAAACATCTCAGGGAATAAGAGGACATTACAAAATGTAAATTTTCAAAATCAACCCTCTAAAAAAGGTGGGTGTTTATGCACCACCACTTTTCGAAATCGACATGAAAACCATGACATTAAAAAAAAAATTAAGTGCTGAAAATATGATCCAAAAAAAAGGGTGATTCTGTATCACCACTTTTCAAAGTCGCGTGTTTTTTTTGCTACTTCAAAAAAATGGGCACGAGGTAATTTTCTCATTTTATTGGTAACTTTGTTAGTTTTTAATGTGGATAATTTGAAACTCTATGAGCCTTCCATGCTAGATCAGGAAGAGGAACAGGTCCTACCTTTTGTGCAGGATTTGGCATTTGATGCTCATGTAGAGTTGATAGAAGATACAGTTTTGTAAAAGAGGTCCAGAACTACAAGACATGGGCAACATGACCTTTGGACAATTGGGTTGAAGGGAAAACTTCCAAGAAAAGCTAAATGATATACCAGAGAGAAGGTGGAGTAAAAACTTCCTCACCTCATTTAGTAAAATATTTTGGGGACCAAAGGCCTCTCAAAATGGGGAGGTGTGATCCAGATTGGATCATTATATTTTTTTTCATCCATCTCAATGCATTTGGAGTGGTAAAAATGGAGAAATCAGCTCACGTAACTATTTTTACCAAAGGGATCCAACTTGGCAAAACGAGGTCTGAAACCTTCTGGGAGTGTTTTGAGGCATTAAATGACGTTTTTTGAAGCGGTAAAACTTTTTCCTTTAACGAAACATATTTTCATGTTGTTCTACACATAAATATATTTCCAATAGTGCAAGAATTCAATCGGAATCTGTATGCAAAATTTTTGCCACTTAGAAGTTGACCTTCCTATCTTCACACATGTAGTTTAGGAGGATGCCACGTCGGCCCCCATTATTGATGGAAAAGGGGCTAGCCCCATGTTTTTTATGTAAAATACTCTAGAATATTATATATTGTAACTCTAGTTAAGATTTTATGTAGTCAAACTTAACTACTAGTAGGTTATCGGGTTGTGTTATAACCGGGCCACTAGGAGGAAGAGGCATTCCATGCTTTTGAGAGAATTTTGTTCCATAACTGAGCAAATATAGCCAGGAGAGATGGGAGGTAGAGAAAACAGAGAGTATTTTTGTATTGTATCATCCCATGGGCCACAAGCATTACTTCTTTTTACCTGCAGCCATATTTTCCAAACAAAGAAAGAGAGCGAAGCAACCTCACCTTCCAGCTGGGTTTTCTCATGAAAAAGTTTTCCATGAGCTTATTTTTTCATTCTTTATTTTGTGCATGATTTCAATTCGCATGCATGCACTAATTATAGTAAAATTTACCGATCCAAAGGTTTAAATAAATTGTAATAGTGTAGATATTCATAATTTTAATATATTATTATCGGATTTGTTGTGACGAACTGTCCATTGGAATATCCATGGAATTTTATGGATCAAATACCCATATTTGAAGAAAACATAGGGCATGAAAATAATAAAAAACCTACAACCAATCATGAAGATGTTGAAGGACCAAGTGAGCCCGTGCAGCAAGTCATCATTCTAGAAACTCGTAAAAGGTTAGCTTGGTTAAATACAACTCTATAAGAAGAAGAAGGACATGTAACAGCAAGGGGAAATTTCAAATAAAGCAAGAAACTTAAAATATATTCAAGATATGCAGCTTACATGACTGAGCTTCTTGAAGCAGAACCCACTACATATGAGAAAGCAACCAAACATCAATAATGGAGGAATGAAATATAGGAAGAATACCAAACTATAATGAAGAATGATGTATAGGAAAATTTTCCTAGACCTAGTGACACAATTTTTGTCACTTCCAAATGGATATATAAGATCAGACATGCAGTTGATGGAAGCATCGATAAGTATAAGGTAAGGTTTGTGGCAAGAGGCTTTTCTCGAAAAGAAGGAATTGATTATGAAGAAACCTTTGCTCCTACAACTAGATATACAACCATTAGATCATTAATCTCTCTAGATGCTACTATTGGGATGGAACATTCATCAAATGGATGCTAAGACAAATTTTCTGAATGGAACGATAGACGAGGAAGTTTATATTGAGCAGCCCCAACTATTTTAATTCCATGATGAGGAAACACATGTCTGCAGGTTGAATAAGGATTTGTATGGCTTGGAATAAGATCCTAGAGCTTGGTACACCAGGATGGATGCATATCTGCTAAGACTTGGTTTTTTAAATATTTCTAACCTGTGATTATACTACTATGTCTAGATAACTTACTTATTACAGGTGTCGAGCATCGTATTCAATAATGAAAAAGGTTGTTGGAAATAGAATTTTATATGAAGGATCTCGAGCTTGTTTACTACTACTTGGGATTGGAAATATGGAAAAAATCTGGAGAGATCTATCTTGATCATGGAAAATATGTGATCAATATTTTGTATAAGTTTGATATGATGAACAATACACCGATTACAACTCCAATGATCACTAATTTTAAGAGGTTAAGGAATTAAATTTCAAGTCTTGTTGATCGAACATCATACCAACAGTTTATTGTCTCCTTGATGTAACTTCTGAACACTCGACCTAACATATTCTTTGCAGTAAATTTCCTTAGTCAATTTCAAATGGAGCCAAGGCATGATTAATGGGTAACAACTAAACATATTTTGAGGTATCTTCATGGGACTGTACATCACTTTCTAATATATGTTGGTAATGATATACAATTATTGGGATATACATATTCAAATTGGGAAGGCAGTGAAAAATATGGAAGAAGCACTAATAATGGATGTTTTATCTTCGAATCCTCTATGATCTCTTGGATGAGAAAGAAAAAATATTATGTTTCTTTGAGTAGTGCTTAATCCAAGTATATTGCGGCAAGTGAAGCTAGTAGAGAATATTTTTTTCCTAGAAAGTTGTGATCATATTTGTTTGAAGGACTATTGGACCCTGCCATTATATGTTGTGATAATCAGCGTAGTATAAGATTGACTAAGGACCCAATTTTTCATGCTAAGACAAAGCATATCAATAATAAGTATCACTATGTTCAAAATTTTGTTCAAGATGGGGTCATGAAGCTACAATAATCTCCACGGATGAACAAGTAGCTATTATATTGAGGAAGTATCTTCTAAATAAGAATCTTAAGTACTTAAGAAACAAACTTGGACTTGTATATATCTCCTCCCTGGTAGAGAGGGATTGATTAGTGACACCATATTATCCATGTCTCATGCACTATGCCAGGGCTAATAGTCATAAGTCTAGTGAAGGAATTAGGAGGGATATTGGAGGATTGGATAAGAATCTAAGACTCATATGTCTTGAGGATTACAAATCCAAGATAGAATTAGTCTCATGGATAGATAATTTTTTAGGATGAGGTAGGGAATCCAAGATAAGACTATTCAAAGAGGAATGATATTATTTGAGGATTGGGAATCCAAGAGAAGAATAGTCCTGGAAGGACATGCCTGGTGAATATGGGGTATGTTTCATGAGATGTTGTGGTGATGGTGTCCATGTGTATGCCTTCCATAATTGTGCTCTAATCAAGTGGAGAGTTAGAGCTTGTTAGTCAAGGCCTTGCTATTTTTTAGATTGAAAATGTTGGTTATGATGATGATGCTTTAAATATGGATTATCAATTCAACTCTTCTTATGAGAATTTTCAATTGAAGTGTCCTTCTACCTATTTGTCAAATTATGAATACCTCCCTAGTTAAGAGGGAGTGTTGAAAAATGTAACTAGGTTTGGTCTTCATAATTATCTTCGTGCGTATATCAATGTATATTTTATGAAAAGGAAAAAAGAAGAAAAAGAAAAATTATGATTTTTCTAGCTAAGCATGTTCTTCATGCTTCTAGGGTTTATTTGAGTCGAAAAGAAAAAAAATCATGTGTCAAAGTCCCATTTGGACATTTTGTAATAAAATAAAATATTATTTTTTAGTCTAGAAAAGTATTTTTGAACCCCAATACCAAGTCGTACTTTCCAAGAGAAGTCAGCCTAGAAGAGGCCTAATTCAACCACATGAAAGGCTATAAAAGGAACAGACTTCATATTCATTTACACACTCACACTCACAATTTCTTGTTGGAAAGTGTAACTAGGTTCAGTCTTCATAATAACTAGTAATTATAAATTTTTGTAATAGACAAAGATAATAAAATGTATTTATTATGTTGCTTGCATCATGGGTTTCATGAGCAAGAATTTTATTTTTATAGGTCAAAGACTTCTTCTTGATGTCTTTATGATTTTTTCACATTGTCATAAATATAATTAGAGTAATGTAAATGAAGGAGTGTTACACTTGTAAAAAGACATATTGTGTATGTAAAATTATTCTCCGAGACCTTGTCACTAGGCCTCTCAAAGGTCGACTTATATATATTAAGGATCCTCCATCATGAAGTCAACTCATCTCCTAAAGATCAGGTTGGCTTGAAGGCAGAAGACAATCACTATATATAAGTGTGACTCGGCCTCAATGCAAGGCATCTTATTCCAACAAGGCTGAAACAGAAGTGCGAGAATAGATATACAATTGCGTAGAATAAGGTTGGTTAAAAAAGAATAAAATGAATATATTTTTATTTTTAAGAGTCTGCTCCCTCCTCACATAACTCAGAAAGTCCAATGGTGTTCACAGCGTGAAGGAATACTACAAGTTCTATTTTGGACTATTATATCTCGAATACATTTCAGGAAGGTTGAAGCTTATCATAGCAAGGGAGAAGGTGTAAAAGGAAGGAAAGATTGCGTAACAAAAGACTCTTCATTATTTAATTTTGGGTTGCAGCAATAAGAAGACCAAGGTCTCAGTCTAATATTACAGCAACAAGGAGACCATTAGGGGAATTTTTAGGTCTAAAATGGGCCTCCTAAGAAAAATATAAAACCAAAATAAACTTTATAAGAACCAATAGGATTCAAGATGATGATGTCAACCATGGGGGATGATTTACCATTTTTTAAGTAAAAGGGTAGAAAGATTAAAAAAAAATAAAACTACTTTTTCAACTCGTATTTTCAACTTATCTCCCAAATTTTTTACTTAAATTTCAATCGGGAGTACTGGTTGGATGCAAAATTTAATTCCTCATCCAAGGAGTACCCATGTTGCATACTTTCAATGCACCCTCCAACACGAAAAATGAGAATTACATGAAAAAACATGATTGCAAACACATTTTTCATGTATTTATCATTTTTCATGTATCAGGGTCCATAAAAAGTATTCAACATGGGTACTCCTTGGATGAGGAATTAAATTTTGCATCCAATGGGTATTCCAGCTCGAAATTTGAGTAAAAACTTTGGGAAATAAGTTGAAAATACGAGTTGAAAAAGTAGTTTTTTTCTTTTTTCCATTATTGTAGTTGAAAAAGTAGTTGAAATATTATTTTATTATTTCCATTATTGTTTTATAATTTCAATAGGAGGCCCATTTTATACCTTAAAATTCTCCTAATGAGAGACTCCTCTTGTGTTTGATCAAGAAGGGTGGTGCAGAACGGTGTAGAAAGGAAAGGGATCAAGTCTATCAAAGAGAAGCAAAGAAGAACAGCGCAAGGAGGACATTAAAGAATAGTTACAAGGGTCTTGGAAGGACACTTATGTCAAGGGTCTTCATCATGATTTTGGTACTCCTCAATTGAAGGTCTAAAGAATAATTACTTTCGGGTTTTCCTCTCCAAGAGGGAGAGGTTTTGGCCCTGGCTTGAAAAGCCAAAATCTTGTGTCTCTTATGTTTTGATAAATGACTTTATGAAAGACCTAATAAGATAATGAAGAGAAGATATAAGTAAGAAAAATAAGTTCACAAGTAATTATCAAGTAGAAAATTGAATTAAACTATGCCCTACCAAATTCTCAACAGTTCTATCTCTAAAATAGAGAAACAAGATTTGTAGCAAAAGTCAAAGAAAGAAGAGAAAAAGTCCAAGGAAAGATAAAAGGCTGAAATTTCTTGTTTTCTTCCCACATGTGCGAGATTTCTATGATTTTTAGGTGAATTGCAAGGCCGAAGTTGCAAGTCCAAATTTCAAGTTTGAGTTGTAGGGTTGAATTCTAAATTAGAACAAATTTGGTGAAGTTTGACAAGCATTTACTTTGTGGACTTTGACTTGCTTGAGGAAGGTTCTAAAGGAGGGTTGGCTTTGTGCTTGTGGAGGTCTTCGTCTTGGCCTTTGGGTCTTGCATGCATCACTTTGATCTAATTCTATAAGAAGAGAAGAGTTGACTAGTTTTTCACCTTGGAGGGGTTTTGCCCTGCCTTGGAGCCTATCTCTTGTGTTCTTTGTGATCTTCATATATTTTATGTTTTGATAATTTTTTGATGAAATTAAGATATAATTAAGTAATAAAAACCAACAAATATTCACAAGTAATTATCAAGTAAGAGGAATCAACCCTAATTTACAAGATCGTTGATTTCTCAATAATCTTGACCTTAAAATTAGGCTATTGTTAGTATTATTTTATATAATTGTTTTTTCAAACTCGTATGATATAATTATTTTCCCTTTGAAGATAATTTTCTTTTGTAAAATTTGTCAATTAGGGTTATCTTGAGTGGTTAGGTAGAATGGTTGTTATCTCCCCCAACCAGATTCATTTCCCTGCTAGTGACATGATGTTGAGAAATATTGTTGTAATAGTTTCGAGCCTATGAATATTGTTGTACTGGCACTCTCGCCCTCAAGCTAGTAGATGATTTCCCTTGGAAAAAAAAAAAACTTTTGTACGACTCACTTTAATAAATTATATTGCTTATTTTATAATAATAGATGGGAAAATTTATCATAATTAAGTCGTAAATTTATAATTACTTACTTTTAGTGAGTATTTGTAAAGGTATATCATTATTATTTAAGAAAATTAGATTACTTAAAACTCGTTAGTGATTCTTAGTTCTTAGTAAGAGGCCAATTTTACATTCAAGGATAAGCTTTTATCTCTATTAAAATTGTTTAAAACCATTTCCAACCAACTTATGTACTTTACTTTTTAGTCACATTTAACTTTATATTTTTATAAAATGTCTATTGTTTTCTTAAAAAATGTATTCAATTTAGGTGATTGGTTGAGGTCTTATTATGGGTATTTAGTAACTAAGTTTCATTACTAATTTTTAATTTTTAGTTTTATTTCATTTTTATTTAACTTTTTAATTTTTATTATTTCCTTTTTCTATTATTTCCATTTTCATGTCTTATTATGGGTATTTAGTAACTACTTCCATTTATATTAGTTACTAATTTTTTATTTTTAGTTTTATTTCATTTTTTTTTACTTTTTAATTTTTATTATTTCCTTTTTCTATTATTTCCGTTTTCATGAATTATAGTGTTTTCTCCATATTTTCAATTTAAGATGACTTATTATTATATTAAAAGCATATTTTAATAAATTTAATAATAAAATATTATATATATTAATAAAAATAAAACACACTTACACACTAATATATATAAGTAAACATATATATTAAAGTGTATATATGTTAATATAAACAATATTAGTTAATCCCCTGGATGTGGGTGCTAGTATGAAATAAAGAGGGACGCCACATGGCCGCGAGGATGTGGGACACCTGTCCTCATCACACGGACACACATGGCCACACTACCCAGCTTAAATTCTAGTGCGTGGGGAGTTTACCCGCCATCATCGATCATCCCCCATCGACGTCCTCACATCAGTCTGACATTAACACTGTCCTTTTCTCATTAATTACGCCTGTCATGCCTTTATTACTCTCCATGGCCTATAAATATACCCTCCCTGCTTCTTGTTATGGCATTCAGCTCTCCATTTGGCTTCGCTCAGATGCTCCTAGTGCCTCCTCCAAGCCCTTGTTCCACTGCTCAATTCCCTGTTCCTTTGCTTGCTTCACTCTGGCCTTCAGCTCTCCCTCTGCTCCCTGTTGTGATGTAGTGCTCTCTCAGTCGTCTCAGCCCCATTCTTGTCCCTCCTCCATGCCCAGACACCACCGCATGTGGTGTCACAGAGGCGGCAGTCGCGGTCTCCCCTCCAGGCCACCCACCTCTGTCTCTGCAGGCTGAACGGTGAATCTCTCGGTCAACTGGGCAGAACCAGATGTCTTGGACCCCATTAATCTGACAGCCCGCCTGTCTCTCCACCTCCTTGAATCTCCCTATGAAGCCTCTAGCTCCGGTCTTTGCTCCAGGAAGAGACATGTCGCAAGTCCACCATCTCCCCCACGTCTCCCTTCTCCCTCCGCAAGATGGTGGCCTTGCCAGTTTAGCAAGGCCTTCAATAGTGATCATGTTTAACTCAAGCTCGGACAAGGATGGCAACAGCATAGATGTTGAGGCTCTTGTGGCTTCCTCCCCCATGGCAATTTCCCACACAGCGCTCCTTCCTCCGTCGACAGCCCAAGTGTCCAAGTAGGAGGATGACAAGTCTTATTATTCATGAAAAATTGAGGAGGAGCCATTCCAACAACCGGAAAAGGATGATAATTCTCCAACAGCTTAACTTATGGGTGCTTCCTTCCTATACCATTCAATTTCCTGCTATTTCACTGCTTGTAATTTTCTAGTTTTGTTTTAAACATGTAATGCATGAGATTGGTTTCCCACTATTGGCAGCATATTCTAGACTTTCTGAACTCTTCCCTTGGGTTAGTTTCCCCGTCTAGGGCAGCCCCTTTTTTGTTGTTTTGGAAAAGAAATTTCCCTCCAGCACAAGCTTGCCAACTCTGGAGGATGAGGAATGTAATCTTTTGGACTGTATGATATAATAGAAATAGCCTAATTTAGAAAAAAAAAATATAAACAATATTGGTTAATCATATTTCTTAACTTTTGGTGATGGCTTTTCAACAATACAATATTTTATTATTTGTTTTATTCTTGTGATGAAATCTTTCTCTTTATTGTTTTTTTAGTTTAATTAAACTAGATTTAAGTTGAGGGGCAAGTAGTAGCTGTTAGCCACCTATAATATTTGTTATAGCAAAAGGTGGCTAAGACTTTTTGAGCCTTCAAGGAACAAATTTCATTGCTAAAAATTGTTGGCTCTTGAAGACTCCTGAAGGCCTCATGCCTCTGTCCAAAATCTTCATTTACTATTTCCATTTTATACTCAGAAATTTTGTTGATTTCATGAGAAAAGACTGCTGAGAAACCATCATTTTCGCCCCTTCTCTCACTCAAAACTAACCTTCATTTTTACTCTCTTTTTTCAAATCATTTTCCTCTAATTTCCATTTTTCCTCATTTCCCCTTCATATAATCCACCTTGCATAGTTTAAAAATCCCTTTTTAACTATAGAGAAACCCCCAAAACCCTTTGAAGACCATTGAAAATCTATGTAAAAACCCATTTTGTATTAAGGGTTTAAGCCCTGTCGGGCCAAGTCTCAACCACTTCCCCGCCATATGCCCATGGTGCTAAGACCAAACGCTAAAAACCTTTCGGCGCTAATCACTTCGCAAAAATCCAAAGCGCGCAAGTCTTTTGCCATGATTCCGAAGTTTCGATGCGATTGGCTTTGTATTGAAAAACTCTGATGCGATTAGCCTTTATATAAATATCCCGTGGGCCCGCAATCGGGCGCTAAACCATTGAAAAATCTGTCTCCGATCCATTTTTTCCTTTGTAAAATACAAAAACCCATTTATCCAAAGTTTGATTTAAAAAACCAAAATCACGTGTTTAATATAAAAATGGTTAGATTGAAAGACCGATCGCGCAATCACATCGGAGAAATCCAATGGGTTGATTAAAAATACCCGCATCAAACTTTCCGATGCGATTGGGTCTTATATATATAAACTCCGCCCCCCACCTTTTTACTTCATATAGCCTATGCCCGGGACTGAGAGTTAAAGTCCCAAGGCGTTTATCGCAGCGGGAAATTTCAATGGGTTGATTGAAAGACCGGGCCCGACGGCTCCGATTGTGATTGGCCCTTTGTTTTATGTACGCCACAGGCATATTACATTACATAAAGTCCAAAGGCACCGCAGTCGGGCGCCTATCTACCTTATACATACATTCCGCCCCCCGAAGCATAAAAACCTTTGTTTTATTTTAAAAACTTTGGCTTTTATACGCTATAAGGGTTTTTCCACCGGTTCATTTCAAAACTAATCCTCGCCGTTGATCAAGACCAATCCAACAGCCCGCGCAACATCGCATTGCAAGTTTCAATCGCATGTATTTGATTTTTCCCCTTGATTGGTCATCCCTCCGATTCGCTCCCCGCCATTGATCTGATCCTCAGATCAACAGCCATCGCTTAATCGCCTCTTCCCTCCCGATCGCGCAATCGCATCGGAGATTTTCATTGCACCCCTTTTTTCCTCCCACCGATTGCGATCCTCCGATTGGATCTAGACCGTCCACGTGTCCAGATCGAACGGTCCAAAATCACTCCGACTTTTTCATTTCCCCACTCTTCTTTAACCTCGTCTTAAATAAATCTCCGCCGTTGGATGCTTTCATCCAACGACTACGCTCCTTCCCCGCCTTCTGAAGCAGTTTTTCCAAAAAAACGCAGGATTTTCTAATGTTTTGTGTGTTTTGCAGGGATTAATGGTTTTTTCATTTATTTGAAAGAAATTCCGAAGGCCGGGAAAGACGTTTCCCGTGCCTTTGATTTATCAATGGAGACCATCCGCAAGGATCAGATTCGATGTTTTATCAATGCTTCATGGGCATTGATGCCTTTAAAAGACCTGCGCGGCCTACACATCGACAAGACATTGTGATTTAAATCACATTTAAAAGAGTATCAGTTCTTGAAGACAGAGCACAGTAGAATGAAGATTGAAGACAGAATTGTGGGGATCACGGCTAAGAATGATTATCAAAAGCCTAATCCCCCCAAATTAAACATAGTTAAAGGGAAATCATAAGTGTTTAGAGGCGGAAGGTACTCCTTCTTGCCACATTGTTGAATTGGTTCCTCGGCCCTGTCAGTGCCACACATGCCCCTCAAGCATTCAAAGCGAGGCTGAAGTTATTGATCCAATGAATGTTTACAAGCCTCGGTGCATCAGGAAGGTTAACCGCAGGGGAGACAAATCGCAAATATCACCTGTTAGAGTTACTCCAGGAACATTCGTAGAGCTCAGAGTCAATAGCTCTTATAGAGTTTTATTCATAATTGTAAAGCAGTTAATGCGACGATCACACGTAAACTTCTTCATCCGACCCCTCAAAAGGTAGAAATTGAATTGAGTATTAATTGCCTTAGTGATCTTCTCGGATCTCGCATCTCATAAATCTATATTATACGTAGAGATGAGAAAGCGTTAGTTCTTGAACTTTAAATGCATTGAAGCTTAAACCGATTGTAGAAAATAGTGTTCTTGGTAGTTGGAGATACGCTTGTGATAGATAGGATTATACTAGATGAGTAGATGATTGTTGAACTAAAGCATTGGACTTAAAGTTGTAACTGGTTTGGAGCATCAATACAAGCTGATTTATGGGATCCTGGTCTATGTTGACGGTGATGTTTCTCTAATTGTAACTTGTTATTTTGTTTCTATTTTCATTTTGTTTCATATTCTCTGATAAAGAACAACATGCATAGAGTTAGGATCTACTGTACAGCAGTAACCTTCTCTACTGAAAATCTTTATTTATATGTTTTCTTCCAATCTGTGTTATTTAAGAATGATTTAATTCAGTTTAAGCATAGGAATGTTGGCGTTCCCTCATCTTATTGCCTTCGCTGAATATTTTTTCTTGAATGTTATGTTCAGTATTAGTTAAGTAGAGATGAACTATGGAAGATATGGTGTGCCCTGGTCTTAGTTTTATTTCCAAAGGCTGTCTGAATATTTCCCTTGGAATGTGTTAAAAGTTGGCTAGTTTAGAAGTACTTACCAAATCTTAGGCCATTCTGTGTTATCTTTGTGTTGGTCTTGAGAGTAACCAAGTAAAGCAGAGCTAGGAGAGGATTTGTGGTGAGCCCAGCCTGCTAGTTTCTACTCCAACAGTTGCCTTTAAGTTTCCCTTTGTTTTAAGATGTTTTCTATTGAAAGTGTATCAAAGGCTGGCTAGTTTAAAATTACTTACCAGATCCTAGTTTACTTTCATGTCTTCTTAAGTGTATGTCAAAAGCTAGCTAGTTTAAAAGTACTTACCAGATCTTAGGCTGCTCTTTGTTCTTCATCTGTTTAATTCCCTTTCTTGTTGTATCATTTCATTCCATAAATCAAACTTTAAAGAGATCCTTAGACATAGATGACTTGCCCCATGGACCACTCTTGCCTCTTGCTATTTCAATTAAACCCTATTATGACTCCATAGCCCAATGGACTAAAACCTGCAATTATCTATCTTTTTGGCCGAAGTTTACTCTGTTTGCTTGCAACTTCTCACCTTTGAAACTCTTTGCATTCAGGACTTTCCACCTCAAACAGTGATCATGCTCAACCATCCAAAAACAAACAAAACCCTTGGCCTTCATAACTAGCCTAATATTATTACCCCAAATTTCAAAGACAAATCCATCTTTGCACTTATTGGAGAGTTCGCTCTCCGGATTATGGAGGGCTAGATCCTAGAATCCCAAAGTTAGTTGAAACGATGTTGTTTCTGTGATCGGACTTTGCCAATCTTGATGATTACAAATTCCTAACATGTCTGGCAACTCCGCTGGGGACTACTTCCCTTAAAATAAATAAAGCTTGTGAGTTAAAAGAAGCCTTTTCAAGCACTACCAAAGAATGGTAATCATGATAAAACTTGTTTGAATCAGTGACAAACTAGGCAAACCCTATGATTCTCATAAGACTTTATCTAACCTTGAAAAATCAGCTGGCTTAGCCATAAGAGCAGACTGTCTTTGTCTCATAACCGTAGCTAAGTTTTGAAACAGAGTTAGGATATTCTTAGAAACCACACAATTGAAAAATAACTCAGAAAACCTAAGAATATCTTATATTGGTATTCAATAAACATGGTGGTGGACCATAAAACCTTTTACCTCTGAAAGGAGCTAAAAACTTCCACTTGGCGACTCCACAATCCTGAACAGACATTAAGACTCCACTGGGAATAACCCTTATCATCATAATATCTTTCAATCTCAGTCAGAAGACTATAGGATTAAAATTTTGTAAAAAGATTAGTTAACCTCCTAAAGTTTGTCATACCTGGTTGAACTTGTCTTGTTTATTTGGGTCTGAAAAACACAGCATAGTGGCTCCTAGAAAGATTCACACTAGAGCCTATCCTGACCCTGATCCACCTGAGATAGTTGATAACCCAGAAAGTATCCTTAGGAAGTATCCTAAGATTAATTATCAACTGTTTTCAGATCACCCTTAAGAGCTAATTCAGTTCCTGAAAATCTTTCAGCTCTGCTACAATCTCAAGTTGACTTAGTAAACCCATTTAGGACTAGGTCTCTTGGTGATTTAGATTAGTTAGCTTCTGAATCTTCACTATCATCTCCTAAAACAAGTGAACCTCTTGGTAGCAGAGAAACAACACCTCCTGATTTAAATTTCCTTCACAACTTAGGTGTCTCTCATCCAAGATCATCTCAGCAGTCTATTCCTGGTCCATCTACTTCTGCTCACCCTACATCCACTGTTCAAACCACTACACCTCAGCCCACTTTTCCTGTTGTTAATCCACTCCTTGTGAATCCACCCCCACCACATATCATGGCAGCATGGTATGCTCTGTTAGTCCTTCTTGCACCATTAGTCAATCTTCCATAGGACTATCAGTCCAAAATTCCATTATATGATGCTAGCAATGCTACAACTGCATCACAACATGTGGATAAGATGAATGACTACTTTAACAGAAATGAAATTGATGATGATTTTGTCAAACTTAGGTTATTTTCTCAGAGCTTAGGGGGAGAAGCAAGAAAATGGTTCAAATGCTTAGCCCCCCATAGTATTAATGATCTCCAAGCCTTCCATCAAAATTTCCTAAACAAATGGGAAGTAAAGAAAAGCCCTCTCCAAGTCCTTTCTGACTACAAGAACCTCCATAGAAACACTGGGGAAAGTGTGCAAGCTTACTGCACTAGATTCAATAGTGTGTATAATGCACTTTCACCAGAACTAAAACCTCCATAGGGCTCAGCTTTAAACAAATTTCCTGAAGGGTTTGACTCTGACATGACCTATCAGCTGAGAGAGAGAGATTTTGCAACTCTTGAAGATATGCAAAAAGTTGCTCTTTCTGTGGAAGTCAACTTAATGGAGAAGAGAGCAAGAATGAAAATTGAAAAGAGAGTATCTTTTAGAGAGGAGTCCACACCTTCTACTTCCAACTCAATGATGGAGAGAATGATGGAAGAAATGATGAAAGAGATGAGCATAATTAAGATAGCACAAGCAAGTCAAAACCAAACTGCTCCTCAAAATAGAAACCAGAACCAGAATCAGAATTTTAGAAGGAACCAACCTCCAAACAGACCTAGGGAAGATGATCAATAGATCACTCCTCCATTTCATCAAAATTATGTAAGTGAGGTTGAGGAAACAGATGAAATAGCAGAGGAGGATGATATCAACATGTTGGGGGTAGATAATGATGACTTTGAGATTCATTATGATAGAAAACAAGGTTTATACGCACCTTATGATGACAAAAGAGATGATGATGAAAATTGTTATCAAGACATGGAAAATGTCATCATAGAGTCTCAAAGAGAATATGACCTTAGAAGCAAAACCAGTCAACAAACCCCCAACACCAAAACCTCTGACAAATCTTCACAAAACAGCACTACAACCAAGCCTAAAATTGTCAAACAAAAGGATAAAACAGTGGCTGTAAATTCTGATAATGATAAAGAGAAAGGCACTCAAAACAATGAAAAACAGAGTGCAGACATTAGTAGTACTAACACTTCAACTAGTACTCCTATGAAAACAATTTTTTCAAGTGTAAATAAAACAAATCAGCAAGTTGATGTTGCTGATAGAATGACAGCTAATAAGGTTGAAACCAACACTTTAAAGAGACAAATTCCTTTCAGCCTGGAGCAGGAAATCTCAAAAATCAAAATCTCTATTCCCTTGACTGAGTTAGCTTCCCAACATGTATATAGAACCCAAATTTTGAAGGCTTTAAAGATATAAGAGAACAATGATACAATCAATCTTAATGATGACCAAATAGAGCTTATTTTTGGTCCAAAGATTGAAGGTAGATATCAAGAGGGACCTGTTCCTCCCTTTTATGTGAGTTTAAACGTTCACGACAAAATTTTGCACAACGCTATGCATGACTCCGGGGCTTCTCATAATTTAATGCCTAAAGCTATGATGGAGAGCCTTGGTCTAGAAATTACCAGACCTTACAAAGACCTTTACTCCTTTGACTCCAGCAGAGTAAAATGTTTAGGATTAATCAAAGACCTCTGTGTTAACTTAGCCCAAATTCCAACCAAATGTTTAGTCATGGATATTGTTGTGGCTGATGTTCCCCAAAAGTATGGAATGTTATTATCAAGATCATGGGGGGCTAAGTTACAAGGGACTATGCAAATGGACATGACCTACGCGACTATCCTTGTTTTCAATCAAAATAGAAGACTCTACAGGGAGTCTCATATGCAATGCACAGTGACAATTCAAGACAGACCACAAAACTCCCCTTTATACTTTGTAAACACAGGCCTTGACTCATTTATCCTTTTTAATGATGAAACGCTTGGTGAACAAGTCACTTTAACAGGATTAACGGCCGATAGAGAAGAAGAGGTAAAAACTACAGAGCTGTCACAACAGTTTGCTGAAACTTTAAACGACAGCAAACCAAATATGGGTCTTGAATTAAAAGTCATGTGTCCTTTGCTTTTAAACCTTGACACTCAAGAAAACAGTCCTCTACTTAACGAAAAACCTGGAGATTCAAAACAAATTCAATTGAGTGCCGCTAATCATGAAAAATCAGAGAGCACAGTAGTTGAACAGGACATTCACCAAACAGGCGAAACCGAAAACAGTCCTCTATGGAGTATGTACTTTGACGGTTCCTGCACAAGAACTAACGCTGGTGCAGGTTTCTGGATTTCTAACACTGAAAATGACCACAAAAAATGTATTTCCTGTAGATTAAACTTTCAGTGTTCCAATAACATAGTGGAGTATGAATCCCTACTTTTAGGCTTACATTTGTTGAAAAAGTTAGGAGCCAATAGAATTAAAGTTCACGGAGATTCTGAATTAATTGTAAGGCATGTCAATGGGGAGTATAACGCTCATCATCCCAGACTTAGGGCCTATCGAAACGATGTCGTGGACCTTTTAAAAACTTTCGAGGAGTCTGAATTAATTTTTGTCCCAAGAAAAAGAAATATTGCGGCCCATAACTTAGCCTACGCAACCAGAACATGCTTAACGCCATATGAAACCAAAGACTGTACAACTCAAATAAAATTTAGACCATCTGTTCCTGATAATGAAAAATATTGGCAGGTGTTCGACGGAGATAAACAAATAGAAGACTTCATGCAATTCAGAAATGAATTTGAACTACACAGTTCGGACTCGGACTATGATACAGACTGCGATGAAGAAAAATTTCTTGGAGATGAAGAGCCATCTCCTAAACTTGTCAATATTAATTTTCTGACAAGCAAACTTATAAACAAAACAGAATTGAATACAGAGTTAGAAACAAAGGATTTAGAAACTCTGCACTCTAAAAATGAAAGTTTTCCTAAGGGTCTAGCCCCTTTAGAACAGTTGTTCGATTTTAAATATGTGGCAAATAAACCAAAACTGGAACCTGTAGAGACTAAAGTGGAAGAGTGCAATATAGGCAGTGAACTTAAACCTATGATGATTAAACTGTCCAAGACTTTACCGGCTCACATTAAACTTAAATACATCGAGATGTTTAAAGAGTTTTCTGATGTTTTTGTGTGGAGTTACGAAGATCTTAAATCCTATGACACTGAAATAATACAGCACAAAATTCCCCTCAAAGAAAACCAAAAACCATTCAAACAGAAACTGCGCAGAATAAACCCTGTTCAGTTGCCTTTGGTTCGAAAGGAAATCATGAAAATGTGCGATGCTGGTATTATTGTCCCTATTAGATATTTTGAATGGGTATCTAATCTGGTGTCTGTTAGGAAGAAAAATGGAGAGATCAGGCTTTGTATAGACTTTAGAGACTTAAACAAAGCTTCTTTAAAAGACAACTACCCTTTACCCAAGATGGATCATATTTTACAAAGGGTGGTAGGGTCTAAAAGAATTTCTTTGCTTGATGGCTATTCAGAGTACAATCAGATTTTAGTTCATCCTGTTGATCAATTAAAGACAACCTTAACTACACCATGGGGCACTTTCATATATGTTAAAATTCCTTTTGGTCTAATGAATGCTGGAGCAACTTTTCAAAGAGCCATGGACATAGCATCCTCGGAGGAACTGGGCTTTTTCATCATTATCTATCTTGATGATGTTACTGTGTTTTCAAAAACAGATGAAGAGCACTTGGAACATCTAAGAAAGGTTTTCGAGAAGTGCAGAAAGTTTGGGATATCTTTAAACCCTAAGAAAACACTTTTTGGTCTCCAAGAAGGTAAACTTCTTGGACACATTATTTCAAAAGAGGGTATAAAGATAGATCCAAAGAGGATTGAGGCCATATTGCAAATCTCTCATCCTCGAAACATTAAAGAGTTGCAGTCTTTCATCGGAAAGATTAACTTTTTGAGAAGCTTCATTCCCAACTTAGCTGAGCTCCTTAGGAATATCACAAACATGTTAAAGAAGTAATTCTATGGTAAATTTAACTTAAGCAAAGATACTTTTGAGTCAGAAACAAGCGTTAACCAAAACACTGGTTCTAATAAGTCTTGACTTTTCAAAATATTTTTATATTTTTTCTTTTGCATCAGAACATACCATAGCTGTTGTCCTTTTACAAAAAAATCCACAAGGACAAGAGCAGCCTATTTCATTCTTTAGCAAGGAATTGAGGGATGCCCCTCTGAAGTATAAAATTATGGAGAAGCAAGCTTTTTCTTTGGTTAAAGCTTTGAAAGACTTCAGAGTATACATCCTTCACTCACACATCATTGCCTTTGTCCCAAATTTAGTTGTGAAAGACATTCTAACACAGGACCTAGATGGTAAGAGAGGTAAGTGGATTGCGATTATCCTTGAATATGATTTAGAGATAAAACCCACTAAACTCATCAAAGGCCAAGGTCTGGCTAGATTAATGGCTAAATCCAATTTTGAAGTTCTTGATATTAATATGATTGATGCTTTGGTTGACCAAGAAGGATTCTCAACTCCTATAGTTGAAGATAATTTTATGAATTCTCCTTGGTATGCTGATATTATTTATGTTTTTCTTAATTTAAATACACCTCCTGGTTTGACCAAAACAAAGGCAAGGTTCCTAAAGTTAAAATATGTAAACTATTGCATTATAGATAGATGTCTCTATTGGAAAAATGCAAGTGGTGTATTGCTTAAATGTTTGCCTGAGTTTGATGCAGAGAAGGTTAAATATCAGTTTCATGAGGGAGAGTGTGGAGGTCATTTATACTGGAGGACAACAGCCAACAAAATTTTGAGGGCTGGTTTCTATTGGCCTACTCTTTTTCATGATGTGCACAAGATGATCATAGCCTGTCATAAATTTCAGCTTTTTGAAGGCAAAAGAAAACTGCTACCCCTACCTCTGCATCCAATCACTGTTGAAGCCCCATTTCAACAATGGGGACTTGACTTCATAGGAGAAATCCATCCACCATCTTCTGCTCAGCATAGGTGGATTCTCACTGCCACAGACTATTTCACTAAGTGGATAGAAGCCATTCCTTGTAGGCAGGCCAATGATTCAGTTATCATAAAATTTATGGAGATTAACATTATCTCCAGATTTGGTTGTCCTACCAAGATTATCATTGATAATGCAACATCATTTGGATCAAAGAAGATGGTTGAGTTCTGTCATAGATATCACATAACATTGGGGCATTCCACGGCTTATTACCCCCAGGGTAAAGGACTTGCAGAATCCTCAAACAAAGGCTTAGTGAACATAATCAAGAAACTGTTGGAGGACAACAAGAATTCTTGGCACACAAAGTTTTTTCATGCACTTTGGGCTAACAAATTGACTTTGAAGAAATCTATTGGTATGTCACCTTTCCAGCTTGTGTATGGTACTGATGCAATTTTTCCAAACAACCTTGGTGTACCAGTAATGAATTTGATTCAAGAAGTACAAACTGAAGAAAATGACATGATCAGAAGAATAAACCAGACCATTCATCTTCAGCAAACCAGAGAGGAAGTCTATAACAGAGCATTGCAGAAGCAGGACAGCATTAAAAATATTTTTGACAGAAGAACAAACGCCAACAATTTCAAGATTGGGGACAAAGTTTTAAAATGGGATTCAAGAAGGGAAGACAAGGGCAAGCATGGAAAATTTGACAACTTATGGCTTGGCCCTTTCTCTATTCATTCAGCTGCTGGCAACAATGCATTCTTCTTGCAGGAGTTGAATGGAGCAGAATTGTTTGGGGGTCCTATCAATGGCAGGATGCTTAAACATTACTTCTCTTGATCAATGCTATGTTTTGAAGCCTTTTTATCTTTTTCATTATAAATATCTCATCCACCATTGCATTCAAAGTTACAAAAATAAAAAATACAAAAACAAAGAAAGAAAGAAAAGAGGGCATATTGAAAAAACAAGAATGGTATAGCCCCATACCAAAAAAGAGAAATAAATTCTGAAAGTGTGCAAGCTTAAATGCCACTCCTGAATAACAAACTTCTAGTTATTCAAACAACCTAAACTTGACTAATTAGCTTTAAATTTTATGCTGATAGGATAGTGAATTCGATTTGCCAAACTGTGTAATCTTGGCTTATCAGTAGATAGTTTAGGATAGAAATTAAAGGTTCAAACATGTTCAAAATCTGAACTTAAGTTTCCAAAAAGAGATGACTCAAATTTGTTTCAAATTCTGAGTCAAAAAGTAGAAAATCTGGTTCTAATTAGCTCAAAATCTGAACCAGAGAAAAAGGAAGAAACAGCTCAAACAAGAGCCAAAACAAAGCTGTAAAAAGAGAAGGCCATAATGAGAAATTTTCAGATCTTAAGCCTTCCATTTTGATTTAATTTTCTTTAAAATAAATATCTATGTGCAGCTTGTTTTTATGCCGTAGACCAACATCAAGTTAGACTGTTCAATCCTGACTTGTATGCTTTTAAATTTCTGTTGTAGAATTTAGAAAACAAAAAATCTGTTAGACTGTTTAATCCTAACAGATTGATAGAATAGGTAGAGAATCATATGGGCTCAACTGTTTAATCTGAGTCCATGGAGAAATAAGGAGTAGAAATAGATTAGATTTCCTGCTTTCAAAAGAATAAAATGTTGTGAAAATAGTTTGCCAATCCAAGTGCACTCTGATGAAGAAAAAATGCTAGATCAGTAGGATTGGGTAGGTAGAAAGTTTGTATTGATGGAGGTCCATTGTTTTCATAGCTGCTAATATGTTTTCATAGAAGATCATCCCAGCAAAGGAAGGGAAACCCAATGGATCAGGCACAGGTCAGCCTCCCAGAGAAACATAATGGATGTGGCACAGGTGAACCTCCCAAAGAATGCAAGTCTGAAGTTCTTGATGCCTTCAAGAAGGCATCATCCCCAAGTGGAGCCACTGTTAGCCACCTATAATATATGTTATAGAAAAAGGTGGCTAAGACTTTTTGAGCCTTCAAGGAACAAATTTCATTGCTAAAAATTGTTGGCTCTTGAAGACTCCTGAAGGCCTCATGCCTCTGTCCAAAATCTTCATTTACTATTTCCATTTTATACTCAGAAATTCTGCTGATTTCATGAGAAAAGACTGCTGAGAAACCATCATTTTCCCCCCTTCTCTCACTCAAAACTAACCTTCATTTTTACTCTCTTTTTTCCCATCATTTTCCTCTGATTTCCATTTTTCCTCATTTCCCCTTCATATAATCCACCTTGCATAGTTTAAAACTCCTTTTTTAACTATAGCGAAACCCCCAAAACCCTTTGTAAACCATTTAAAATATATGTAATAACCCATTTTGTATTAAGGGTTTAAGCCCCGTCGGGCCAAGTCTCAACCACTTCCCCACCGTATTCCCATGGTGCTAAGACCAAACGCTAAAAACCTTTCGGCGCTAATCGCATCGCAAAAATCCAAAGCACACAAGTCTTTTTCCATGATTCCGAAGTTCCGATGCAATTGGCTTTGTATTGAAAAACTCTGATGCGATTAGCCTTTATATAAATATCCCGTGGGCCCACAATCGGGTGCTAAACCATTGAAAAATCTGTCTCTGATCCATTTTTTCCTTTGTAAAATACAAAAACCCATTTATCCAAAGTTTGATTTAAAAAACCAAAATCACGTGTTTAATATAAAAATGGTTAGATTGAAAGACCGATCACGCAATCGCATCGGAGAAATCCAATGGGTTGATTAAAAAGACCCGCATCAAACTTTCCGATGCGATTAGGTCTTATATATATAAACTCCACCCCCCGCCTTTTTACTTCATATAGCCTATGCCCGAGACCGAGAGTTAAAGTCCCAAGGCACTTATCGCATCAGGAAATTTCAATGGGTTGATTGAAAGACCGGGCCCGACGGCTTCGATTGCGATTGGCCCTTTGTTTTATGTACGCCCCAGGCATATTACATTACATAAATTCCAAAGGCCCCGCAGTCGGGCGCCTATCCACCTTATACATACATTCCACCCCCCGAAGCATAAAAACCTTTGTTTTATTTTAAAAACTTTGGGTTTTATACGTTATAAGGGTTTTTCTACCGGTTCATTTCAAAACTAATCCCCGCCGTTGATCAAGACCGATCCAACGGCCCGCGCAGCATCGCATCGCAAGTTTCAATCACATGTATTTGATTTTTCCCCCCGATCGGTCATCCCTCTGATTTGCTCCCCGCCGTTGATCTGGTCCTCAGATCAACGGCCATCGCTTAATCGCCTCTGCCCTCCCGATCGTGCAATCGCATCGGAGATTTTCATCGCACCCCTTTTTTCCTCCCGCCGATTGCGATCCTCCGATTGGATCTGGACAGCCCACGTGTCCAGATCGGACAGTCCAAAATCACTCCGACTTGTTCATTTCCCTGCTCTTCTTTAACCTCCTCTTAAATAAATCTCCGTCGTTGGATGCTTTCATCCAACGGCTATGCTCCTTCCCCGCCTTTTGAAGCAGTTTTTCCAAACAAACGCAGGATTTTCTAATGTTTTGTGTGTTTTGCAGGGATTAATGGTTTTTTCATTTATTTGAAAGAAATGCCGAAGGCCGGGAAAGATGTTTCCTGTGCCTTTGATTTATCAATGGAGACCATTCGCAAGGATCGGATTCAATGTTTTATCAATGCTTCATGGGCATTGATGCCTTTAAAAGACCTGCGTGGCCTGCACATCGACAAGACACTGTGATTTAAATCACATTTAAAAGAGTATCAGTTCTTGAAGATAGAGCACAGCAGAATGAAGATTGAAGACAGAATTGTGGGGATCACGGCTGAGAATGATTATCAAAAGCCTAATCCCCCCAAATTAAACACAGTTAAAGGGAAATCATAAGTGTTTAACAAACGTAAATGCCTCCACCGCCACATTTGAGGCGAATTGAGTCCTCAGCTACCATAAGTGCCACCTGTGCCTCAAAGCATTCAAAACAGAGGTCGAAGTTATTGATCAAACAAAGATATTTCGCCTCAGCGCAGCCAAAGAGTTACTTCTACAAGGGAATAAATGCAGAAATATCTGCAGAGTTACTCCAGACATTACGCAGAGCCTCGAAGTCAAACAAAAGCTCCCACCGAGTTTTATTCATAATTGTAAAATAGTTAATACAGCAATCCACCTGTAAACTTCTTCATCGAGCCCCTCAAAAGGCCAAGAAGTCTTGAATCTGTATTAATTTCCTTGAGAGATCTTTTATCAGATCTCACCTCCTTATCCTTCTATATATACTTCTGTAGAAGATGAGAAACCGTTGGTTGCAGAACTTTGAAATACATTTGAGCTTAAACTTCTGATTGTAAATAGTGTTCACTGGCCCTTGGAGCTCTGCTTGTGATAGATAAGTTAGGCTGAGATGAGTAGATGATTGTTGAACTAAAGAATTGGACTTAAAGCTGTAACTAGTTTGGAGCATCAATACAAGCTGATTTATGGGATCTTAGTCTATGTTGACGGTGATGTTTCTCTAATTGTAACTTGTTATTTTGTTTTTGTTTTCATTTTGTTTCATATTCTCTGATAAAGAACAGCATGCATAGAGTTAGGATCTACTGTACAGCAGTAACCTTCTCTGACTGAAAATCTTTATTTATATGTTTTCTTCCAATCTATGTTATTTAAGAATGATTTAATTCAGTTTAAGCATAGGAATGTTGGCGTTCCCTCGTCTTATTGCTTTAGCTGAATATTTTTTCTTGAATGTTATGTTCAGTATTAGTTAAGTAGAGATGAACTATGGAAGATATGGTGTGCCCTGGTCCTAGTTTTATTTCCAAAGGTTGTCTGAATATTTCCCTTGGAATGTGTTAAATGTTGGCTAGTTTAGAAGTACTTACCAGATCTTAGGCCATTATGTTTTATCTTTGTGTTGGTCTTGAGAGTAACCAAGTAAAGCAGAGCTAGGAGAGGATTTGTGGTGAGCCCAGCCCGCTAGTTTCTACTCCAACAATTGCCTTTAAGTTTCCCTTTGTTTTAAGATGTTTTTTATTGAAAGTGTATCAAATTATGGCTAGTTTAAAAGTACTTACCAGATCCTAGTTTGCTTTTATGTTCTTCTTAAGTGTTTGTCAAAGGCTGACTAGTTTAAAAGTACTTATCAGATCCTAGGCTACTCTTTGTTCTGCATCTGTTTAAATTCCTTTCTTGTTGTATCATTTCATTCCATAAATCAATCTTCAAAGAGATCCTTAGACATAGATGACTTGCCCCATGGACCACTCTTGCCTCTTGTTGTTCCAATTAAACCTTATTATGACTCCATAGCCCAATGGACTAAAACCTGCAATTATCTATCTTTTTGGCCGAAGTTTACTCTGTTTGCTTGCAACTTCTCACCTTTGAAACTCTTTGCATTCAGGACTTTCCACCTCAAATAGTGATCATGATCAACCATCCAAAAAAAAACAAAACCCTTGGCCTTCATAACTAGCCTAATATTATTACCCCAAATTTCAAAGACAAATCCATCTTTGCACTTATTAGAGAGATCCCTCTCCGGATTCAGGAGGGCTAGATCCTAGAATCCCAAAGTTGGTTGAAACGATGTTGTTTCTGTGATCGGACTTTGCCAATCTTGTTGATTACAGAATCCTAACAGTAGCTACTATGTAACCCTTGTTCAATATAAAATGTTAATTTTCAAATCACTAAATAATTATATTTTAAATTTAAATTTATTTGTTCAAAGTTTTAAATATATTTATACTTTTAACATAGTTTTGTGCATTCCTAAAGTTATAACATGTTTGTATAGATAATAAGAAGTTGTAAAAAAAATATAAGGTTTTATTAGATCATTACATGTTGCATATTGATTATAAGTATTTGTATATAACACTCGCATGGGACAATGAACATAGATTGTGGGGAGGTGGAGTGGCACCTAGTGGTCACCCCGCTCAATAAAGGAAGGAGGCATGGATACCGCCCTCCCTCATTTGTCATAACATGCTCATGATATTCGTCTACCATCATTACACATCATGTATCAATTACATGTGAAGGGTGACATATTTATGAAAGTTCTCGACAGTGACGAGGTTATCATGGCTATGGGGTAATAGTGGTATTTGGAAATAAGCCACTTTGATTCCACATAGTCAAGCCTTTCCTTGTTGGGATTAGCAATTAAAATGGGTGTTAGGTCTAGGTCCTCCTAGCTTAGCCTCCCCCACTATCACAATTTCTTGGTGTGTCTTGGCATTTTTCATGGTTAGTGATATGGTCAATTTCTTGGGGAAAACACATAGGCTCCAGACTTTGTCCCATCTAGCACTAATAAATGCTTGGAAGCAAGTATTGGTTTGTTTAATTTATGGTAGTATCAATTCTATATTTGTTTAATTTGGTTGGTTACCTTTAATTGCATGTTGTACCTATGATAGTTTAGTCTCCTCGCTGCAAGTTATACTCTCTTTATTATATGGGGAAGAAATGTTATTTTTTTATTGTGGAGGGAGGCTAGTTGTTTTTTTCCCTTGGTCTCTCCAAGTCCTTCAGCCTCCCCAAGTCTATTGACCTTTACATTCTCCATTTTCCTTGTCGCTCCTTCTTGTTGGTTGTCTTTGTGCTTGGTTTCTTACTCCTTTCAATTGTTTTGATTGTTGCTTTCCCCACTATGCCACGTTCATAAGTCTACAACTGGACAAGCTCATTGAGCCATCGAGAGGGAAGTTCTTGAGCTTTATCTCGATCACATTATGTAATTATAATCTTTCATTTGCAACCCCAACCCCACCCCCCCCCCCCCCCCCAACCCCCCGAGGTCTGAGGGGATATTCAACAGGTTGTTGATGGAGTATTGGAAGATAGAGAAGAACACACCAATGTAGAGATATTGGCCTTTGTCGCTAACTAGGTGTAGAACATCATTCACACCAGAATCCGACAGAAACAATATCTTTATACCATAGAATCTTATTATCACATCAAGGCCTTGTTGGGAAAGGTGCTCCTACATAAGAACAAATCCAAGCAAGAAATCCTTTTGCAACTAGACAAATTAAACAAAAGGACATGGAACATCGACTAAATTATAATAATCCATATTGGTTTATGGAAAATTCCCTTCATCACCAGGTACCCGATCTAACCCCATTAAGGTGTCTTCCTCCTCTTATTTTGTTTCAGATGGTTAAAAAAATTTTGAAGCACTACTACTATACTTCTCTTAGTATAGCTTTTATAAATAATGATGCTAGTTTTTTCTAGATATGTATGGAGCATGCTAGATAATAATACAAGTTGTTTTAGCTAGAAATGCTTAGTATAATTAGTATGAAAAGATATTGGCTCAGACTATATATAATTTTTGTGTCATTTGGGACCAAAATCCTTTGATTTTTTCATTGGTCTAGTTTCTTTAGCAACAAATTGTGGTGATAGAATATTAATTATATTTGTATATTTTCTTATGCGTTTAATAGAAATTTTGATAGATAGATATATATATATATATATAAATTTCAGACTCTATTGTATTCATTCCAAAATAAAAGGGAGCAAAATTCCCTAGAACATGAAGGTTGAAGCGATCAGGGAAGGAGGAGAAGCAAAAATCCTTGATCCTTCTTTTCCTACTATTACATTAACTTCAAAAATTATTAATTTACCTACTGCATTTAACTTGAAGATTCTAACAAACTGTTGAAGAAGCATATTACATTTATAGAGCATAGCTAAAGATGAAAGAGAGTATAATGTCGAGAGAAAGGAATTCCTTTTTTCAATATGCAAAGAGAGTCTTGGTGAGCCATGGGCTTTGATTCCTCTTATTCTTTGTTAACTATATTCTCATCGTGTTATTGGTTCTTGCTGCCACAGTCCAGATTATTGGAACATTCTCAAGGATTTTATAGACAATATCTTGCAGAAGGCTAATTGCATTTTCCATATGTGCGCATTTATTATTGAGTTGCTTGAATTTCTTTCTGTGTTCATTAAACTGGTGAAAGATGTACCCTGATTATTATTTTCATTTTTCCCACAACTGGATGTGTATGGATCGAATCTTATCCAAAAAAACCTTATGAGACTTGCGGTGTGGGCATGGCTGGGCCTTAGGAAACAACTCAAGGGGATCCATATTGAATGATGTAGGGGAGCAGAGGAAGCAAGGGAGCACAAAGAAGGTAAGGGAATGCACAGCAGTGGACAAGGAAAGGAAATGCAAGGACGAGAATATGAGAGGATGAGCACAATGCATGGAAAAGAAGGAGATGGGAGGAAGATATAGGAAAGGAGGGTTAAATGAGAGGCCCAATATTCATCAGAGGGATGATTATAATGGTGTTAGGAAGACAAAAAGGTAGAGGAACTAGATTGAGGAGGGATGTAGATATGCATTGTCATTAGAGCTTTGATAAGGGAGGATTTTGAAGGGGTATTGAAGTTGAACATTGAAAGGAAGTACGAGAGCTGAGATAGATTTATCCTGGTCATGTAATGAATATGCAAAAGAGAGAAGGAGAGGAAGGAGTTAGGGGATGATTGTGATGGAAATATCATTATCACATTTTACTTCTCTCTTAGAACATGATATAAAGAAACATTTCCTAGATTTTTTAGATAGTGTTGTATTCTGGATATAATCTGACAGAGATATTAATTTTTTGGCTTCAAATTCTTAACCATTTGATGAATTAGGATTGAGGAATCCCCAACGATGACCAAATTCATACAATTTTTTCTACTTAGAATTTGAGATCCTAATAGAAACCCATACGCTTCCACTTTGTTGTTTGTTTCTATACTGAGTCCCCACTCGAAGGAGATAGAGTTTACATTCTCATGATCAATGATGTAACTTCCAACTCCTACTCTACCTGGATTGGACTTTGAATCATTGTAAAAATAAATAAACATGGTCTCATTAGAGAATTTAACCAGATCAAAAATTCCTTTTCTTTCAAATGAATTTTCCAGTCTTTGGACTTGTTGGGAGTAATTCTGAGAGTGCTACTCATGATTTGAGGTTTGTCTAAAACAAAATTGACCGAAACTTTCTCTTCATGTTGAAGGATACTGTAATCCAATTTTTTTTCTCCTTTTGCAAAAAGAAATTCGGAAGCCAAACCCCAAGTTTTAGCTAGAATTTTCCTAACTTTCAGTATGTTTTGAAATATTTGTTTATTTTTGGCAAGCCATATTTTCCAACATAAAAGGGAGGGAAGACCACTCTAAAACCTCTTTATTAAATTCTTGTTTTTTAAATAGCATATAATTCTGACGGTGTGAGATTAAAATTGATATTGGCCTCAATTGGGTAGACCAACAATAGCCAACATTCTCTAGTAAATTTACAACTTATGAATAAATGTTGGATTGTTTCTTCCTCTCTTTGGTCCAAGAGACATATTGAGGGGACATGAATGCATTTTTTCTTAAGATTTTTTGCAGTTAGGATATTGACTTTTAGCATAGTCCAGATAAAAATTTTGATTTTTGGAAGGCTCTCTATTTTCCAAACTGATTTCCAAAGAGGCCATTCCATATGGCCATATTCTTCTTGAAGCTTCACATAACTTGATTTTACATAAATTCCCCCCCCCCCCTAATGGGTTCCATTTGAATTTGTCTTGTTGACCGAGGCTTATAGGTGTTGCACCCTTGAGGTGAGAAAGGAGAAAATCCCATTGATTGCTGAGATCAGGTGAAAATGTTGGGGGAAATCAACCTTCCCATGAATTTCCTTGTTGGTTCCAATTTGAGATTCCTTTATTTATCATCCAATTTTTGAGAGATTGAATGCCTTGAAGGTCAGATATGGGGGGATTTCCCAAGATACTATCTCTCCATAAGTTAATGTCTTGACCACCACCCAGAATTCTGGATGTATTTTCTTTTACTAGAGGAAGAGGCTTTCTGAGTAAATTCCCGAATTCAAAACAAGGTTTGATGGCCATTTTTGTTGTGAGAAGATGATGTTGAGAGGAATTTAAGTATTATGCCTCCAAAACTTGCTTCCACTAGGTGGGATCTCCTGTTATGAATCTCCATATGATCTTAGCTCTGAAGGCGATATTCATTAAACTAGGAAGTCGAATGAGGATGCCTCCATTATCATATGGGGAAGTTACTTGTTTCCGATTTACCAGGCTGAATTTTTTAGTCTATGATTTACCTTCTTGCCATAAAAAATTTCTATAATTATCTCTATTTGATTTTTTATTCCAGCAGGGGCTTTAATGATAGAAAATTGATAAAGAGGAAGAGTTGATAAGACATATTTGATCAAAGTAATTCTCCCAGTGAGATTGAGTCAAAACATGCCCCAATTTTGAATTTTGTTCTTCATTTTTTCTATGGGAGAATGCAAAATCTCTGACTTCAAGACATATTTTGAGATAGGCAGGCCCAAGTGCTTGAAATGGCCCTAGTTTTCTTTGAAAGTATTTCCTAAAATTTGGGAGATACGCTGTCAAGTTCTTGCGGGAGTATTCCAACCATAAATAATACTTTTTAAATTGTTTAGGAGGCATCCAGAGACCTCCAAGAATCCGTCCATATTATTTTTAATCTTCTAGCAACTCTACATGAGGCACCTCTTAAGAATAAGGTTTCATCAGAAAATTGTGAATGGTTTATGCTCATGACTCCTCTGCTGAAAAAGAGGTCGGTGATGGTGCCATTCTGTCTGCAATGCTCTAAGTTCCTGCTAAGATATTATGCCATTATGATGTAGAGGAAGGGAGAGAGGATTCATCCTTGTCTTAATCCTCTTTGATCTGAAAATGGGTTGGATAACTTGTTATTATTTTCAAGAACCTCCCACTCAGTTAAACAAACAAAAGATCTAAGCTTGTACTTGACTTTTTGCGGAATTATTACTTAAAATAGGTGTATGTTTTTTTAACTGTTTAAGTGTCGTAAGTCAATTTTTTTTTGCTGATATTAAACATATGTAACAGAAATATAATGCAGAAAATAAACATGCACACATAATAGAAAAATTAATCTAGGAGTTCACCTGAATATCGTGAGCTACGTCTCCTTGAGCTCTTATCATCTTGACTTGACTCTTTGGGATTATGGAAAAGTTTCTTTTACAAGTTCCACACTTAAATCCAATGGTTACTGAATTGAACCAAAGGACTTAGAATACCATCTATATCCCTGTCATGGTTTTCATCACTTTGCAAACACATCTATGCTCCCTTAGACTTGATTCCTTATGGCTACCCTGAGCTTCTCCATGGCACTAACTCCTTCAGAATTATTTTTATGTCCCTGAAACATCATCTAATATCTCTATAACATATCAGACACCAAAAATGTACTGATCGTTTGCTTAAAATGAGCACGGCATCCCCAAACTAGGCCTTCCTCCATGGTTTGCCCTAGGCTACCCAAAACTTCCCTTCAGCTTCTAGAGCTCTATAATTCTTAAAATGGCTCTTAAAATCCCTTCATTAGATTCATAATGCTAAAAATAGTCAGGATAGACTATTTTTTCATTGAAAATGGCCTCTGGCTGCTCCGGTTTCGCCTCCAACACCTATCGGCACCCCTTAGCACTCGAGTCACTGAAAACTTCTTTGATGGGTTCTTGACCTCTAGAAGTCCTCAAAAGCTTCTAAAATATTCATAAATATATTCATAATTCTCATTAAAGTCAGAAATAACTATTGGTTAACTGCATAATGCCTCTAGCTACCCTAGCTAGGCCCTGAACTGCTGCTGGCAAAAGTTGGCACTAATGGCCCCTGGAACTTCACTGAAGCATCTCGGCGTTCAAAAGTCCTATACAGGCTCTAAAAACCACACCATTAGTTACATAATATTTGAAACATCCAAAATTGACTATTTTATTATGAATAAGGCCTCTCGCTCCCCTGGCTAGGCCTCAAATTGTTCCTGCCCCCTGGTGGCCCTAGTGGCCCCTTGAACTTAATTGATTCAAAAACCTGCTCAAAAATCCTTTGATGGCTCTGTAACCCACTCCATTGAGTCTGGAATGTTGGAGATAGTTGAAATTGACTATTGGAACTCCAAAATTGGGCGAACCTAGCTCAAGATAGAGCCAAAACAAGATTTGTCGAGTGACACCCAAAAATGCTCCACTAATTGTGGAGTAACTGCACTTAACTTCAGTTAGTTTTGGAATATTTCTGAAATTTTAGTGCGCCCACCAGATTTCTTCCAGGTCTTAACCGTAGCATTAAAATTTGATGGTTAAGGGGATGGGGTGGCCACATGCCAATCCCCGCAATCCCTGCGGTCAACAAACTCTGGAGTGGAAAACATGAAAACTGTGGGTTATAATCGTAACCGCCTGGGATATTATTGCAATGTGATGGGTTTTAAATGTATCAGTTGCATAATGTTTGGAGTGCGGACGGTAAGTTTTATGTCACCTTTTTCTTGTGGTTACATGTGACCACTCCCGTGGGGCCGCGGGCGGGTTGGGACCGTTGGCAGTCCCCTACCCTCGGTTGCAAATACAACAACATTTAAATGGAATGCGTAAATCATAAGGTTAAGTCACATCCTGCAAAGCGATTGGTCAAGACGTGCATGTACAGGCAAGGGGTCTTAGGTTCTATCCCGGGGACTCCATAAAAAATTTAATATACTGTGCATGGGCCACGTGGCGGCCTCCAGGCCTGCCACGTGGCAACCTCCTATTGGTCAGAACCAAACATCGTACAACCCATCAATAAATCAAAACCTGCCACTTGTCAAACTCCGACTAGTCCATATGGAATATTTCGGGGAATATTTTAAGGAATATTCCAAGCATCCCTGGAATATTCTCTTTTTAATTTTTCCCAATCCTAGTCAAACTTGGTCAAAGTCCAAATTTTGCAGTTTACTGGAATTTTCAAATTGCGATAACTTCTTCATACAGTGTCGGTATTTTGAACCGTTTGCGGCGTTGCCGAACACTTTGAATTTTGAGCCATCACTTAGTTCCATGATCTAGTTCTGATCACTCTTGAACTTTGAAAAAAAAAAATCCAACTCTTCCATTAATAAGGGGGACAATCCAGGGCCCTTGATCTAGGTGGTTCCAAAGACCCTCAGAGGTCAAAGAGGGTTTATAATAGCTCAAAATTCAAAGTGGGCATATTTCTCTTGAACTAGGACTAGATCGAAGTGCTTGTCACCTTGATTCCAACAATGTGAACGACACTCTAATCTAATTTCGTATGAAGGAGATAGGACTGGTCAAAATTTTGGTCAAAGTGGACATGTGGGACACAATTAATGATCCTACAAATTGACCAAGTCCAGGGCATGGAACTTGGCTCTCGAAAGTGGGAGAATTGGTCAAATGCCTAATTTGTCTATGAACCCCAAAATCGACAAAATAAAAAAAAAATAACCAAATGGTTATTAAAAAAATAATAATAATAATTAAAAATTAGGGGGGTGGGCCATAACCCCTACCACCCAACCGTTCAACATTAGGTTATTCATATTAAAAACAAACCCAAAATTAGTCGGCGGGTCACCACCCCCGCCGAACCCCAACAGAACCATGTATCAAAACGTTGTTTATAATGTGGAGCTGGCGAGGCTTGAACCCGCCCGACCCACATGGGTCGGCCCCCGACGGGCGGCCCCGTAACCACTGGAATCAATGGTAGAACTGCCACCCAAAATTTTTAACCACATAATGGAGCCAACACATAAGTTATAACAAACAAATTGTATGCCAACTCCAAACGGTTATCCACCAACAAAATTACATCGTAATGTGACTGCCAATGATGCAAAGCACTAACTGTTACATAACCGGTGCTAAAAAATTAAAATCATAATGCACCAATGTTATGTTGGGGGGTTAGTAGGGTTGGAACCCTCGACCTCCCCACCTCCAATACTCTGCCTTAACCAACGTGCCAGGATTAGCATCTTTGTAAAGTATGCCGCCTGTCTACTATATGAACCCAACTTCATTTGTGCTTCCGGGCAGCGGAGAAGATTGGTGAAGCGCCAAGTAGCAGATCAAAACCATGCCCCAACCAGAACCTTGCCCAAATGGAGGATCGGAACCATGAACCTAAGAATATTTTGATGCTGAAAGATTCCCTTGAGGGCCAAAGATGTTAGTGATGAAATTTGACGTGTTTATAGTCATTTTTTCACGTTTCTTGCTGGGAGTCTAACCGTGTAGCCAGAATCACCATCTGAGAAACAAAATTGCAGGTGCCCCGTAGCAAGGAATCTCTGAAGAATCATGAGGAATCTAAAATATTCTCGAAGGCCCAGATTTTGACGATGTCATAATTGGACGAGTTGATAGTCGATTTTACACTGCAGTCCATTCCAAAGTCGATTTTATCTTTTTTGGCCATCTTCGAAAGTGGAGGTACATGATGCAGTCATGTTATGTTTCCTTTTTTTATTACTGATATGATGTATTATTCATGAGATTCTTGTTTGACACTATGTTGAGGGATGCTTGTTGCCACATTAGATTGTATTAGCTTGTCATGTTGAAGGAAAGCCCATTTTGAGTGAGAATTATTGTAGGGAGAATGTCTCGTAGAGAGACAAGCCAATCTTGTTTGACGGTATATGTATTTTTTATGAAAAATAACATGCTTTGTACATCAACATCATTAGCAGCAATTAATGAAGCAGCCTCCACTATCTTGACACCAGGCCCTGATATGTAACTCACACTAGGTGAACTCCATTATCGATGTGTTGTGTTATTGATTTGTTGATCATCATTATGTTTCCTCTTGTTTAAGCATGCACATGTGATTGTTTTGTGCTCTTTTAAATTCAATTCTATTAATATCACAGAAGTAAAATATCTTGGATAATTCTGGTAGTTGAAGAAATCTAGATAAATTTTGGTATCATAGTGGTCCTCTCATTGATGTGAATTGCGAGTGTGAACGATTGAACGCGCAACAATGGAGGATGACAAATAAATGTGTGAGGCCTTCCTCATGATGTCCAAAATGGTGGACATAATGTATGAAGCTTATGATAAGAATAAAGAAGGAGCAGAGAACAATTATCTATCCACACCTTCCAGTGAACATGATTCTTCTTCATCATCTTCTCATCATTCAAATGAGGATATCAACCAGAGCCTTCAACCAAAGAACACTTAATTGAAGAGGCTTCTACAAGAAGAGAAAGAGGATAAGCAGAGATTACAACTTCAGTTGTGAGTTGCATAAGAGGCTTTGGAAGAATTGAAGCACAATTACCATAACATTCAAGCAGATGATGTTGAATTAAGGAGGCTTCTACAAGAAGAGAAAGAGGAGAAGCAGAGATTGTAGCTTTAGCTACAAGCCATAGAAGAGGCTTTGAAGGAGTTGAAGCACAACGAAGTCTTAGAGAAGCCCTCATCACAAATTTCAGAATCAATAGCTGAGGTAAATAATGTTGACCATTCTTCAGTTTCATCTTCACATAATGTTATTTATGTTGGAAATATGGAGGTACCCATTACAGGAACTACTATGAGACTCCTTACCAAGATGGGGTACGAAGGAGGATGAATTGGTGTTAATTTCCAAGGCATGACTCAACCAATGGAGGTCATGTAAGGACCTTGATTCCCAGGTTTTGGATACACCGAAGGAGAATGCTCAAAGGTGCCAGAAGCTTCCAAGACATGGTTGAAACCGTTGAGGAAAGTGAATGATGGAAACAAGTCACCATCATCCCATGGAATTCCATATTGTAGAGAAAGAGCTGAGGCAAGCTCTCATCGCCATAATTTCACTAGAGACAACCAAACATGGTTGAAACTGTCAAGGAAATAGAATGACCAAAACACTTCACCATCATCTCATGGCAGTGTATATTGCAGAGGAAGAGTTGGGGCAAGCTCTCATTGCCATAATTGCACCAGAGACAAAGAAAAGGTATAAACATTCTCGGTATTCTAATTTTAATTTTGATTACAAGTATGTTAATAATGAACGAAAATCATGGCATCGAAAACTATGTAGTTTTTGTGGTTTACATAAACATGTGATTGTTGAGTGCTGGAAAAGAATGGCAGAATGAAAGAGGATGAGGCATGAAAGGCCTTCTCCACAACAGGGAAAAAAGAAGGTAAATAAGGTCTAGAGGAAGAATAATTATTGCAGTCATTGTGAAAAAGGTGATCATCAAAGAGCCACATGTTGGAGGCTCCATCTAGAGCAACGTCTCAAGGATAAAGCATTTGTGCATGAACCGGTTAGAAAATGTTTTTCGATAAGCGAATATTCCACAGGGAAATGACCCATTCACTTTGATAAGTTAGAGATGAACTTTTTTTATATGTGGTAGCTTTTCATGGCCATATTTTTGTAAATCATGTGTTGCAATATAACTATAAAAGTGATGATTTTTTTCCATCGCTTGTTAAGCAACAATGATGTTTTGGCCTTGTATTGATAGCTAGGGTATTGTTTCCATTTTGATGTAAAATTGAACACAAAGTATGTGTTATAAACTCGTGGAAATTATGGGATGCTTGGGTAATGATTGGTCATGTAATTGAGCATGTAATTTGAAAACATTGTACTACAAGTTTGCAGATGATGTAGGTGTCGGCCCATCGCTTATAGCTCTGAAGAACAAAGGTGAAGGAGAAGGAAGGGTGACCTGTCAGGACACTTGTGGTGCATACAATGTATATAGTAGTTGCAGATTATGTTCATGCTTTTGGAGGAACAAAAGCTCCTTAGTGGGGAGGAATGATCCAGGTGATTCCAGAGACCCTTAGAGGTCAAAGAGGGCTTATAATAACTCAAAATTCAATGTGGTCAGATTTCTCTCGAACTAGGACCAAATCGAAGTACTCATCACCCTCATTCCAATGATGTGAACGACCCTCCAATATGAGTCTGTATGAAGAAGATAGGGTTGGTCAAAGTGGTTATGTGGACCAGGATTAATGATCCTACAAATTGATCGAGCCTAGGGTATGGAACTTGGCTCTCGAAAGCGGGTTAATTTTTCAAACGCCTAATTTGTCTATGAACCCCCAAAATCAGAAAAATAAAAAGAAAAAACCATTTTTTTATTAAAAATAATAATAATAATAATAATTAGAAATTAGGGGGCAGGTCATAACGCCCTCCACCCCACCAGTCAACATTGGGTTTATTCTTATTAAAAAAAAAACCCAAAATGGGTCAGTGGGTCACCACGCCTGCCGAACCCCAACGGAACCATGTATCAAAACATTGTTTATAATGTGGAGTCAATGAGGTTCAAACCCGCCCGGCCCACCTAGGCTGACCCCCAATGGGTAGCCCCGTAACTTCCGAAATCAATGGTAGAATTGACGCCAAAAAGTGTTAAACGCATAACGAAGGCAACACATATGTTATAAAAAACAAAATGTATGTCAAATCCAAATGGTTATCTGCCAACAAAACTGCATTGTAATGTGACCGCCAATGATGAAAAGTGCTAATTGTTACATAATCGGTGCTAAAAAATTAAAATCATAACGTGTCAATGCTATGTTGGGGGTTCGATGAGGTTAGAACCCCTGACCTCCCCGCCTCCAATACTTCGCCTTAACAAACGTGCCAGGGGTCATGGATTTGTAAATTTCATTGCTCGTCTACTATATGAACCCAACTTAATTTATGCTTGGCGACAGTGGAGCAGATCGATGGAGCGCCAAGTAGTAGAGTGAAACCATGCACCAAGTGGAACCTTGCCCAGATGGAGGAGCGGAACCATGAACCTAAGAATATTTTGATGCTAAAAGATTCCCTTGACGGCCAAAGATGCAAGTGACATAATTTGATGTGCTTATAGTCATTTTTACATGTTTTCTCACCGGGAGTCCAACTGTGCACTCAGAATTTCCATATGAGCAACAGAATTGCAGGTGCCCCACAACAAGGAATCTCCGAAGAATCATGAGGAATGTAAAATATTCTCGAAGGCCCATATTTTCACGGTGTAAAAATTGGACGAGTTGACAGTCGATTTTACACTACTCATCACTAGGAATTCAGTGGTGCAATCCACTTCAGCAATCAAGTTTTACATTTTTTGGCCATCTTCGAAATTGGAGGTACATGATGCAGTCATGTTATGTTTCCTTTTTTTATTGCTGAGATGATGTATTATTCTTGAGATCCTTGTTTGACACTATGTTGAGGGATGTTTGTTTCCACATTATTGTAATATTGTATTAGCTTTTCATGTTGAAGGAAAGCCCATTTTAAGTGAGAGTTCCTGTAGGGATAATGTCTCATGGAGAGACAAGCCACTCTTGTTTGAGGGTATATGTCCTTGTTATGAAAAAGAACATTCTATGTACATCAACATCATTATCAGTAATTAATGAAGTGACCTCCACTATCTTGACACCGGGCCCGGAGATGTAACCCACACTGTGTGAACTTCGTTATCAATGTGTTGTGCTCTTGATTTGTTGATCCTCATTATGTTTCCTCTTGTTTAAGAATGCACATGTGATTGTTTTATGCTCTTTTAAATTCAATTCTATTAATATCATGTTGGGCCTTGAAATTGTCATTTATTTCCATTACATTTTCACTTATATTTCCATATTATCACCTTCACTCCACCTCCATTTCATTACATTTACCTTACCATTACCACTATTGGGTTACGTTTATGTTTTTCCAAACTTTATTAGTTCCTAGTATTTTTAAGTGAATTTGTGGTTAAAAATTAGAAAATAATATGCACATACTTATACCTAACAAGTGGAATGAGTTTATTACCATGTGTAGGTCAAAAAGAAGCTTCCAAAAGACTCTTATGTGGCCTCCTAAGGCCAAATTCGAATTTGGATGGAGAAGATCATGGGATCATAAGGCTATGTGTCTCATTTCATATTTGTATTGTAACTCTAAGAAGACATGTGCCTTATCACTTCCTATTTGGACTGTAACTCTAGAGATATAGGGAGAGATTCATGGACTCTCATTAATGATATAGCTTCTTATATTTTGTATAAATAGGGGGAATATTTCTCCTATCAAATCATGTGTAAAATTGGAGTTATGCTCAAGCTTTGAATACAGGATTAGATTGTAGCACCTTACTCATGAATGTTCCTTCATTTTGACTTGGTTTTTCTTACATATGGAGCATCTTGATTTACCATCTCTCATACTTTTAGATCAGCTACCTAAAATGTGTGAGATTCACTTGCTTTTATATATTAAAATTTATTTTCTTTCTTAGTATTAGTTTTAGAATGACTGTGTAATCTTTGCTTTTATAAAAACATTTCAAAAGGATAGATTTATCTATTTTCCAATTGGATTAAGTTTGAGACAATAGAGCTCATAGTTATTTAGTTTCCTTTCATGTTATGTTATTTACTTTCTTAGATCAAACTATCAATTCATTGTATAATTGAATGTTCCTAAAAGATCAGGCTAAGAAGGTGTTCCAAATTTGTTGATTGAATGTTCAACCTATACAATCATCGAGCTTTGCTTTTACATGTCTTTACATTGTTGTCTAGATTTAGATCCTCATTCAATTGTATAATTGGGTGTTCTTAAAGATCATTTCAAGAAGGTGATTTTATCAAATTTATGAATGCTCGAATATCTAACCTATGAAATTATTGAGTTTTCCCTTTGCATGCTTTAATTTCTTTCCTAGATTTAAAGACTAAAGTATAATCAGTTGCTTATACAGCATCAAGAGGTTGATTCTATCATACTTCCATATTGGATGCTGGAGTGATTGAACATACCTTAGTTGTTTTTTTCTTTACATGCTTTGAAATTATTTCTTAGATTAAAATTTCAATCCCTGCAAGTGTGGTTGTGCGCGCTATATTTTCTTTTGAATTTGTTTTCTTTCTTTTCGTTACTTGATTTCATAGGTTAGTTGAATTTCATTTTCATTATTTTATTTCATAGATTAGATGAATTGGTTTTCTTTATTTTTTAATTAGATTGATCTAAACTGAAAGACAATTTCTAGCACATATAGTGCATGCATGCTTCGCAAGTTTATGAAACCCCCAGGTTGACAAATTAAATGATAGGCAATTATTTTGCCCCAACACGTCATAGAAGTAAAAGATCTTGGATAATTCTAGTAGCTGAAGAAATCTGGAACGGGCCTATACTGTAGGCTTTAATGAGATCTATGAAGCCTGAGACAAAGCCAAAATTATGGAGGACAATAGTTAGGAAAGAGATGTTGAATCAATCAAAGGAATTAGCCATATTGAGTTTCAAGATGAAGCCTTGTTCATTTATAAACAATCTTGAATGTATAGCTTCTTGTACAAGCATAATATTATCAACAATTTCCCTATTTGGAACAAATCCTCCTTGATTTTCAGAAATCATGTTGGGAAGAAGAGGCTTGAGCTCGTTTGTTATAATCTTGGAGATAACTTTATATGAGGAATTGCAAAGAGATATGGGTTGAAAGCAGTGGAAGGTGGAGGGTTTATATTCTTTAGGGATAAGGGAAAATAGCTGGAGTTGGTGTTGCAACCTATTTTCTTTTTTCTAAAGACCTGTCTAATCATCTTTAGAAGGTCCTTTTTAATGAGCAACCAGAAGGAGTGGTAAAAAGAAATGGAGAAACCATCAAGAGTTGAAGCTTTATCTAGTTGAAGATTCCAAATGGTGAACTGGCGTTCATCTTCTTCCACTTATTTTGTGATAGTTGAGTTTGTCTCCTCAGAGATCAAATTAGGGATATTTCTTATAAATTCTTTATAATTTGGATTTCCAAGATCTGCTGAGAGTAAACTTTGGAAGTGTTGATGTGCTTCATTTTTATTTATTCTTGTCCCTTTATTTCAACATCCCCTTCCCCTTTAATTGTCTCTATGAGGTTTTGATATTTCTCGTTTTGGTGGTATTCTGGAAAAAAATAGTGTTCTTATCACTGGCATGAATCCACAAGAATCTGGATTTTAACCTCCAGGTCTCTTCTTCATTTATTTTATTCTTATATATTTCCCAATGTATTTATTTTTCTTTCAGTTGCTTCTCTTTTGTTACTTCTCCTTCCTCCATGCTCTTCTTCAAATTTTATAGCTCCCTTTGCAGCTCAACTTTCTTTTGTTGAGGTTCTTTATAGTGCAATCGAACCCATTCTTTCAGATTTTTTTTGACATTCTTTAGCTTTGGTTCCCAAACAAAGCTTGGGGTGCCATTGATGCTTTGATTCCATGCTGTGGAGACTAGCGTCCTGACTTCTTCAAAATTGGCCCAAAGGTGATTGTAATGAAAGGGAAGAGGACCCAAATTTTCACCATCCCATAATTTAATGTAATTGGTTGATGGTCCAAAGTTGTTGAAGGGGTGATATTTGAGATCACTGAGTTATAATAATAAATTACATTGTCTTGGATTAAAAATATATCCAATCTCTCTTTGATATTACTCAGGCCTAGCCTTTTTTTCTCCAAGTGAATTTACCCTTTTTGGGCACTATGTCAATTAGATTGTGAGTTTATATGATGTTTTCAAGATTATCTATGGAAGGGTCTGCCTGAAATCTACCCCCTTTTTTTTCATCTGCATTCAATATCATATTAATATCTCCTCCAATTATGAGTTTTTTATTGGTTCTAGATCTTAAACAATCAACCAAGGATTACCAACAATGGTACTTATCTCTGAAATGAGAGGGAGCATAAATGTTGAAGAGACAAATTTGATAATTGAAGATCTTGTTTCTGAATTTAGTCTTGACCCAGTGCAGCTCTTTGAACTAACATAAAATTTCCCAGGATAATTGTTTCCATAATGTACAAATCCCACCAGAAACACCTATTGCTTTTATAGTTTCTCCTTCATAATATTTTGTTTTTTTCATTTATTATTCGGAAGACTTGGTCTCCTGAATTAGGAATAAGTCTATACAATCATATATTAACTAGATATTTTTCTATATTGATTTTCGATGAATGCCTGAGGCCTCTACAGTTCGAGGAGACCATATACATTATTTATTTTTGGATGGAGCAGAGGGGCCTTTCCCTCAAAATGTTTGATGTGGTTTTTCCTTGTTTCCAATACATTTTTCTATGTATGTTTCAATTAGGTGATTCGTCCCCATGGCCATTTATTTTGTTTTTGTTTCATCCTTGATTTCCTTATTAGATTTTCTTCTAGGCTTCTTGTGACTATCAGAGGGGAAGAGAGATTCCTTAGATTGATTTCTAGTCAGAATCCTTTCAAAGGGTGGAGGAAGGAGGCTCAAGGGAATTCCAGGGGAAATAGGATGTGAGAGGAGGGTGGCATAGGGGAATGGGAAAGAGGGGAGGGGGAAGGGGAAGGGGAAGCCAAGGATTCAAGGGGGAGAGAGGGGTCGTCCTCTATAGAGGGGAGGGGTTCAAAAGGGGGATCTAAATAGTAAAATGGATTGGAGTATGAAGGAAAGGAGAGAGAGGAGGAGGGAGGAGGGGGAGCAGAAGAGGAAGGGGCAGAATATTTAAAATCCTTGGGTCTAAATTTTGTTTTTTAACAGTCTCCCATTGAGGGTTTTGAGATTTAGTTGTTTCTTATATTTCTTTCTTCGAACACTTGTTTTCAAAATGACCATATTCATGACATGCCTTACATTTGAATGGAAGTTACTCATAATACAATTTTTGTATGTGTGCCTAGTTATCTACCTTGATCTTCACTGCTTCAGGTAGTCCTTTTCCTAGGTCAACTTCCAAGCAAATTCTAGCACAGACATGCATATTTTCTTTTGGTTCACTTTGATCTATATATTTTCCAAATGTGTTGCCTTTTCTTTGAAAAATTCATCTCCCCAACAATTGAGAGGAAGGTGGGAGAGACAGGCCCAAACTGGAACAACATTAGGAACATCAAGCTTGGGGTCGAAGTCTGAAGTCAATATATTTATGTATAAGCCTCTAGTATCCATGAAGTTAGGCCCATTTCTGACAATGAGATCTCTATCTTCTCTGGATTCAAAATAGAAGGTAAAAAATCCTCTACCACATAAGCAAATAGATATTTTTCCTTGAATTGAGGGAGACCGATTTCATTCAACCCATTTTTTTATATTTTTTGGAGAGGGCCATAGGTCAGTGAACTTCTCAAACAATCCATTCTCAAAAAGAGAGAGAGCAGCTCTTCGAGGCAATGTAGGGGGTATAACAAATTCAGGAATTTCCTCAAGTTTTTTGACAAACTTGGAGACTGCAAGACAATATCCAAGGGGTAGAAGGGAGAAATAAGACTGGAAAAGGCTAGAGAAGCAATGTTTGAGGGGGGCACAACAGCAGAGTGAGCCCCCTCTGGATCAGACTCTTGAGGGGCCATGGGGGAAGCGAGTAGGATGACGGGAGGGGTGCAACCTCAGAGGGAGAGCGCAGCGCAAGGTAATTTTAAATATTTATTAATATAAATTAATATAAACTAAACCAAATTATAAATAAATATTGAAATTATATATATTTTTAATTTTTTAAAACCAGTTAACTATAAATATAATACTTTTCAATATAAACATTTTTTCCTTTTGCATGGAGAGGCGCTCTCCAACCCAATATGGTAGAGATGTTGTAATTTCCTCTCCTGTTTAACATTTGCATCTCAAGAAATTTGATCCCTCTAGATGCTTGGTAGATTATGAGTTAAGATGGATCTAGGTTGGTTTAATTATTAATTATAATTATAAATATAAATATAATTATCAATTTTATTTTATTATTTTTATTTTTATTTTATTTTGACCAAGTCAAAATGTTAACATTACAACATCTCTACCATATTGGGATTAAATGTTTACATAGGAGTTAAGTTTACTTATGAACTTCAAATATAAATAATTTTTTTAATAAAAAGTGGATCGGGTCAGAGGGAATATTTATTACCACAAACACCTAATAAAAAGTGGCTAGGGGTGGGTGGGAATTACTAACCCCCATCCTAAAAATTACATTTTACTTAATATTTCCAAATATTTTGAGTGACCCTGCTAATTTTATAGTTGAGTTTATTTACTTTTAAACTTCAAATATAAAGAAAAATTACAATAAAAAGTGGACTAGTTGAGGGGAACTATTGGGTAAAATTTAATATTATAGTATTATATTTTACCCAATATTTTTGGAAACCTAGTAAAAAGTGGATGAAGGTAGCAGAAATATTAGATAAAATGTAATTATTACATTTTACCTAATATTTCCCCACCTCTTCCCATTACCCTAGCTCACTTTGATAGTTAATCTTATTCATTTTTAAACTTACCATCCTAGACCCATTAGAGCTCTATTTCTATATCACATTATTACACATAAATTGAGAGAAATTAAGGATAGTATATTAATTTGATTATCAAAAAAGCTATTAGAATGAAGAATATTTCTATGCGTATATATTACTATTATTATTATTATTATTATTATTATCCAATTTTAAGGTCACAGCCAAGCCAAACACCAAATTGGTGTATGAGACCCCCTTGTTTGTGGGACAAGGGGCCCACCTCCGCCCAACCATTTGACATCCATCCATTCAATGATAGAAACAAAACATACAAAACTATATAGGGCCACTGAATATATCCATTAAAATGCCAAGAATGAACATATCCATAAAAAATTTTACCTTTATTCATCACCATCATTTTCTACAACTAATTATGTATCTAAATATAACATCAAACTAAGATGGATCTAGGCCGGTATAATTCCCCCCTTAAATATGTTATATTCCACATGAATACCATGGGTAAATACCATGGGTCATTTTTATTTTTAATTTTTAATTTTTATAGGGTTATTTTCATTTTATTTTCACCCAATCAAAATGTTTACATTTTTTTTTTGGTAAGTTGTGCTAATCTATTAATTCGGAAACATAAAAATACATAGTTTACAGGTAAGGTTGGTAAGTTGCGCTTAACCAATCCCTGCCTTTGTTACACTGTTTATGGGTTGTCGTGGGGGATGGGGTTGGCCTAGACAAAATTTGTGAGCAAGAATTACTATGTGCGCAGTAGCGCTGATATATTTAGGAGCATAGGACTAAACAACAACACAAAAAATATTCATCCTCATCATCACTGCGATGGGGAGTTTCCTCGAAGATGGAACAGGCAGGGGCTTGCACAACAGATGCTTCCTTTGCAGCTTCCACTTCAGCAACAGTGCGAATGGGGAGATTTGAAGGAGCATAGAGGATGGGTGAGTCCGGATCTACTCCATCAGGAACCTTCGTCCAGACGTTGTCGGAATCCATGATCCAAATATTTGTGTCTTCATCGACCTGCGCAGGACTATTCGGGGGTGCCGAAATGCTTTGTGGAGAGGGAGCTCTGGGGGTGGAGGTGGACCTCCTCATGTCATGACTTCCTCTATGCATCAGGCTCCTAAAGGAGTCTGCGCACTTCTCAGGAACTAAAAGATGGTTGGCTGGGGAGTTTGACTAGGAGCCTTCAAGCTATTCGAGGTGGTTTTCCTCACCACAATGGTAGCGACCCGAGAAAGCCCCTCGCTATCCGCCACGAATTGTGCATTGCCGCAGCCTGGGAGCCATAACGCACTTAGGAGGGGTGGCAGGGGAAACACAGGGGTAGAAGATGTTGTAGAGGCTGGGGGGTAGGTGCACAGGATGCAATGCACTAGGCAGAGGGGGGCTACGCAGCTCCACTCCAGGACTTGGACTTCGCAGCTGATTGGTGTCAGCGAGCATCCAAATCAGAAGAGCTAAATGCAGTAGAGGGAAAATGAGGTAGGGAATGGGCCGAGAATGGGAGGATATATAAGATTGTGGATGAGGCATGTCAGAGAGGCCATGGGTGATCTGCGTGTGGAGCTCAAGCAATTGGGCTGGTGCAGAGGGACAAGCATGGCTACATTGCTGATTATGCAGCATGGTCATTAATGGAGGTAAGGGTGAGGTGATGGTCTAGGTCAGGTGACACCAGGCTTGTCCATTCTACATGATCGACTTTTTTGTGAGGATCGTGTGAGGCGATAGCTGTGATTAGGTCCGCTACATGTAGGGAATTGCTTTGAGATCTCCGCAGTCCGCGTGAGTTGGGCTTTGTTGTCCACCCGTGTCAAGCGTGTCACCCACATCTAGGAGAAGCTGGTCGTTCCGAATGAGGATGAGATAGTTTTTTTTAGTTCCTCATATTCATTCTGCTCAAAGGTGGTGTGGTGCAAAGCGCAGTGGCTTTCCACCCCTTTGTTGGCAAGTAGGTCTGCCACAGCATTGGCTTTTCTACGCACATGACCGAAAGTGATGGCTTTGTGATTGTGAAGCAAAATTTCTAGCACCTTGAGCTTGTGAGCAAGTCTCTAGCTGTTGGAGACTTTTGAATAAGCAGTGCCTTGAAGGATACAGATGGCGGCCATTGTTATTATTTGCAAGTCCCCTTCCACTTCTAGAGGGAAGTAGTGGAAGTCTATGGCGATTTGAATACCCTGTATCATTCCTTCCTGCTTAGCAGATGATCCAGGTGGATATTGGTGGCCACCCACCTATTCCACTTGGGGCCCCACCATTGTCTCCTTCAATTTTTTAGTTTCGGCACAACTTACTATTTTTAGCAGTTTTTCGGGTCCTGAACTTTCAGAGCCGTTTTGAGGCCCTAAACGATGTTTTTTGGGAAAATCAGGAGCAACATTAGTTAATGGATCGATGTTGCTCACAATGAAAGTTGTATTACTCAAATAGATCTTTCTAACGAGCTATGGTGCGTGTCAAACAGAAATCGTATGCCAAAGTTACGTCCCGGGGAAGTTGAAACACCAATTTACCCAAACAGGGCACATAGTTTTGGCGCTTCATTTCCTAGGGTTAGGGTTTTGGATGTTTAGGGTTTTACATTGTTTCTAAATAATAAATAGGCCCTCGAGCCTCATTGTAACACAGTTCAAAGGCCTGTAGCCACCACATCTCTTCTCAGAGATAAGCTACCAGCGCCCTAACTAGTTTATTTCCATTATGTTTTAAGAAAATTTCAGTTCTTTGATATTAATGAAATGAAGAGTTATTTCCGCTACATCTTTTTATTTATGGTTATATGTGTACTCTATTGCATTCCTACATAAATCCAGATCAGCAGAGTTGTTGCTGTCCCATCCAATGTTCCCATAGTAGATTCTGAGAGGATCTCCCTTGGTGTTCATGATGACTCCTCCAAAACCTATTTTTCCTGGGTTACCTTTAGAAGCCCCATCAAAATTGCATTTGAAAAATCCCAGGAGGGGAGGCAGCCAAGTGTCCGAGGCTGGAGATCTTCCTTTGCTTTTGGGAGTGATTTCCATGGCAGTGTTAAGACTCATTTGCCAGTTGTTCCATATGTGGCATTCAGCTGCTTCGATGGGTAAGTCCTCCTTACTCCACGCATCTAAAGCTAGAGTTTCTGTAAGGTTTTTGTGAATCATGTCCCAAATTTGTTCAGGTGTAGAAGCTTTGTCCTTGATTATGAAACTATTTCGCTCCTTCCAGATATTCCAAATGAGGATACCCAGAGTGATTTTCCATAATATGTTCAATGGGTTAATGTTGAAAGGATTTTTCTATCAGTTTTTGATGGTTTGAATGATGTTGCCTCTAGCTCGGTTGGACTGATGGTAAAGGACAAAAATTCTGTCCCATAGGGAGTTGGCATGAAGACATAGGTCTAGTAGGTGGTCGATGGTTTCCAAGTTTCCTTGACAGAGACGACATCTTGAGGGCCCTTCAAACCCACGTTTCGATAGATTCTCCCATGTGAGTATGCAGCATTTACTGAGCAGCCATAGGAATGAGGCTATTTTGGGTCATAAATTAGCCTTCCAGATCTTTTTCCAGATAATGTCGATAGGTTTGGGGCCATCCTAATGGAGGAGATGGTAGGCTTCCCTGGTTGAGTAAGTGCCACTTGGCATGTGCCCCCAGCAGAGGATGTCAAGCCCTGTTTTGATTTGGATTTTTATTTTTGCGCATAGCTCCTCCCAGATGTCAGTGTGGATTTTATTATTCCAGTTGTTTTTCCATCTGCTGGTGTGTATCCATTGCCTATATCCCTGAGAGTTGTCTTCCGTCCAGAATTCATGAGCTTTCTATTATTGTCGATTTTGGAGCGTAGCATTCCATAGAGGTCTACAGAAGATGGAGGATAGGCTTGGAATTTGTTGCCAGGAATCCTCCCATAATCTGTCTTGGTTACCATCTCATAGCTCCCAGAAGCTATGGTTTTGGATGATACCCTTTTGATGACTCGTTGCTTTCCAGATTTGGGAGCCTAGAAAATCTAAGTTGTATCTAATGAGATCTTCCTTTGGCCAGTACTGCGCATAATTGGCTGTCCATAGGTTGGCCCAGAGGGTATTGGGATTGGAGACCCATTTCCACCAGATGCTCGCTCCCATTATGTTGTTGTTGTGTTCAGGGTCCTGAAGACCTAGACCTCCCTGATTTTTTGGGGTGCACACATCTTTCCAGTTGACCAAGTCCCATTTTTTTTGCCTTTTGTACCTCCCCACAGGAATCTCCGTTGCAGAGTGCGCATGGATTTAAGGACCTATTTGGGAGCCGCAAGAACTAAGAAAAGGTAAATGGGAAGAGATTGCAAGACAGATTTGATGAGGACCAGACGGCTGGAAATGTTGAGAGTGCAGTGAGTCCAATTGGAGAGGCGGTTTCCATTTTGTTAAGAAGAGCTCTCCAGGAGGAGTTGTTGATGGCAGAATCAGTGAGCGGAGCTCCCAAGTATTTTGAGGGAAGGGAGGCAATGGGGAAGCTGAGGATGCAAGAAATGTTGCGTTGGGTCAGAGGGGGGGTGTCGAAGAAAAAAAATTGAGATTTGTCCTGGTTGATCTCTGTTCTTGAAGCTTCAAAGATGGAATCGAGAAAGGATTTGAGGGTGCGGGCTTCCTGGACAGAGGGGTAGCCCATTATCAAGTTTTCGTCCACAAATTTCTGATGAGAAGCTAGGGGAAAGTTATGGAGAGGTAATCCCAGTAGCGCTCCCGTCTGAATAGAGTTTTTTATCAGGCGTCCCAAGCCTTCATCCATGATGATGAAGATGAAGGGCGAAAGGGGATCCCCTTGTCTTATTCCTCTAGAGGGATTGAAGGTGGCAGAGGGGATGCCATTGACCAGGATGGGGTGAAAGGGAGAGGTGATGAGACTCATAATCCATCTGATCTAGGTGTAACTGAAGCCAAAAGCTGCAAGGATATTTTTTATGTAATCCCAAATTAGTTTGTCAAAAGCTTTGGAAAGATCAATTTTGAGAAGCATACCTAGTTTTTTGGTGGTTTTGAGGGAGTGAATGACCTCATGAGTTAAGATGATGCCTTTTAGGATCTACCTTCCTTCCACATACCCTGTTTGCTCTGGGGAGATGATGAGAGGTAGTAGCTTCTTCAATCGGTTAGCTGTGACTTTGGAGATGATTTTGTAAATGACATTGCAAAGGGTTATAGGTCTATACTTACTAGGCGAGGCAGCTCTACCTTATCTGGGGATCAGAGTGATGAAGGTAGCATTTAGAGCTGGTAATAGCCAATGAGTGGACCTAGATTCCTCCACTACTTCCCAGACTTCGTTTTGGATGATGTCCCAGAAGAAGTGAAAGAATTTTGTGGTGAATCCATCAGGCCCTAGAGCTTTCTCAACTTTTAGTTGGAAGACTACCTATTCCACCTCAGCCGTAGTGGTCGCAGCAAGCAACATCATGTTGTGATCTTCTGTTATCAGCTTGGGAATGTGTTGGGTAATTTTCTCGATGGCTTCCTTCCTTTGGTGGTTGGGTTCCTGGAGGATGTTCCTGAAGTGATTGTGCAGCTCCTCCATGATGGCTTCTTGCATTTCCAATATATCCCCTGCTTGGTTCTTGATGACATAAATTATTTTGTGCATACGGTGTTGTATGGTGGACCGGTGGAATAATTTAGTATTTCTTTCCCCTTCTTTGAGCCAGTTGATTCTGGATTTTTGTCTCCAAAGGGCTTCTTCCTGGTTCCTTCTTTCCTCCAACTGAGTGGTCAGGCAATGCCCCTGGTGAGTTGTCTCATCAGTGCATCTGTTTTGGATGATATTCTGTTGCAGAGTTTTAATTTCGTCCTCTAGGTCTTTCTACTCTGTGAATATGTTGCCAAATATAGTTTTGTTCGAGACTTTCAAATGTCTTTTGAGAAGTTTCAGTTTTGTTTGGAATTGAAGCATTTTGGTGCCTGGAGGGGGTTCCATGGAAGACCATCATTGGGATACTAGATCCTTGAACCCGAAGTGCCTGAACCAGAAATGTTCAAAAAAGAAGGGTTTGGGAGCATGCTTACCTGGGTGGAGCCATTGGAGTTGTACCGGCTAATGATCATATCCTACTACGGGGATGATGGTAGTGTCCAGACTCCCTCCAAATCGGATGAGATCATCGGTGATGAGGAATCTGTCCAACCAAGAGGCTATCTGTTGGGTGCCCCCTCTTTTGTTGTTCCATGTAAAGATTCCATTGGAGGTTTGAAGATCTATGAGATTGTTACTTTGGATGAATTCTTTGAATCCATTACTGTCAAATTCGAGATGTTGTCTTCCACCTTTTTTTTCCTGGAGGTTGGTAATCATGTTAAAATCTCCTCCCAGAAGCTAGAGGGGATGCGATCACTGAAGGTTGAGTTCCTCAAGATTTCTTAGGAGCATCAGTTTTTGTTGCGCATTTTGGGGTGCGTAGACATTGGTGAGCAATCCGTGGATATCAGTACCTGCCAGGTGGAAATTACCCTGGATGAAGTTTTTATTGGCCTGCAGATTCTCTAGAGTGATGATTTGAGGGTTCCAGATGATGGCAAGTACCCCAGATGCCCTGTTTGCATCAACTTCTATAATATTGCCACATTTCCATATCTTTTTTAAGATGGTCTCTAGAGTGGAACTGGTGCATTTGGTTCTTCCATGTAGAAAATTGCAGGGTGTTCCTCCATAATCAATTTTTTTAAGATCATATGCTTCACGGGGCTGTTGAGCCCTATTATGTTCCATGATATGGGCTTCATGGGATATATTGGGAGGTAAGGGCATAGAATCTAGTTAGCTTGGGGAAATTTCCCGATTCCACCATTTCTTTCCCTACTTCGATAGTTTGTTGCAGAGATGTTTTCCTTCCTTTTTTTCGGGACTCTTTTGCGAAATATTGGGTGTTGATTATAATTCCTCCCTGTATACCTGGGGAGGGGAGCTGTTGTGCCCTGGCTAACATTTCCTCCATTTTTTCAATTTGCTGCTCTGGGATTAAGGTGTATTCCTTGTTGGTACGTGCTTCTTCTAGCCCTGCAAGATCCAGTCCTTCCAGATCTATGCTTTCTGGGTCTTCTTCCATCGCCTCTGTGATCATTTCCATTATTGGTTCTTTGCCTTTGATCTGGTCACTGTCCACCTCCGTATTTGCATTGGGAGGTTTTAAGAAGGTCTCCAATGAAAGCTTGTTTTACTGCGCCATTGCAGATTGGACCTACGCAGTGGAGGTGCTTCTAACCTCATTGCTTGGAACTATTTCATTTTCGCTTAGCTGATTTAAAAGGGATGCAAATTTGTTGCTGGTAGTTGGTGCTTTTTTGTTCTGTTGTGGGTTAGCTCTTTTGTTATGTCTTTTTTTACTTGCTACCTTCGTGAATCCCTCATTTTCCTATTCATTGGTGCTTTTTTCCATTTTTGCCTTCTTATTTAGGGGGAATTCTCTGAATAGATGCCCATGTTGATGACATTTCCTACTTCTAAAAGGAATGTGTTTATAGTCAATAGTTTGAGTCCATTCAAATTCTTCATGCAAGAGACTTACCTCGTCTGGGAGTGGCTTGGCTAGATTCATGTAGACACAGATGCGTGCGTAGGTTGCATACATGTTGATCTTAAATTCTTCTACGATCTTGATGAAATCCCCTAGGGAATTTCCTATGTCTCAAAGGGTGAGTTCGTCCCAATAGTCCCGAGGGAGCGAGTAGAGCCGAATCCAGATTGGTACCCAAGTTAGATCCTATTTGTCCGGGTTGAAGCATTCAGTCCAAGTTCATAGGTATAGACCTGCAGTGTTGAAGAAGTACGGCCCTCCATCCATGATCTTTTCCTTGTCTTCAGAGCAGGTAATGAGGATGTTTAAGAAGCCCTTTGCACACAATTTCAGATCTATGTGTCCTTTTGGTTTCCATTTCGAGGCTATCCATCCTCTCAGCACCTTTTCCGTGGGCCAGAAGCCCATGAACTTGCATATTAATGCATGATATTTCATGAATTGAATTCTTCCATTTATGTGATGCGTTGGGAGTTCAATCACTCTTTTCCTGGTTTCTTTTGGTATGCAGGTAGCATATTTCGTGGTTGCATCTGTTGCGGTTGAGTTATTTTTCGTCTGTGTTGTGGGTATCGCCCCTGTATTTTCTTGAGATGGTCCAAAGTTGTGATGATTGGCGTGTTCAGCCCCTGTTGTCGTCCCTGTTGGTGACTGGCCTATAAGGGGAGCAGTAGCCCCCCCCCCCCCCACTAGAGTCGGTCATTGGAAAGCCTGTGGCTGTCCGGGTCTCAGTTTACCATAGATCAGACTGGAGGAGAAGGACTACCAAGGGCAGTCGTTACCAAAACCATAAAACCCTAGGTCATGGAGGTCGGCCTGATGCAGAGCTCCGCTAGGGTTTCATCCAAAGCCTCCAAATTTCTTTCAGTCAAAATGTTTACATTACATTACATTAAGTTACACATTTCTACCATATTTTAATTTTATTTTTACTGAGTCAAAATGTTTATAATGTTTATATTGCATTATGTTAGACATCATACTGGGTTGGAGAGAACTTCTCCAACTAGCCTAGATCCATCTTAACCCCGTACCTATCAAGGGTCGAGAGAGGATCAAATCTTTGGAGGTGCAAACCTCTTTTTTGAGTGCAAAATTGAGGAAAGGTTTGAATCTCTTGAGGTGGAAACTTCTTTTTTGAGTGCAAAAAATGAGGAAATATTTGCACCTCTAGACAAGGGGTTAAGATATTAAACAAAAATATTAACTTAGCATTGGCAGTTTTTGGACTCTAGATTTTGAATATAATATTGTTTTATTTTAAAATACAATATACTTTTCCTTTCTTTTTTAATAAAATTATTCATTTTTTATTGGGCTAAGAGGTGCTCTTCAGCCAATATGCTAGAGATGTGTAACTTTAGTGTAAACATTTTGACTCCATAAAAATAAAACTAAAATATGGTATAGATGTGTAACTTAATGTAACCTTATATAATGTAAACATTTTAACTCAGCTAAAATAAAACAAAAATAACACTATAAAAAATATAAAAATGACCCACTATATTGACTCATGGTATTAAGAACCCATGGTATTGGCCCATGGTATTCATGTGGAATATAACTTATTTAAGGGGGAAATTAAATTAACATAGATCCATCTTAGTTTGATGTTATATTTAGATACATAATTAGTTGTAAAAAATGATGGTGTTAAATTCATGTAGTCTATAAAGGTAAAATGTTTTTATGACTATATTTGCACTCAACAATTGTTGACTTTGTTTGATGGCCCTATGTCTTTTTGTATATTTTGTTTCTATGGTTCAATGGATGAATACATAATGTGTATATATGCATAAAAGCTTATGAGCTTCTTAAGGCTATTTGGAGTTGCTTCTTCATTCTAATGACTTCTTTGATAATCACTTTAATATAATATATATAATATATTCTCTTAATTTATGTGTAATACTTTTCTATAGAATAGAGCTATAATGAATCTAGGATGGTAAGTTTAGAAATTAATAAGCTTAAATATGAAAATGAGTTGGGGTGAGGGGAGCAAGTGGGAGAAATATTAGGTAAAATGTAATTATTACATTTTATTTAATATTTATGCCTACCTTTCATCCACTCTTTACTAGGTTGTGTAAAATATGAGTCTAGATCCATCTTAAATCAGGATCTACCAAGTTTCAAGTCGAGATCAAATCTTTTTTCACTTTAAAAAAGGTTTGCATCTCAAGAAATTTGATCTCTCAAACCTTAGTAAATCAAGAGTTAAAATAGATCTAAACTACTATTAACTTTAAAATAATCTCCTCTTTTAAAACTATTTTTGATAAGTATAAATTAAAATATTTAAATTATTATTCTTTTCAACATTCATAAAACAAACATCTAATCACAAATATTTTTATACTTTTAAATATAATGATGATCATATTGATATTTAACTTGTTATGTAATTTTTACATTTGTTTATTTCAAATTGATGTTATGTATATTAAATTTTATTTTAATATAAATATGAGTGGATGTTATAATTGCATCTACATGGAAATGTTTTTCCTATAGGAAACCCGAAGCAATCTCTTTTTTTTGATGAGAACGAACTAAACATTAATCCTTTCTAATTTTGGAAGCATAACTAACACTTTGCCAATATCATTCATGAGTATGAATTAAATATTTTTTATTTTTATTTTGGAAGTATAATTAGCATTTTTGTCAATATCATTATATTTCAAAATTGTTATCAATATTATTATATTTTATTTTTTTAAAGTTTGGTGGGATTACATTTTTAACATGTCTAATATATCATTCTGGTTGAAGTGGAGAATTGAACTGATAATTTTACATCAATAATTGATTTAACAAAGAGCATGTTGAAGATAATGGAGAATGTAATATTAGGAGAAAGTCAATTCACCAGAACCTTAGATTAGGAATTAGTTCATATTCTTTAGGGAAACTTTTCTAAATTCCCTATATGTTTGAAGACTATTTATTCATGATTGTAATGTGATTGAGGTAGAGCATTCTCCATGGCAATCTCTCTTGGTGGAGTCTCTCATCTGAGAGCTGCCCAATTTTCATTTAATAAAGTCAACTCTTATATTTTTTATCATGGTATCAGAGCTCCAAGGCTGGTGAATCAAAGCCAAAGTGCTTTGATCCCTGAGTGACTGTCTCCAAGGTCAGTGAGTTAAAGCTAGAGTGCTTGATCCCCCTGTGAGAATCTAGGTGGCAGAAGAGAGGCCCCTAGTCACGAGACATAGTTGTGTTCTCTGTAAGTCTGCTTATCAACGCTGGTTCAAGCAGAAGAAAGGCATTGATCTTGTTGATTCAGCGCTAGTCCAAGAAGGGAAAACGCGTTGGTTTGATCGAGGAAGCGAAAGGCGGAAGGGCGCCGATCTGTTGCTCAGCGCGGATTTGAGAGGCGGAAGCGTGTCGATTTGTGGCAAACTTGAGAAATCAGCTTCATATTCAGTTCAACACCGATTTGTTGATAGAAAGCGCGCCGATTTGTGACATTGTGTAGTTGTGTGTAGAGTGCTACATGGAGGATCGTGGAGGCTGATCCTGGTGAGCTCGTGTAGAAGGTTGTCGGCTAAGGAACGTTGAGGCAGTGGTGGTTGAGTTTGCGTGGAGAAATCGTGGAGGATTGTGCCCGATGATGTGTGGTTCGGATGCTGAAGAAGATTCGATTTAATTGAACACTAAACCAAAGTATAGGTGTGAATCCGCTTTGGGGTTAAAGGCAAGTAAAAAATTTATCCTCCATTTTTTTAAATCAGCCTGTTCATAAAAGATTGGTTTCTTTTGAAAGAAAATTCTTGAAAGGATTTTTTGGCCACAGAAGAAAAGTGTCTGGGAGGATTTTTTAGTTAAGGGGGTTTTTTTTTTTTTAAGAGGATCTCTGGTTTCTTGAGATTGTCTCTTTTGGTTCTGGGGTCGATCCATTTGTAATTGTTGGAGGTTGATTTTTCATAAAAAGTGTCAAGATGAATAACCAAATGGTTGAGGCATACTTGAATAAGAGAAATAAGCTCGACGGTTCCAATTATTCTAATTGGAAATTCAAGTTGCAGACTTTGTTAGAAGGGCATAGTGCATGGGGGATCGTGAATGGCGATGAATTGAAACCTATAGTTGCAGGAGGCAGATCAGCTATGACAGTTCAGGATTGGGAGAAGAGGGAGAATAAGGTGAAACCGTTGTTTAAAATGTCAGTCAAAGACTGCATTATCCCTCACATCAAAGAGTGAAAATTAGCAAATGAGATCTGGAAAACCCTCAAGGATTTGTACGAAATCGCAAATACAAATTGTCTTATGTTTCTCGAAATCAAGATTATATCCATTAAAATGGAGGAGAATGAATCAGTAGCTGCATTCATCTCTCGCATCAAGGACCTCAGAGACAAGCTTGGTGACATAGGGGAGGCAATAAGTAACACTGATCTGGTAAAAATTACCATGAATGGTATGACTAACGACTATAAAATGTTTATCACAGGCTTGAATGCGAGAGAGGAAGCCCCCATATTTGAAGAATTGACCGGGATCCTGATGTAAGAGGAAGAAAGGCGGATGACCTTGAAACCCCAGAGTTCAGATCTTGGTTTAATGGCGAAGAAGAAGCCCTTCATAGGGAAGGAAAATGGAGGTGGAGGTACACCAAAAATAAAGTCAACTCCATCTCAAGGTATATCATCAAACAACAATGATTCAACAACCAAATGTTCCTATTGTGGTAAAGTTGGTCATATAGCTAAACAGTTCCGGAAGAAGAAGTTTGATGAAAGTCAACATAGACATAAGAGACATGCAGGACACTTTATTGATGATGACCATAACCAGGACCTCAAATTATTTATGGCTTATTCTGATGAGAATGATGAAGCAGATACGTTGTTTGTGGACTCAGGAGCTTCCACCCACATGATGGGTAACAGACAATGGCTTGAAGACTTCAAAGAAACCAACAATGGTGGAAAAATCTACCTTGGTGATGACAAAGGGTACCAAATCAAAGGGCACGGTAACGTTCTTGTCATACTGCCTAATGGAAATATTAGGCACATTCAAAATGTGATGTATGTACTCGAAATTAATAAGAATCTAATTTATGTTTCAATGATAACTTTTCAGAACCTTAAGGTAGAGCTTTTTAAGTCATATTGTGTTATTAAGGATTTGCTGGATTGTATGAAGACAATTGCAACATGGATTTGAGTGGGAGGGATTTACAAGCTGAATGTGAGAAGTGCACCACACCAAACATTGACATCATCAGGTATGACTACATAATATTTATAGCATCAGATATTCAACCATATTAATTTCAATGATTTGTTGTTACTTCAAAAAATAGGTATGTTCAATGGTCTCCCTGTTTTAAAGCATATTCATGTTGACTGTGAAGCATGTGCTTTTGGGAAGATGCACAGAGATGAGTTTCCTATAAATATAGATAGAAAGCAGAGAGATATACTAGAGTTAGTCCACACTGATTTATGTGGGCCAATGCAATCAAGGTCATTGGGATGTGCTTATTATTTGTTGATGATTGTACAAGATTCACGTGGGTATATTTTCTCAATAAAAATAGCCATACTTTTGAATATTTCAAACATTTGAGAAGCATGATTGAGAAACAGACAAGTAAATTCATCAAGTTTATCCAATCGGATCAAGGGGGAGAATATAGGAAGGTTTATTTCATCAAATATTGCAAATACCATGGAATACTACAACAATTTACAGTACCTCACACTCCTCAACAGAACGGGATTTCAAAGAGGAAAAATAGAACCCTTGTGGAGTGTGCTCGCAGCATGTTAAAAGGTAAGAATCTTTCTAATGGCTTTTGGGTGGAAACGATAAATACTGCAGTATATTTGAAGAAAATGGGTCCAACAAAAAGACTTGAATTTAAAACTCCATTTGAAGCCTTATTAGGTTTTAAGCCTGCAATTAAACACTTAAGAGTTTTTGGCTCCAAATATTTTTCTCATGTTCCAAAGGAGGATAGGAATAAACTAGATTCAAAGGCCATTAAATGCACTTTTGTTGGGTATTGTATCGAATTTAAAGCTTACAAATTGTTTGATCCCTATACTCATAAAGTTTTTGCAATAGAGATGTAGTTTTTCATGAGCAGGTTCATGATGAAAACAATGATAACAACAATGAAGAATGGGACATTACTTTGTTGATGGAAGAAGGAAGTGATGAAACAGGGAACAACCATGAGCAACAACATCATAAAAAGGAAGAAGCAAATGGTACAAATGCAGTAACCAAACCAAGTCCGTAAAGGGACAATCAGAACGTGTCTGAAGCCATTCCACCACTCAGGAGATCAGGTAGGGAAACTCAATTTCCAGCAAGATCTAGGGAAAATGCTTTTATAACTAGCATGTTAAATGTTGTTGAACCCTCTAGTTATAAAGAAGCTAGTCAATATAATGAATGGAGGGTAGCCATGGAAGAGGAATATGAATCAATACTTAAAAACAAAACCTGGGAGTTAGTTTAATTACCTGAGGGAAGACAAACCATAGGTTGAAAATGGCTATACAATCCTAAATTTAAGCAGATGGGAGTATAGATAAATACAAAGTTAGGTTGGTTGCAAAGGGGTATATGCAGAAAGAAGGTATAGACTATGAGGAAACCTTCACCCCTGTAGCTAAACTAAACACAATCAGAATGTTAATTACTTTAGCTACCAAACATCATTGGATGACACACCAGCTAGATTTGAAATCTACATTTTTAAATGGGGAGTTGAAAGAAGAAGTGTATTTAGTGAAACATGAGGGGTTTGTTAAACAGGGGAAAGAAGATTTAGTTTGTAGATTGAAGAAAGCATTATATGGACTAAAACAAGCTCCCAAGTCATGGTATGATAAAATTGATTCATTTTTCTTGCAACACAGTTATAAAAGAAGCAAGAATTATCCTAATATGTATATTGTGTTTGATAAATAGGGGTGAATTGTTTTGATTTATTTATGTGTAGATGATCTTATCATTACAAGAAATGTTGATGAACTCATTAAATAAATCAAAAAGTAGATGGCACATGTGTTTGAGATGAACGACCTTGGTGAGCTACGCTACTGTTTGGGTCCTGAAGTTTGGAGAGATTCAGGCCAAAATTTTATATCATAGGGTAAGTATGTCAGGAGTATACTGAAAAATTTCAAGATTGATCATTGTAAAGTTGCAGCAGTGCCTTTACAGCAGAATACCAAACTTCAGAATGATGGCGGTTCTAAGGAGGTAGATGCAACATTGCATAGACAATTGGTTGGGAGTTTAATCTACTTGACCACTACTATACTAGATTTGGCTTATGTAGTTAGTGTATTGAGCCAATCTATGTCCAAACCACTTGAAAGTCATTGGATTACAGCGAAAGGTGTCTTAAGGTATCTTCAAGGAACCTTAGAGTTCGGTATTATATATATTGATTCATTTGATGTTAGATTGACATGTTTTTCAGACTCTGATTGGGCTAGAAATCTAGATGATAGACGGTCCATAACAGGTTATGCATTCAACATTGGGTCTGGGGTCACTGGATGAAGCAGCAAGAAGCAGAACATTGTATCCTTGTCTTCAGCAGAAGCTGAGTATCAAGCCATGTGTGCAACAACATGTGAGGCAGTTTGGTTGAAGAGACTTCTCCAGGATGTCGGAGAAGAACACAAAGATGCAACATTTGTCAGATGTGATAACCAGAGCTCCATCAAAATTGCAAGTAATCCGATGTTTCATAAAAACACAACATATTGATACACAATTTCATTCTGTTAGGGAGAAGGTTTAGTGAAAGGAAATTTATATTGAATATTGTAATACTTGTGATAATGCTGCTGATATTTTTACTAAGCCTCTTGGAAGAGTTAAGTTTAAGTCATTTAGGGAGATGTTATGATTTTTAATGAAACCTTTCTCCATTAAGGGGGAGTGTTGAAGATAATGGAGAATGTAATGTTATGAGAGAGTCGGTTCACCATAACCTTATAAGATTAGGAATTAGTTCCTGTTCTTTAGGTAAATCATTCTAACTTCCATATATGTTTGAAGACTATTTATTCATGACTGTAATGTGATTGAGGTAGAGCATTATTACATGTTTGAAGACTATTTATTCATGATTGTAATGTGATGAGGTAGAGCGTTCTTCGTGGCAGTCTCTCCTGGTGGAGTCTGCCCAGTTTTCATTTAATAAAGTCAAATCTTATATTTGTTATCAGAGCACCAGATCATCATCTATCCAAACACCTTAAATCATTATATTTCAAATTTAAATAAATATATATTAAAATTTTAGAATTGTTTTAATCATTTTTCTTTATTTTATTTACACCTAATGCTATTTCATTAAGCCAATTTACACCAACAGCTCCATGCACACCACTTTCACAATGTTAAGAGAAGAATAACTTTAAAAAAACATTATTATTTTTTAGTAATTTTTTATTTTTTATTTTAGTATTTTTTTTAAAATATGTTATAGTAAAATATTTATAAATTAATATTTATATATTAACACTTACAAAATAACAATTATGTTAAAAATGAATAACAACACATTCTATTAAAAGCACAATTAAAAAAAAAAAATTTAACCATTAATATGTACCAACCACAACCATATAATCATCAAATTTAGAAATCATTTTCAAACTTAAAATCTTAAAATTGTTTAGATAAAAATACATGTTAATATAATTAGTCATTCTTCACATTCTAACTAGTTGCTCATCAACACAATTAAAATTTATTAATTTAACTTTACAAAAAATGGTAAAAAAATGCTATTACTGTACCAGGGATTCAATTTTTCGTAAAATACATCGTCATGCATAAGCATGTAAACATAGCAATAATTTATTAGAAAAGTTATTTTTCTTCCTTTAATCTACACCAAATTGCATTTGTGGGCTTTTTGAAATTCAACTCTTCTTTGTAAGAAAATCATATCAAAACTTGCCATAATTACATATAAAGATATTCAGAATTTGCAAAAAGAAATATGTGCTGAAAATATGGAAAATGTGAAAGACATACTTTGTTATAATAGCAAGGAAAAATTGCAAACCAGATCACGAGGATGTATATGCTTCTTTTAAATAAAATGTTTTAAAAAGACTATGCGGGGGACGCGAAAAATATTAAGACAAACTTTATTACAATAGTAAAGAAAGATGGAATACCAAAATCATACTAATGTGTATGCTTCTTTTAAATAGAAAGACTTTGGAAAACCACTACATTCCCTCTATAAAATAGACAACACTAACAACTTAAAAATTAAAATATGGATATGAGTACCCATTGGTTGGCTTAAAAATTGGCTTAAATTCAAGATTTAAAAAAAAAAATGCAATAATGGAACATTGAATAAATTACAAAGGAATGTATCCATGTATAAAGAAGATGTAATATGGAATTAAAATATATAATTACATGAAGCATGGCATGGCTATATATTAATGTATTTATTTGGTATAAATCAATGTATATACAAAAATAAATATTATTATAAAATTAAAAGAATTAAGTTATATTAATGCATAAAATTATTAATAAGTATTTTTATAAATAAAGTATATTTAAAGAAATTAGTTAGGTAGGAATGATTTACTATCCATTTATAAACATTTAATTGAGATACCATTTCCAAATTAGATTATGAAATTATTAAGAAAAATGACAACTATAAGTTTACAATACATTAATCTAACTCATAGTTCTTATAACTTGATCAATCTTATGAATACATAACACTCTAGGTACCTCATTCAACCATCAATCAACCACAAAAACTATATTCTCACATCCATATATAGTACAACTTGAAAATATTCCCTTGTCTAACTCATAGTTCTTATGACTTAACCAATATTATCAATACATAATAGTTTAGGTACCTCATTCAACCTTCATTCAACCACAAAAACTATATTCTCACATCCATATATAGTACAACTTGAGCATAGAATTCCCTTCTCTAGTATATAGTCCCTCGAGGGAAAACAACTAACTTGTGTTATGGTCCACACAAAAAAAAGTCAACTACTAATTGTCATCTAGGAAAGCCTAGTGAAAAGTGTTGTTTTAGCTAAAAAAGAACAATAAACAACATAAATATGCAAATTATAGATTTTGATTTTTACCAAAACCTTATCACATTCAAATTATTGATTTCTTTACAAAATTTAGATAATTCTCTATCACACTAATAATAAAAGAAAAAGAATCTCCATAATAAATATCATATGATGACAAAAACCACCACCCTTTCTATAATGAATGGTACTTCTCCATAAAAGTTACTTAACTCAAGGTTCATTTTTCCATTATGTGAAATAAATGATCCTTTGCCAACTTTCTCACATGGTACTTCTCCATAAAAATTACTTAACTTAAGGTTCATTTTTCCATTGTGTGAAATAAATGATCCTTTACCAACTTTCTCACGCATTCTTATATTTTTTTTGGGTTAAAAGTATTAATAAGTTCAAGCAAAAAGAAAAAGATTTCTTAAGTTGATATAATAGTATATTTAATTATTATTTTTCTAAAATACATTGTAGTAATATTACTCCATCATCAATATTATATTTACAATATTTATATCTAACTATTTATTAATTAAACATTTAAAAAAACTCTAAATAATAAATTTGAAACTTTATAATTTATAATTTATAAATAAAATTATTATAAAATAATAAGTATCAGTTATACCATAACACCTTCCACTTGATTAATTTAAATCTAACGCACTATTTAATATGGACAATAAGATGTATCCCAAGAATGTTAATTTTTTGGGTCATGATTCCATTTTTAATATTTATTTAAATGTCTTAATATAAAAGAAAATTAAAGCCATTTTTAATTCTCCCACGAATAAGTTATAAGCATCTAAAACATAATTATAGTGTAATTTAATATAATATAATATTAATAAAAAATCCTTATAGATAATGTTTTGTGCATAGTATTATTATGCAACCAAAAAGCATAATCAAATATGATAGCTAAGGAATAACTAAACATCATGACATAAGGTAGGACTTTTGTTTTTTTAAGGGCGGTTGCTTTTATTCCCATATTTTAACAATATTGTGTGAATATGAATCTTACGGGGGATTTTTATTTTTTTTAAATGGAGGAGATTATGCCACGCAAGAAGATTCTAACAATAAAGATTACAGCGAATCATTCTTTTTTCGAAACGAAACAAATAAGACCTTTTACCAATATTTATTTACCATAGTTCGTTGGTAATAAGGGAGGGTTGATACACTAGAGCGACATAGGATTCTAATCTAGTAACATTATTTAGTTAGAATATTGTATTACGTTATTATATAGCGAATATGTTTTATAAAAAATGTTTTGTTTCACGCGGAATTTTTATATGAATAAAAATCGCAGGTTTAAATCACAAAATGCTTTAACTTTTATTTTTATTTTTATTTTTTATATGAAATTTGATATTTATTTAAAATAATAATATAATTATTTATATAAAATGGTTTAGTAATTAAAAGTATGTTCATTATATTTTAAGATTGGTGTTTTTTAATATTTAGATTAGAAAATGAAATAAATAATAACAATTTATAAATAACAATAATGCATATAAATTATGTATATTTTAATTTAAATTAGAAAATTTTAATTTGGAAAAGTCAATTTAATAATATATTTATTATTTTTTGGGTTAAATATAGCTCGTCTTCACCTAAGTAAGTCTTTAATTTTCTTAATTTTGGCTCATTACAATATAGAATCCTCAATTTTTTTAAAGACTTTGACTACATGTAATACCATAGATTTAATACCACATGTAGCCAAGAACAAGTGCCTAAAACCAATATTGTTGACTTAACAAGCTTGACTCTTTCACAGAGTCAAGTTTACCTAACTCTTTATACAAAATTTTTATTATTTTTTGACACTGTATATCTAATATCTAAATCTAGAATTTTTGCAACCTTAAAAAACAGGACACTTAATTGAAGGCATAACGACTAGCAACTTCTACAATTACCATATATTCCACGAGTCAATGCATGATTTTGTTTTCCTTTGATTCCCCCAATTAGAATTAACTAATAGTCTTTGAATTATGCCCCTAGATTGAACTCCGTTGCTAATGTTTCAACGGATATTTTTTAGAAGATTACATTCTACTTCTAAAATAATTAACTAATTACCGCTTTTGGTTCCACAAGAATCTCCATAATTGCTATTTTTTTAGAAGTGACATGGTATTCAATCACATGAACTTTTCAAGTGGTTGTAAGCATAGAGGTCTTGTTCCAATGATATGTGCCTTGTGGCTTCTAAGAACTCTTCTCATTTCTTGGAGCTCCCAAAGATCAATTAAGTTTAGCACAAACCAATAATTCATACCAAGTTCTAGATTCCCAATTCCCCTTAAATTCCAAATCCCTTGCCATGCATACAAGTCCTTAAAAGTACCTATAATTCATATGCTCCAAAGCAAATGACACTTTCTAAAATATAAGTAAATTCAAAAGACTACGTGCTATTTGAAGGAAGAATCGAGAAGAATTTTATTTTTCTAATACTTAAACAAGAGGTATTATGTGTGTTCAAGAGTCCCCTTCAATAGAGTGATTCCAAGGAGAAGGCTCACTTGAAAATTTGCAACATACTAGAAACACCAAGCCAAGCACAATCTCAATTAAACTAAAATGGATTCTTATGAGGATACACAGAGCTGGAATTTTAACTTCCTTAATATTTACCATGCAACATAACCATGATCACACTACAAGTCCGAAAATTACCAACTTCCTTTTCATATGTGTGTGCATTCATGGATTTAGTCATAAAGAGGATGAACTTACTTACATCTTGTCATAACTAGTTTAACTGAGTGTGAAATCCAATGTTGCAAGCCATGTGAAAGATTGAATGTTTGATACATATCCGTGTACCCTAAAGTGTCATTAACATTAAGCAACCCCTTAAGTTATAGTTGCAAACCAATTCTTTTCATAATTGTTCTCCCACAAAATATGGTAGAACAAGATCTTGATAAAGTTGTTCTCTATTATTTAACTTATGCAATAATAAACGCTAAGAGATTGTCAACTCACATGGAGTTAAGGACTAGATAATTGATGATTGCCTTTGAGTATCTCATCACCATCATCTTTTAAGCACCAAAAAAACTTGATTGATTTCAAGCCTTGTTAAAAAGCATAAATGGTTAAATAAAGCTACCAAATCACCATGTGAAAATTTTTTTAATTCATCATTCAAAACTCATAATAACTTTCCACACCTACTTATAAACCTAATAATTTTATTAAAATAAATATTTTTAATAATATATTTTTAAATATTAATAAAAAACAATTCCTCAGTGCAATATTTACCATTTACACCATGTCAATTTTCTAAACCTGCAACTACAATTAAAGGGGACATAATTATGACCTACAACATATTCTCCATTTTTAGGCGAAATCTAATGGCGTGAGAAGACTTGAGTTTGTCATGATGAGAAGAGAGGCCCCCTGATAAGATTAGCATAAGGTTGGAATGTGGGACCCAGAGAACCTAATGATGCCTCCAATCTAAAAAGTGTTATGTTGTTCCTTCCCCTTCTTTTTGTCCAAAATCCCAAGGCTTAATAAAATTTGACATGGGAATTCCTTTTGTTGGATAAAGAAGGAATAAATAACAGTTTCAATTTAATATATCCCTCATTTCTTTTTTAATAAAAGAGCAAAAATGGTCTTTTTGGAACCAGAATCTTTGTTTTTGCCCTTTTGCTCTTTATTCAAAGCTCTAGGGTGTGCATGGATTCGCTGGACCGTTCATACGTTCGGCTGGCTGAAAGACTTCACTGTGATATTAAAACCAGGAGGAGAAGGATTCCCTTGGAAGTTGGAACGGGAGAGAGCAGCATTACTGGCTTTCTCTCTTCCAGCGGGAGTTGGGGTCTTGGTATTTCCAGCTTTGACCATGTGACCTGGGGTGTTACAGATTACTACTGCTTTTTGTTGGGCCCTCGGACGGCTGCGGCGGAAAAAGCGGCGATGAATGCTGCGCGTTAGCCCCCACCCGCCGAAGGCCCTCGTCGCTGTAGAAGGCACCGCCATGTGACCGAGATCTACGTACTGAAATTGTCGAATATATACGGTTAGTTGGCCGACATATTGTCAAAAGAGGCATGCGCACACGACGGGGTGACCGTACGCTTAAAAGTGGAAGACGCCTTCATAATATGCCATGCATGGTCATCCACATCATAATGACATGATTTCATGCATGCATGCAAGCGACAGGCCACGTACGACGCCCACGCTTGCATTTTGAAGGGGAGCATTAATGTTTTCTATATGTAATGGCGTACACCGTAATGATGTTAACAACTCATACGTTCATGATGATGGGACGATATGTTCTCAAATTATTTAAATTTTGAATATGCTCAGGCTACTCGATAATGGAAAAATAATTAATTATTTTAAAAAATTACTTTAGTTTTTAAGTATGTTTTAAAACTGTTTTTGCTAAGTTAAGACTGTTTTTGCTAAGTTAAGAGTTATTTTTTTTGGACGTACTGAACCATGTAATTGTTCAAGATTTAGAGGTATCTGGATTGAGTGAAACCTTGTCTCCTTTATGGATCACCATGGATAATTACAAGTAGTGTGATTTTCATTGAATAACTATGATGAGTCAACCTGCATTAGATAGTAGCTAGTGATGGTTGTCCTAATTGTTAGTTTGACAGGGTTTTCTCACTGGGTAATTTTTTTTTATGTAAATAGACCATTTTAACCCTCCAATTTATGAGTAAGAGTAAGCTATAGAGAATCTAAGAGGGTAGGACAACATTGGTGGAAAATCATACTTTATTAAAGTGATTTCGATTAGGCCGAGATTAAAACAATCCATTATCATTACAACTCAAGAGTATATCGAACAACTCACAAGCTAGAAATACTAAATACTAATAACTTGGGATATGGTGAGGGATGAAATGTCTTAAAGTACATTGGTTTGGACCTTTACCTACGGGGCATTTACCGTCTTAGTTTTATCATAACAAACTAAAGTATCATTAAGGAATTGAACATCGATGAGGAGAGTGCAAGACATACCTCCAAACATTGTCATCAAAATATTTGAACCCATTAAATGTGAAGGACATGGAAGTGGGCTTTGATCCACTTATATATGGATGGGGTCATCTCACTAGGTGCAACCACTCTTTTGATCACTATCTCAAGGTGACCTCATGGCTCTAAGAAAAACTCTCATCGCAATTGAACCTAGCACCAAAAAAAGTTATACCCTACAATTTGAATGATGTGAGATAACATATGAGTGTAACACAAAATTAAACTAATTTTAAAGATAATATTATACTTATACTATGAAGAAAAAAGAAAGTATCCTACTTGTGATGTAAAGAGAAAAAAAAGAGAATGGTAAAAGAAAAGAGATAAAGTATGTTTGATTCTGGGAAAAAATCCACACTCAAGCATGTTTGAATTAGAGGAGTTTTGGGATGGGTGCTCTCTTTGCAACTTCTAAGTGAGTTATTCAAAACTATAAGAAATTAGTTAGTTACAACCGATATTCATGAATATGGGTCATAGATTAATAATTTACCTTACACAAATAATCCCAAAATGATATTGTATTAGAAAAATAATTTATTTTACTCTTAGAATTTTGAAGTAATTAAAGGTTTAGATGGGGTTTTTCCTTCTTCTTTTTTAACCTTCTTATGTTGAATATATATGATTAAGATTTATATTTTATTTTGTGAGTTCTCACATTTAAGTGTATTTTTTTATACTTTTAAGAACTAATAGAGATTAACAACTATATATATATATATATATATATATATATATATATATATATATATATATATATATCATATTTTTTATTTACAATTCCAATAATTCTTCCAAATTTCTAATCGGATTTTGGTTTAGAAAAAATGTGACCGAAAAAGATTCACAAAGTAGAATGTTTAGAGTATACACTAGTTTATTAAAATTAGACATCACAAATCTCTTCCACCCAACTATAAAGTGTGCATGCACGCACACACATTTTTTATTTGAGCGAGATTTAAATACATATGATGGGACATCTTAGAATCACTACAACGTTTGTTGAGCATCAAATCTAAGTGAGTTGTTGAACATCCACAAATCAATCACTAAATTACAATAAATTTTTTGTAGATCTTAAAAGGAACATTGAGGTGGGCTTGAGTTCACAATATGTGCACATCTATCATGACTTCTAATGTGATAAGTTTAACCCCAACCTCTAGATGCTCCCATGGCTACTTGAAGGTGTTGAAGATGCCAATAATCAATCTTACACAATGTTGTTTTCCTTGAGGAGAATGTAGGGTGCGCTTGGCTCTGGAATATGTCTATATAAGTCATTACTTCTTAGTGTTGTAAATTCAACCCTTACCTTTATGTAATTTCACGACCTTAAGGAACAAGGTGAATATTATAAGATTGGAACTTTAATTAAGGGTACTAATGCCATAATTTCATCCCCTATCTCCAAAGATCCTACAACGACCTTAGGGTACTATGTGAGAGCCCATGATATTGGAGCCTTGATGAATGGCGTGGAAGTCTTTTCTCCCTATCAATAGTCCTAAATCTAGTGCAGAAACTCGTTGAACAATTAAACACCACTGTGAGAGGCAAACTCACTAAAAGGCCTAGTTAGAATCAAAATTAATCAATAATGTCTACCTTAACAAGAGCATGGAACAGCCTCAGGTTCATGATATCTACTCTCAAGTGATCACCTCCTAATGCAATAATTCAACCAATAACTTTAAATACCCCCTTAGCTACTTTAAGATGTTAAGAACATTGTAAAGTTATCACATTGAACAAGAATACAAAATCACTAATATCATAAATTCAATAGAGTATTAAATCCCTAATATCATAATTTCAACCTATACCTTTAGAGACTCATATCTATTTTAAAATATTTCATAAATTTTACAAAATTAAAATTTTAACACAACCCAAATTCCTCATCCCTATATCAATCAAAACCTATTAAATAATTATCATTAAAATATTGTCACACAAACAAATAAATAGTGCAAAACATCTATAAAAAAATTTATAATTTAATTTACTATTTAAATTATAATTTATAATAATTACATCATTAATGGTAAAAACACACATCCATCTCAATTTGATATTAATCATTAATCATCCATCCCAACAATGTTTACCCAACTTTCCAAATCTTCTCCACTTTTGTGTAATGCCATAGGTTCAACCCTACTTTACATTCAAGCATCCAAATCAATGACTCCCCTGCATATGTATCCTCATCCAAATCTGTCCACATCCAAATCAATAACTCCCCTGCATATATATCCTCATTAACAACAAAGAAGGACAATAACCCTAAAGTCCTTCCAGCGATATCTTCTACTTTCATTGTAATTGCATTAAGTGATTGGGTTGGCAATGGCATGGATGGTGTCTATAGCTAATTTTATTGAAACAACACCAAGTGATCTGGTTGTCAATGGCTCTAGAGTGTGTTCAAAGTGATTTGGTTGTCACTTACAAGTTGTCCCTTAGACTTATTATTTTTATTTGTTTTTTTATAAAGTTAACCCGTTTGGGGGCGCTCCATAGGACATTCAAATCCCCATAAATTCAAATAAAACTTCCATAAATTGATATGGAACTTAAACGGGGCGTTGCAGAGGACATTCAAATCCCCATAAATTCATGTAAAACTTACTCATGGATAGCATTCGATCCCAACGACCGCTCTCCTTGTAGTTACTCTTCAAATCTTCCTCTAGAGTTTTGGAGACCAAATATCACTTTTGTGGTTTCGAAAATTCATTTCAATCAATCATTCTTACGAATGATTCCGTCCTATATCCTCGCATCTATTTGTATGTACCCTCACACGTCAAAACATTTCTAGAGATCATGTAACATCACCATCTTCAAGTTTTTCCAAGTGTACCATTGTCTTTATGGTAATTGGGCCAAGTGATTTGGTGTTGGGAAGATGACAATGGCAATATTTGAAGTTAAGTTGTATTTGTATTGGCTAGAGTTTATTGTAAATTTATTTAATATTAATAGAAATATAGGTAATTTTAATTAATAGAAATATTGGTTAATTTTTAATTAAAAAATGATAATTTTTATTATGTTGAGTTGTTAATTGATATTAAGGATAGTTATACTAGTTATTATTTGTGAATGCGAGTTAACTTGTTAGTGTTATTCATTATTATTTAAGAAAAACTATGTTATTTGAAATAATAAACTAGTGATATATAAGGGGTAGACTTTCATTTTTGTCAAATGCTTTTTGGTTTTGTGTATTTCTCTTACGAGTTGTCTTTAGTGCAATTTTTTGGAGTTTTTGGTGTCGGAATTTGGTGAAAAATTTGAGGTGAAATCTTGATTTTTGTTATTTAAACTGTTTTTTTAACTGTGTATATGGATTCAACACCCTAAAAAACCTTAGGGCACTTCGATTGTGAAAGGTTACTCATCAAACTTTTGTTTTCAATGAATTCCTACCGAAATTTGGAGAAATTAGACCAGAAAAATCCATGAGAAAAACCTTCAAAAAATCGCACCAAAAACAACTCATTTCTCTTATTTCTTCACTTCCAAAAAAAGAAACTCTTAATCAATGAGAAACAATTCTAAATCTTACTAAAAAAACTAAATGTTGATTTCAACATAGTTACTATTTGAAAGAAAACCAATATCCTTTCTAATTATGTTAAATGCAAAATACTTAAAAAAATTAAAAACAATTTTATAAAAAGAAAGATAAATATATCTAAACATGGTTTAAGAAAAAAGAATGACTTTAATAAAAATCTCTTAAAAGAAATAAACAAAAATTCAAAAACAACATTAAAAAGAGGAAAATGTGTTTGTGAAAGCTTACTCTAAGATATTTAAAGAAACACTAAGAGATAAAAGAGATAAAACATTATTTTTTTTAAAGAGTTTTTCTAAATAAAGTTGCGAAACACTAAGAGATAAAAAAGATAATTTTTTTTTTTTAATGAGTTTTAATTAATAAAGTTGAGGAGAATAACTTCTTTTAAAGTTGAGTAAAATTAATTAATTGGTTATAAAATTATTTAATATGTTTGAAAAATCTTCTCGAATTATCCAGAGTATTAAGGAACATATGTCGACGTTTCGAATCCGAACGGGGATCCATCATCAGGACATTAGAATGAAGAAATTTAGAGAAGGGTATCAGACCTTTAATAGAGATAATTTTTTTAAAAAGAGCCCACCAAAGTTTTTGTATTTTGTATTTTGTATTTTATTAATTTTAATAATTACATTTAATGAATTTTATTTTATTATGGTTAATATTTAATAAAATCAAATTTTTTAAGATTTATTATATTATAATAATTCCTATTTTTTAAATAATTAGTTAGTTTAAATATGCCTATTTAATTTTTTAATTTTATTATGCCTATTTAAGATATCTTTCTCTAAATTTCTTCATTCTAATGTTCTGATGATAGATCCCTATTGGGATTCGAAACATCAACACATATTCCTTAATACTGTGGATAATCCGGAAAGCTCTTTAAGAAATTATCACTATAGGAGTTTAAAAACCAAAATGTTTGAAAAATAATTTTATGATTTAAATATTTATTCAAAAGCATATAGGTTTATTTTTTTAAAATCAATAATGAGAGTTGATCTTTAAATGTCGTTTACATAATAATTCATAACATAATAATTGTTAATTAAGTTATCTTATAGGCTTATTTAAAATTATAGTTTAAATGTTCTATATATTGGTTATTTTTTAATGAATTTTATTTGAAAATTGACAAAAAAAAATTATTAAAATGAGAGATTTGAGTGATTATATATATATAAAAAGATATTCAAGATTTTTTTAAAACTTTGGGTTCACTTATACTTAAAACTATATTTTAAACAATAAAAGATAATATTTTTATCAAAAATTATATTATGAAATTTTAGTGAAAATAAAATAAAATAAAACATATGACTATTAGATCTATACTAACCATATATGTGTTTATTTATATATGTTTAAACAATTAGATAGTAAAATCACACATATCAAAAGATACTTGGAACAATTTCCTCGTAAGCTTTGCAATGAAAAAATGGCTTTAAGGGGTGTTATTTTAAAATTTTCTACCATATTTTGGATAAAATTGACCAGAAAAAATGTCCAAGAAGGGACCATTTCATCTAATAGTTAGAGTACCCTTAACATAATTTTTTAGTCAAAGTTCATCACTAAATCATATAAACATCTAATCTTGTTTCAAATTTGTTGTGGTCATTGGAATCTCGTAACACATGAAGTCAAGGTTTTCACTAAATTAAAATTCTAATTGAATTTTTGATGATTTGGGTTTATTTTGAATTGGGAAAAACCCTTAGGGACATTACTCCATAATGCATAAAACTTAGATCATGATGGAACATTGATCTTGCTTGTCATTTTTACTAAATTTTTATCACATTTGTGACAAAAAAGGATCATTTTGTTACAAGATTATCTTACTCTTCTTTTGGCCTTTTTTCTTACATTTTTTTTTCCAGAAAGAAAAACCGTTGGAATTTCATTAACAACAAAAAACCAGTACATGTTCAAGATTTGCATGAGTCAAAATCCATCAAAGGACAAATAACATCAGCCACATGAAAAAGTTACTTAAGAAAAACTTTATGTTATTGATTGATTCCTATACTACACATATTCTATTGATAGGCACTAGCTTTATATCATCAACTACATATGTACTATGATTAAACTCCTATAATAGGTCTTGCTACAGATTATAGAATGTGAGCAGTCTTAGTTACTCCTTATCTGATTGGTAGAAGGCCTTCCTCCTGTAGAATGCCCGACTTCCAGTGATAGAAGTAAAAGGATCTAGGATCTGCAAATAGTCCCTTTTTCAATAGTTCATCTGCTACGAAGTTGAATTTCATGTGCACATGGGAGAAATTGATGTTACTGAAAGTATTCTTTAATCCTTTAATGCGTTGCATGTAATTTCCTAGGTCCTCAGTGTTTATGTGAGCCCTATCATTGATCCATTCAATGGTGAACTTTGAGTCCCCCGGGATATTTATATTTTCAATTTGGAGATGCCTAGCATTTTATAATAATCCCCATAAGTTGATCACCTCCTCCTTTGTGTTTGTGCCTCTTCCACCCAACCAATAGAGTTGACATTCCTCGTCTTTGCTAATTCCAATGACTGTGTCACAACCACAATTTCCTTGTTGTGAAGCCCCATCAAAGTGTCCTGTAGGAGTGGGCAATAAACATCTCTCTAGAATACATCTACGGGAGCCAGAGATCCTCTCTAATTGTTTAGAGTATTCCATATAGACAATATTGATGCAGGATACAATGTGATTTATGTCTAATCTCTTTTCCTCAAAAGTAGTTTTATTCCTTGCGTGCCATATACCCCAAATGATGAAGAGGGGGAGGAATTTGTATTTTTTCTTACATCTGAGCCACCACTTTATACAATCCTTTATTGTGTTGAATGACCACCCTCTATCTAGACCGAAGTCTTTGAGAACTAGTGTCTATATGGCTATGGAGAAGGGACATTTTAGGAAAATATGTGTTCCACTTTCACTAGTCTCCCTACAGAAGATACAACAACCTGGTACCTGGAGTCCACGCTTGCTCAAGTTGTCCCATATAAGCACCATGTTCTTCCATGCCATCCATGCAAGAATGGTGATCTTCATTAGAACCATTTTATGCCACGCTTCCCGAAACAAACATTTTGACTCATTCCATTGTAGCTCCTTCTGAATGGATCTGTAGACTTCAACAACAATCAACTATCCTTCTTTTGTGGGTCCCTTCCATATTAATTCATCCTGTTTGCCATCTAGTAGGATCCCAGTCATGGTAAGGCCAACTATATATTGCTTCCAACGGATTGCCTGTTCCTGCATGAGACCTAAATGATTTGGATTATTCCATGTGGGAAAGGTCGACTAATCCACAAGATGTTCAAGAACTTGGGCGAGAAAAAATATACCATTTTCATGCAGAGCGTCAATAAAATCTTCAGATAGTTTATAATTTTGAAGGCTTAGAATCTACTTGTTTGATCTTACTTATAGTAATAACTCTTATATTTTGATTGCAGTTGAGAACTTTGGTCCCTCCAAATCACCCTATCCTATTATTGAAGTATATTCATGTCTATTGAGATCAAGCTTTGAGATTTGAAATTAATGGATTATCACTCTTAATATATTGTCACTATGAAGATTCTTGGTTTTAGATGCAAAAGAGACCCTTTCTTTGAAAATTAAACCTAGACCAAATATGGAAAAACTCTCATCAATTAACCTCTAGACCATAATTCAAACAACACAATTATAGCCATTGTAGTGATGGTTAGTGTCCAGTCTAAAAAATGACTAGAGGGTGAGCTTTGACCCACTTAAGTGTATGTTTGGGGAGTACAATGCAAGCGTCACATGTTTAACCACCCCTCCAAATATATTTTAAACAATCTTAAAAACCAAACACTTGTAATTTCTATCACAGTTGTCTTTAATGCGACTTTTTGGAGTTTCTGTTAGATTTTCTAGCCAAAATCCAAGGGAAAGTTTTGAGATAAAATCTTGATTTGTGTTATTTAAACTGATTTTTTGATTACATATATGGATTCAACACCTTGAAAAACCCCTAGGACACTTTGATGAATTTACCCATCAAACTTGTGATTTCAATAAATTCCTACCAGATTTTAAACAACTTATATTGAAAAATAAATTAAAAAACTTTACAAAAAAATCTCATTAAAGATAACTCAATTTCTATGAACATTAATAATAATAATCACAATTTTGAAAATACAATTTCCAACCTTTATGATGAATTCAAATTCATCCATAAAATATAAAACATTAAAAATTACAAAATCTAAAACAAAATCCCTCCCACCAAACTATGATTTACTATCACACATTTAATATCCAGTGATTTTTTCGCGTATATATAGTTTGCTTAATTAAAAACAATTTTATATAATATTATAAAAGATTTAGAATGTTAAGTCAACAATACATCATTAGTTATTCGATGCGCAAAAGTAAACATATCATTAACCACAACGGATGAATGGTCTTGCAAATGTAGGATGGGGTCTCTTGTAATAATATATTGGGTTAAAATATTAAGTAGTGGATAACGGCTCCCAAGGCAGGATAATGGATCGATGGGACATTTTGGGGATGGGATTTAACATAAGAATCCGAGGATTGACTGCCAGTCTGCCAGTCGAGTATTTTTTTTTCAAACTCCAGAAAAAGAAAGATAAATTTGTCCAATACATGGACAACAGTGATAAACCAAAGGTTTGACAATGGGGTAAAATACAATAAATAATTTTATTATATTTGATAAAGTAGTGGAATAGTAATAATAACAATAATAATTGCAATAAATAATGTTAGGGAAGGACTGGGAACTGTTGATAATGGAAATCATCACACGGGTGTGTTTATTATTATTGTTTATAATGCTGTTGTTGAGGAATATTATTTGTTTATTAATTTTTGGTTTTTGATGGTGACGGTGCTGTTATTGTGGTTGATAGTGGTGGTGTTCTTATGATGGGGACCTTGTTGGAGAGGCTGTTTTTGAGGATGGTGGTGCTGATGTGGGGTTGATTGGGATGTTGTGGGAGGTTGATGGAACTCTGTGTTCTGGGATGATTCGGGGAGTGATCAGCTGAAGAAGAAGATTGGGGTCCTTGAAGAAGAAGATTGCAGGGAAAATAATTCAGGTTTTTTGCCGAAGGATTCTGATTAATTGCAGAGGAAAGTAGAAAACCAGATTGCAGGAATCAAGGCTGCTTACAGATTTTGCTTTGGTGGTGTATGAGAGATCTGGAGTATGTGTTTCAGTGATTATATTGGGGGTGATAATTTTTGGCAGTGCTGTGAATGAAGTTGGGGATGTGGGTGTTTTTGGGGTGACAGGTATTGGCTCTTATGGCAGTCTGTCATGGGAGGGATGGCCTGTGTGGTGTCCTGTTATATGTAATTTGACAATGTACTGTGGCTCTCTCATGAATTTGGGTTTCTGTTGTAATGCAGTTTGAAGGCAGAAAATACTGAGGTAAGAGATCTGGCTTTTGTGGTTGTAAGTTCGAAGAAGCAGTCCTTCTCTCAGCACTGCAAAATGGAATGAATAGCTTTGTGAAACCATAATGAATTTGGAGTGTCGTGCTGTTGTGAGGTGCCAGAGGCACCCAAAGGAATTTGTGGTAGGGGTCTGTGCAGCATGTTTGAGGGAGCGCCTCGCCTGTGTTGACCCAGCAGACCGTCACACAAAAACCAGCTTCCCCACAGATGGGAAGGCTTCTAATAGAAAACCCATTCCAGACCCCAAAAGTCTTCAGAAGAAGAAGATGGTCATGGTCCCTGAAGCAGTCCCGGCCTCCTCCAATGGACCCCGGCTGAGAAGAAGCAAGTCATTCTCGGAAGGAAGAGTGCAGGCTAGAGCTAAGATTGATGAGAGTTCTGCTTTGGAGCCCAAGAGAAAGTCCTGTGAGATTCGGGTCCGGAATACGCTGGGGGCATTGTTCCAGATGGACGAGGATGAGAATCCAGCTCCAGAAGTGGTGGAATCCAGCAGCTCTATGGAGCAGAATGGATGGTTCAAAGCAGACGAAGTTGTGGTGGAGGAGCACGAGATTGAGCTCGGAAGTGATTCTGTGAAACAGGTAACTGACCCTCTCAAACCTCTTGAGCCTGAGCCTCCTAGGATCTATGATAGTTTTGAAACAGGAGAGAGCTCTGTCAATGCTGCTAGAACAATGAAATCCCACATAGATCACGAAACACAGAATAGGTTTCGTGTGCAGGTAACTGAAAACAGCCACAATGCTTCTGATGAAAACAAGAAGAAAACCCCAAATCCAAACCCAAACCCAAACCCAAATCCAAACCCAAACCCAAACCCGATCACAAATGAATGTAGTGATTCCAAGGATAAGGCTAAAACATTTTGGTTGACAGACATGGTTAGGAAAAGAATACAGAAATGGAAGAAACGAAACCGTCAAAAACATCATCACCCACAACGCCAAAATCTGCAGTCCCGTGATACAAGGTCTGAGATATTTGATGATGCCAGGCCTTCCTGTGATGATGATCCAAGGTTTTCTATTGATATCGGTAGAACGTCCTGGGAGGATTCAAGGCATTCATGGGAGGAGCCGAGAGCTTCTTGGGATGGTATTTTGATTGGGAAATTGGTGGCTTCGTCGATTGTTGGGCATGAAGAAGCTGTCACTGGGTCCTCGAAAAATCAGGTTTTAGCAGAGCCCATTAAGCTTCACGGTGACGAGGATGCCAATCAGCCAGGTGGGTCATTGGAGACTCGGGATTACTACTCGGACTCTTCTCTGTCACGTAGGCGAAAGAAGAACATAGTGGAAAAGCCAAAGCCGGGAATCGAGGAGAGTAAGTCTGTGTCTACAGAGAACAGGAATAATACCAAGGTTTCCCCTGCCACATTAGACGATGAAAATAATAAGCCTGCGTCCGGAGAGACGGAGATGGAAGACACCCACACAGAAAAATGTTCAGAGAACTGCGAGAACCCCTCTGATGGAGTGAGTTATCAGAAACAGGTCTCTGATGAAGTGAGTTATCAGAAACAGGTCTCGAAATCTCATAGATGGAGCAAGGCCTGGAGTAGGACCATCACGAGCCCGATGTGGGGACTTATTCAGAAGCGTGCTAGTAAAGATGAAGGGGGTTATGAGGGAGGGGATATTGAGGGTTCTAACTCATGGAGAGAATTACAGAGGGACAAGGAGGGAAGAAGGGGTTTGAGTAAAGGCGATTTCTTCAGCAATAGCAGTATTGGTTCTAGGAGTTTGCATTTCAGTAATTTGAGTAATAGGCATGGAGTAGCAAACAATGGTAGCGTCATCCACAGGAGCAACAGCAATAACAATGCACAGAGGAACGGTAGTTGGCAGAGGAAAAGGAGGGATGAAATTATGCTGGATCGAAGCCGAAGTATTCATTATTCTCCTACCAATGTCGATAATGGGCTTCTCAGATTCTATCTCACGCCTTTGAGAAGCAGCCGGAGGAGCAGCACTGGGGGCACCAGAATAAGACCCCCACAGTCTTCCTCTAGAAATGCATTGGGGCTACATTGAAGATGGATTTGTTTATTGGCATTGGGTCTCAGAAGATATAGATGCGTTCATACTGAACTTTTGTAGATTTATTATGATCAGATTAACACCAGAGAATATTGGGATTGTGAGCGGTATCAAGCAATTTTATTTCTGTTGGTATCCCATAGCAGTTGCACAAGGAGCACGGATCATTAGTTCTGTCGCAATCACTGTCATTAGCACTTGCTGAAGTCTACCAGAGAGCATTGGTTCTGTTGCAGAAACATCATATCATTTTAGTAAGGAGTATTCTTTGCCCAAGGAAGGAAAAAACAGCCCAGTCGAGGTCTGAATCATTTTACTTTGATAAGCATTTTCTTTGTACACATTTTTACACTTTTGATTAGGGCATCGCAATATATAATGTAATCACACCGCTACACTTACAGATGCAATCTACCTCTGAAGTTTGCTACAACATGGCAAGGTTCTTATTGGAAAAATTAATAATGAGAATATTGCTGCCATCCATTTTTAGTGTTTTCTTCATGTTGTATAAGAAGAATGGTGTGCTTTCTTGCCCATGATTGATGGTGTCTAGCTAGGATTTGACCTTAAAAATTGGTTATTATTATTATTGTTATTATTACAATTGTGAATGCTTTAATCAGACAAACATAATATAGAAAAAAGACTTTGAAAAAGCTGTGATGAAATAGCTAAAGAGAATAGAAGTGAGTATGACCGGTGGATTGGCATCACACAATATAATGTAATCACATCACCACACTAAATATACTTCCGAAGTTTGTTCTAATATGGATAAAAATTCCTTGTGGAAAAATTAGTAATGGGAGTATTGTTTCTATCCATCTGAATTTTTCTTCATTTTGTATAGGATGAATGGTGTGACCATGATTGATTGTGAATATTTTCATTGGATGGTCATAGTATAGATAAAGCTCTGGTAAATAACTAAATTGAATAGGAGTTTCATGTGGGGGTGGGGGAAATAAAAAAAACGCTTCTATGTTTTTCCTTATTATTCCCTGCCCCAACTCCACCCTCATGATATTACAATGCCAGGGGATTGCAGTACGATTGGGTTGCTTTTGGAACTAACATAGATCCATCTTAACCCTGGACCTAATAAGCGCTGAGAGGAATGAAATATAAATAGAAGTGCACACTAATTGTTGCTTAAAAGTTTGGGGTTTAAGATGAATTGATTCTGATGCATTTTATGATTATATATTTGATTGTTATTATTACTGGCTTCTAACATGTTTTCATAATTATGGATTTCAATTTAGTTTATTAGTGTTACAGATGTGACAAATTTAACTGGGCTGTATGTGCACCTTGCTACTCTTTGCAATCAATTTAGTGTTTGGCTAGTTTGAGTTTCTTAGTTTTGATCTACTTGTTTTTGATTCTCTTAATCAAAATGGTACTGCTTGCCATTTTATTTTGGAGGACAATCTAAAATATAGAAACCTCTGAGATGCAAGACTGTGAAATGCAAAAACTTATCAGACAAGCCTTTATGCCAATGTTGCCTTCTGTTTCTGGTTTTGCATCTGGTAAAGTTGACGCAGCTTCCTTTTCTTACATGCTATGGTCGCAATTGTCAGGAGGTAGGAAATCATGGGCTCCGTACCTTTCTTTTATGACAAGGAAAAGAAATGAGAGTTCGGGTATTGATGTTCAATATTAATGGGAAATTGGGTTCTTTTCAGGGAAAAATCTAGCATAAGGGGATTTAACCAGGATTGGTACAGTTAAACAATTTTTTAAGACAAAAATAACCTTTTGAAAAGAGATTAGACCAGCTTACTGTGTAGTTGTTTATTTCATCCTGCAAGAGAAAACAAACTACTTTCTGGAAATACAAAATTTATTCATTTCAGTCTTTTAGCAGTTGTCTTTTTAGTTTTACCTGCGCGTGGGTTGTCCAAAAGAAACTTTCATGAATGATCCTGGACATTACTTTGAAAACAGGGAAACAGGGATGCCTTGCAACAATTATGAAATAGGCACTTGATTTGAGCATGTTACTGCTTTCCTCTAAAAGATCACAGCCATACCTCTAATCTTTTTCCCCAAAAAACATGTCCCCAGGCAACCACTGGGCACTTCCCCTCATTCCGAGAATGCTACCTACTGTAAAGTAGGCCAGCTGCCATGCAGACTATTATATGCTGACCCTGCAGGGATGGCGAGTGAGGTCCACATAGGCAGAGGCACCAGTTTGGGAAATTGATCCCGAGACATCCTGCATAGTTCACAACCATTCAAGCTAACCCACCAGACAGATATGCTTGTAATCTGTCATGATGAAGGGTATTTACTACTTTTATACTTTGATTAAAATGAACTTTTCAGCCTGGATCTTTATCTAGTGCTCTGAATCTATGTTCATCAGATACTTGTTATCGGTATTTTCTGAGTGTCTATACTCCACCATGTTACAGCATGGTGGGTATACATTTCTATGTAACATATGGGCTGTATATATACTCAAGTTTCCTCACCACCCATGCCAGCCCCCCCCCTCCCCCTCACCCCCCGAAAATAAAACAAGGATGCCGAAACATGTTGCTGTACCATGTGACATTCCAACCTTTGATACATTATTGTTTAGCTGAGACCCCCCTTCAAGGTGTTGCAGAGTCAGTGCTTAGGTATGGAGTTACTATAATGCCATTAAGTCATGTTTGAGTACATTGGGTTGAAATGCAGAAATTAAATAAAACAAGGTTTTTGGGTGGGTGAAATGGTTATTTTGGACTGTCTTGATCCTTCTTGCCTTCATCAGTTATCTTTTTTTTTTTAATGAAATCCTTGTGGGATTCCCCTCGCCATTGGAATATCTGGATAGAGGGTGGCTCAACTGCTAACCACAATAGTGACTGGTCCCAAAGGGACTTGACCAGATTTGATCCTTCGACTTGTGGCTTTTGTGTTGATGACATGACTTGGGCAGATTGTTCAACTAATTTGGCTAACCCTCGGGGATAATTTTTCTTTCAGATTTTCACTTAAGGAAAACCTTTTGGGATCCCTCACTTTTACTTGGGATGTCCAGATGGAGGGTGGAACAACTGCCAACCACATTAGTGGCTGTTAACCCAGTGGGACTCAGCTGGACTAGAAACAGAGACCCCATGCGAAACTTTGCCTTGAAACAGTTGATTCAAACTGAGTGACTTAACCAACTTTTTTTGATATTGGAGAACTGTATCATTGGCATGCATCACCAAAAAATTTGGAGGATTTCTTTGTTTTTGTCCTTTTCATTTTGCTCATTAATTGTTATCTGTATTGCCCATGCAATTTGTCCCCTTTCTTTTTATCCAAAATAGTTTTCTGGGACATACATTTCTATAGGTGCTGTTTAGATCCGACATCATAATGGATCTTTGTTGGACCAAAGGAGGGTGCTTCCTATAACTTCCTAGATCTTGCATTCCTGCAGGAAATTTTGCTTGTATTGTTGAAGTTCAATTATGGGGTCTGAAAGAAGATGAATTCTATGCTAAGTTATCCAAGAGTGGGATGTGTTTTGCCAGAAGGATGAGTTCTTTCTGCATCAAAAACATTCTTAATTTGTCCCATATTTTCGAGTGGTCTTATACATGGCAAATGTTGTCATAGTGGATAGCAGTTGGAGTTCACTATCTTAAGTTCGTGCTGTTTTCTGCAATTTTTTGTTCAAACCTTGTAACGGGATTTGGAGTTCTGTATTCCCGTATAAAGTCCATTTCTGGGGTGTCAGATGGTTAGCGTAATAGCAAGAACCCGTCATGAACTTAAAACTCATCTCCATTCACTTCGTTACCTTTTTCTGGATAGTATGCATCATAGCAGAGCTGAATTCTAAAATTAACAGGTAGTTAAAGAAAGTGATGTTGCGTTGGTCTGTAATAGTTTGGACTAATAGCCCTTAATCAGTGTTCTACTTTTGGGCTTAGTATTATATCTGTGGTAGCTCTCCTATGATTAGTAGGGATGAGAATCAACATTTTTAAGTCTGTGTTTTCTTTGTTTCTATCTCAAATACATGAAGGAGACGTGCAATATAAGATTGAAGGTATTCATAGGTCGGCCTTTCAGAATAATATAACGTAGTTCTCTGCCAAAAAGACTTAAATGGTTCTGAGCTAATGACATAGATATAATTTGACAAGGCCACAACAGCTATATAATATACTGGTCAGTATTAATGCAAGTTTTCAACAAGTATTTATAGGTTTGAGATGGGCCATTTTTATGGTATTGTTCAGGGCAAAAAGGTCCATGAAAAGGGAATAGCACAAGAGTGTGTATGCTCACAAATTATGCTCGTCTTGACAGAGAAACTGTAATAGGTCATCATTTAACTGACGTTACAACTGCTCTTAGTAAGTCTTTGTAGCATCACGTAGATGCAACATATATTAGCATTTACCATGGGTATTCCTCACTCTTACAAGTTTGTTTCAAATGTGTTCCTGTAGCATTAACTCATGTTGAGGATCTAGTTGTCCAAGTATGTTTTACCCTTTATTGACATTCATTATCAATTGCCATTGCGAATCCAGTGATTAATTGTCTCTCCATTAATTAATTCTGACTCTTATTTGGTTTTGTGATCAAATTGGTTCTCTAATCTATGAATCTTTGACGTTATAAAATTCTACTGGCCAAATTTTAGGTTCCAAAGCGTTAAGACCTATCAACTTGCTGTGCATATTTATTATTATTAAACAATCCCTCTATTTTCAACTCTGATACTGGAGTGATTTAGCACTCACATGATCAACATAACACACTGATAGACTTGCAGGATCACTGCATTTGCTGCGACCATTTAGTGCACTCTTTTTAGAGTTCCTTGATTCACAGAAGCGTGCACTAGTTCTCTTGGGCAATGCTAAGTCAATTCTATTCTATGTTACTAACTGGTAAGAAAACTATGAAATAACTCGGACAATAACTTAAGCATGTGGATTCAATAATTCAACACTCATGAAAACAAGTACTCAAATAGAGCTTTAAAAAAGATGCTCTGGAAATTAAAAAACGGAAATGTACAAAAAAGTACAAATTGCCTTAAATGGCTTCTAGATCTTAAACCATACGGCTCAATAGTCCACACAAAACAAGTTCCAAGTCTGTCGTTCACACTTTACAAGACTCTTGCTCACTGTGACAAGCAACATTCTTAATAAAGATTACTATCTCATTCCCTTAAGTTCTACTTCACTTTTTGATCCTGATCAATATTAGCTTTTTAATTAACTTAAACTAAGGGAGGTCATGCTCTATAAAGAGATATCTGAGTGAACAATTTTGATCAGGGCATATTGATTATCCTCATATTAGTTCGTTAAAATTAAGTTGTATAGATCGAATAATTCAACACACATGAAATACAATTACTCAAATCGAGCTGTAGAAAACATACGCTTTTTAACTAATAAAGTTGGAAATGTAAATTAGAGTTACAGTAGAGTAAAAAAATTCTTTAAATGCCGTCTAGATCTTGGATACAGGACTATATGTCTTAGTGGGCCACATAAAATAAGTTATAACTCTCTGCCTCCCTTTACAACATTCTAGCTCACTGTTACAAGTATCATTTTTTATAAATTACTATCTTATTCCCCCAAATTTTACTGCATGATTTGATCCTCATCAACATTAACCTTCTGATTAAATTCAACTAAGAGAGGCCGTCCTCTATGAACTTTGAAGAGATATTTTGCTTGATGAAATTTGACAGTATCATTGATCATCCTTTAGGTTAGTTCCTTAATTGCAAGTTTATGTTTTCGAGGTTGGCAATGATGGCAACCTAAAATCCAGATATCAAATCTGATAGGATCACTCATCAAGGTTAGCAAAATCATCAATGCTCCAACAGTCTCAATGAGAAACTATTTTCATTCATGCCAAGCATTACTCTTCAAATTTATTTCATCTCAGAGGCTTGGTACAATTATCTGTTCCCTGTTCATTTACAATATTTTCACTGAATTTGGCTGTTATCATGTAATTGTCTCAAGTAATGTTCATGCACTTCAATGTTTTTACTACATTAATGAAGAACTGTATTCTTGTTAATTTTAGATAACAATGGTATGTTCTATGCTTAAGCGCAATTTACTTCAATTTTCCTTATTAGCCCAATATCAAATTCCAGTTCAGCAGTCACATTAGCTTAATCGCAATGATATTAGCTTAATCACAATGACAGTAAATGTTGATAGAACATAAACAAAATGCAGAATACAAGCCAAGACAAGAGGACTCAATATTTGGCGAATGCTAGGGAAAAACCCCAATGTGGGGAAAACCCTTTTATCAAATCTTCTTATTATTCCTCCATAATTCAGCGGAGAGTGAGAGTACATAATACAAATTTACATGCCCAAACACTGTTAAATCAGCCTTGTCAAAACAGCAGTCAACAACAGTCAACCTGAAGCCCTAACCAGAAAGTCAATGCTAGTCAAATCAGCAACAAATCATTCCCAAAACAGCTCGGTCAAAGTCAGTCAACTCAGCTTCCAAGAAGGGTCAAAATCAGCCCAAAACAGTCCCTGAAACTTTGGTCAAACTCGGTCAAACTTCAGTCAGGCCTGCGGTCAATGCAGGTCAAACTGCCCCATTCATCTCGATTTCTGTGCCTAACAGTACGGCCTCACGAAATTGGAAATCTACCTTGAAAACCGCAGTCAAAATCGGTCAACAAACCTTCGGTCAGAGCTGGTCAACGGTGGTCAACACCCTGTAATTTTCGGCCTGAAATTTCGTCCTTCAGCCACACGTGTTAGAGAGTAAGAGACTACTCCAAGCTGTACAAACCAATCAATAGAGGAGAGAGAAAGATATGTGATGAGATAAGTGATGTCCAAATGAGGTGAAGGTCACTCTTATTTATACAATTCGTTGAGGTTGTGGAGACACAACTGTTAGGCAATGAGCGTACATTTGACTGACGGACCGTGACAATTTGCATATGTGTGAATAATAAATTCAAAATCACACTTCTGCTCGTCCAAACAAGATTTTTAGATCAATCTTGCACCTCTTGAAAAGAGGAAACTGTTGAACCCTTAGTTAAACTGAGAGGGGGGGGGGGGGTGGGGGTGAATCAGTTTAACACATTCATGTACTTTTAAAACTTTTTCATTAACACTTGTTTACACCTTCATTTCATGTTTCACTTAACATGTGAGTAATCTTAGAATGTGAGCAACAAGCATTCATATAATGTAACAGTAGACTTAATATGAGAGCAACAAGTATTAAGCATATGATATAAACCAGATCAACACATAAACATCATGCACAGAGACACCAGATATAAGTGGAAACCCATAAAGAGAGAAAACCACATCTTATTATTTTTGTGATGCAAAGGCAAGCTCCAACTCCCTCTCACCACTGATTTTCTGTAGGCACCAACCTACAGGGGGCTCCTACCTCAATTCGGCAAGCTACAACTTGCAAGGAAGCTCCAACTCCCATTAATTTTCTGCAGGCACCAACCTACAGGAGGCTCCAACCTCAGTCAGCTACAACTGACATTTTATCAAGCTACAATTTGACGTGGAAGCACCAACTCCCATCTATTTTTTGCAGGCACCAACCTACAGGAGACTCCTACCTCAGTCAGCTCTAACTGACATCTATCAAGCTACAACTTGATAGGGAAGCTCCAACTTCCTTACTCTTTCAAAAGAAAAAACTCTTGCTGATTTACCTTGGATATCAGCTCTGTTCTGTACCTTCTCTTCTGCAGTTCAACAGTGCTCATATTTGTCCTTATATAATTTCTGCATCTTCTCAGATTCACTATCCGCTCCTCCTTCTTCTTTGCTCAGCTCCTCCTTCTACTCTGCCTCACTGCTTCATTTCTGCATTCTCTGACTTTTCACAGCATCTCGTTTTGCTCCTCCTCCTTCTTATCTTCTTTGCCTTAATTCCATACTCTGCATTCTCTATATTCGCTCTCTCTAACCTCTTGCAACTTTCTTATTTTCTTCAACACTCTTCAATTCCGCTGCACACTCTCTTCTTCTCTCACTCTGTTTTCGTAACATTATCCCCTTGGATATTATTCTATTTTATATAAACTAGCTTCATGGCTGTTTGTATTCTACTGGGAATTCGAAATGGACAACCATGTCTCTTTGCCTTCTGCCTCCTCAACTCTTTTATCCGCTCATTTAGAAATATCACTGTAGGTACCAATCATTTCAGTGGGATATTTCTTTTTCCTTTGGATACTTGCCTTTGCATCACAAACAATATAAAACAAAATCATTTACATTCAATTACTATGAAAACTCCAGCTCACTCATTCAGCCTCTTGGCTTGCTGCGCATTTGTCTTTTCTTTGACTGTCTTTGTCCCTTTCGGCTCTGTTTGTTTCCTTATTCACTGTCACAAGGTAACGGCCATCTGTCATACATATGTAACTGTGCTTTTTATATCAAGCTAATTGATTCTCGGCACAATAATAAAAAGACGTTTTGATATGTGCTCTGCCGTGGTGTAACTACCATGTATCTGTAATCAGCGCCTTTTATATATAAAGCACAACTTCAGCTCTCGGCATAATAGTAAAAACCTGTTTAACATATAAAATGCCCTTTCGGGCCCACCATCCGAACTTTGTTTTGTGCTCCGATGCGATGAGTCTCCTCCGATGATTTCCGATTGCGATTACACCCTTTGCGATTGTTCCGATGCGATTGATCGCAATCGCAAACTTCATTGATATGTTCCACTGCTCAGCCTTCGTGCCGATGCGATGGCCCCACACTGCATATATATATATATTGGTTCATATATACTCTCCGCCTTACCCATTTTTTTTTTCATCAGCTTTGGCTTAAAATCTTGGTGTAAACATACATTAAACCTTTTCCTTTACATGGAGCCCACACTACAAAGGCATTCCGCCTTATTTTACTTTCCAATCGCAATCGCAAACTTCAGAGATCCTCTTGTGCCTTTGGTCATCTGATTTCCGCCGATGCGATGAGCGAGGGTCCCACCAGAGCATACTTCGGCATTTCAATGTTTTATGTTATATATCTCTTTTATCTGTCGATGCTCTTTAACAAAGGAAATCCTTATTTTCGAGTTTGAATTCCATTAGGCCCCATTCTGACTTCCTTTAAGATCTAGCGGTTGCTATCATCTAGGATCCAACGGTTGCGATTAGATCGCATCATCGCAATCGCAACATCCAACTACACGTTCCCTTATTCTTCCGCTGTATCGATGCGATTAGAAATCTCTGATGCGATAATTCACTGTAGATCCAACGACTGTCGTTCATTGGGAATGGACGGTTGCGATTAAATCGCACCATCGCAATTGCATGGTTCAATGATCCGCTGTTATGTTTTACTCCGATGCGATGAATCACTTTTAAGCTGGAACTCAACCATATATGAATCACGGTTTATAAGCCCATCGGGTCCGGGACTTCATCGCAATCGCAATCTTGGCTTGTTCCGATGCGATGAATGACTGTTCACTTTATTTTGCCGATGCGATTAGGCCGGAATTCAAATACGTGTTAATCACAGTTTATAAGCCCATCGGGTCCGGGCTTCAATCGCAATCGCAAGTTTTGGTTGGATGTTTCGATATGCCTATACTCCGATGCGATTAGGCCGAAATTCAAATACGTGTTAATCACAGTTTATAAGCCCATCGGGTCCAGGCTTCAATCGCAATCGTAAGTTTTAGTTGCATGTGCTCCACTGCCAACTTTTTTCGATACGATTGATGAGGGTCCACCATATAAGGCTTTTCCTTTGATAAAACCTTTGGTTCTTTGGATCTCGCGCTACATATAAATGTATATACTTTGGACCTTTATATATATAAGGCGCATCATATGTATCTTACTGCATATATATATATAAGCTTCTGCTTCCATCTTTAGTGTATCTTCCAGCTGGGGTAAAGATTCTCGGAATTTTCTGTAGTGTGTCCTCCAGCTGGGGTAGCGATTCTCGGAATTAGGTTTATATATATCCTCCAGCTTGGGTTATGATTCTCGGAATAATATGTAGGGGGGTCTCACCCTACACACACATTGTTTTCTCCTGCAAATCGACTCACGGTTCAACTTCACTATTCATCAACCCCTTTATCCTGGGTTTTGTATGGAACTACAGTTCCATTCTTGTAGATTCAGACTTAAAATATGGCTTCCCTTGCCTTCAATCGAGCCATCATTTCATCATTTCCATGGATGCGTTACTTACTCTACGCACCAGCAAATTCACCCTTACCATATGATTTTTTTTCAGTGTCTGGTTTGAATCTTATTTGCGATATGTGTGTAGCTCCTTTCTCAGTTGCGTATATAGAATCCACTTCACTGGTTATACTTGTAGCAAACCCCATGAGGCTCCGATCTTCTACGCCTTCAATTCAACAGTTCTTTTCCTCAACTTCGAACTCCGCTACGTTACCAGAGTTCTGTTCCTCATCTTGATTTAATTCTGCAGAATGAATTGATGTATTCTTCCCAACAGTGCTTCACAGTCTTCCCACTTGAATAATTGTGCAATAATACAAATCAACTACTCTGTCTCATTACTACACAGTGTTCCCACTTGAATAATTGTTCCTCATTACTCTGTCTCTCCAGATTTGCTACTTCTGCTTTGTCTACTGCCTCTGTTCCTTATCTGCCTTTGTTGCCTTGCTTCCTCTCTGCTTCTTTGCTATCTCTGCTGCTCTCTTTGCTGCCTCTGCTGCTCTCTTTGCTGCCTCTGCTACTTGTCTTATGCTTTCTTTGCTGCCTTTGCTTCTTGTCTTCTTCTTTGCTGCCTCTGCTACTTCTTTGTTGCCTTTGTAACCTGGGCTGCTTCTTTTTGCTGCCCTGCTTCTTTAGATGGCACTGTCTCTGCTGCTCGACCCTCTCTACATCTTGCTGCGTCTTTTGCTACTTCTCTGCTTCTACGCTGCTCTCTTCGCCTTGTTGCTGTTTCAGGTGTTCCTCCTTTGCCATCTCATTTGCCATCAATGACAACATTTCCAACAGAAACCAATAAAAATATCATCTTATCATCTCCATCATATCATATGAGTTGTCAAGGTGGAGTTCCTAGTTGCCAATTTTAACAAATCTTCCCAGTTTAATAATGCTTTGAGAACAATAGGCGTCTACTGCGCTAAACCATGATATGCTTATAATCTCAACGAAACTTCCTTGTGTTTTGCGTTGAACATGCCTGTGTGCTGGATTTATGTTGAAAACAATGCAACTGTGTGCTGCTTCTTACTCTGGTTACTAACTACTGTGGAACCAAATTGATTTGCAAATGTAGATGTGGACTTCACGTCATCTACTCATATGATCCAATTGGATGTTGTGAAACCAGTTTGTGCTAAGTCATCCTTATGATGAAAATATTCTTGTCCCCGATTCAATGTGCTTTTAACATATCAAAATACTTTACATTGCCTCCCAGTTACTTTCATTTGGTTATATCATGTATCTAATATTTCACCTTTTGCATAACAAATTTTCGGGTGGGTAATGCTCAAATAAATAACATTGTCTACCAGCTGACTCTATACATGGTTGCACTAAAGGCTTTCCTTGATTCATATTTAATAAAGCTTTACTTGAGGATCCATTTTGGTGTAATAGTTTTTGCTATCTTTTGTTCCTCAAGTTGACTTTGATAACTAGATCAAGCTAAGGTATTATATGGAAGTTTCAAGCTGGCCCTTGAACAAGAGAGACTCATTCTTGATATTTACTTGGATTTTATTAGCAATACAAACAATTCTGCAGCAGCAATAATAAAGTAGATTTAAAGCCAAATTTAGATAATGGTTGAGTAAAATAATGGTTAGGCAATTTGATAAACTTGCAGGATAACTGCATTTGCCTCGACAATCTAGTGCACCCTTTAGAGTAACTTGATTCACAGTAGCGTGCATTAGTTCACAACGCTAAGACAAAACTATCCCATGTTTCTTACTGGTTAGGAAAAAATGAAATAACTCGGACAATAACTTATGCTTGCAGATTCAATAATTCAACACACATGAACACAAGTACTCAAATAGAGCTGTAAAAAAGATTTGTAAATTAAAAAAATGGAAATGTACCAAAAAAGAAAAAGTGAAAATTGGCTTAAATGGCTTCTATATCTTGAACCATATAGCTCAATGGTCCACACAAAACAAGTTCCAAGTCTGCCGGTCACACTTTACAAGACTCTAGGTCATTGTGCCAAGCAACATTCTTAATAAAGATGACTATCTCATTCCCTTAAGTTCTACTTCACTATTTGGTCCTGATCAACATTAACTTTCTAATTAACTTAAATTAAGGGAGATCATGCTTATAAAGTGATATGTGAGTGATCAATTTTTATCAGGTCATATTGATCATCTTCAGATTAGTTCGTTAAAATTAAGTTGTATTGATCGAATAATTCAACAGACCTGAAACACAATTACTCAGATAGAGTTGTAGAAAACATACACTTTTTAACTAATAAAACTGGAAATGTAAATTAGAGTTACACTAGAGTACAAATTGCTTTAAGTGGCTTTTAGATCTTGGACTCTGTCTTAGTGGGCTACATAAAATGTAACGTCCTCTACAAATGGAGGATGAATGTGATGAAATAGCCCATTAGGCTATCCTTCGATATAAGGAGAAAACCCCCAAAATTCCCATTGTTAGGCAAGTTTTGGGGCAGCTGGGGCGAAGAAACCCAAAGGTGAGGCCTCTAGAGTAAAATTTACTCAATCATTTTAGAAAAAAATACCCCTCTAGGAAATTTATAAATATGAGGGATGAAAAATACCCCTCTAGGAAATTTATAAATATGAGGGATGAATTCATTTTGGATCATCGAGTGTGGATCAATTCATTTGTTTTCTTGAGCATTACTTCTAAGATTTTTAAGACCATTTCTTCTTCTCAATTTTAGTGGTGAAAGATTCCACCCTAGTTGACACCAATTTGTCTTTTCTCTCTGTTCCGGGCACAAGAAATACCATCGGGAAGAGGAGCGAAATCTCGCTGGTCCTTGATCTTGTTTGGCACAGGAAAAATCAATCTGGAAAGAGAAGCGAGACACTGTTTCGGAACGCAACAAACTCTGGTGGGCTTTCGGTTCTTGTTTGGGGCACAATTACGTCATTTAACAACAAGGGTTTCCATTGGTTCTCTCTGACACAAATCTACAGAGGAAGTTCTGTCCATATCAGCAGAACTGAAGCGAAATTTCCCCTTAAGAAATTAGGTTTTCCTGAAGGCCCCAAAGTAATGATTGAGATCGAACTTTATATCCGAATCGCTCGGCATGACTAGGGCCATTCTGGAACAAGTGATACCCTGTGGCATAGGGTGAATTCATACCTGTGTCTGTAAGGAAGTCCCAAACCTGTTGCACATGATGCAAACACAGAGATCACAAGTTCTCTCTTCTCACTCCTTGTCATTCCATAGTGGAGACCCTACAACAAAAGCATCAAAGCCTGATTGAAGCGAAGGTTAACATGGTGGCTCGGTTTGGAAACAATAGTTTGAGCCCTTGATCCTGTAATGGACTCGTGGAGACAGATTCCCGAGCATGACAGTTGGAGGCAACACAAGTATATTTATATTGGTGCAGATAGGGCCTTGCAGAAAATTTAGTAATTAGAAGAAAGACTCTGGTTAATTGCGAACTTAATTATCTGGTGACAATTTGTTACATTGTTGAATGCTTTATGGTTTAATTAAAGAATTGGCCATTTTATTGTTTAATTTTAAGGATTGACCATTAAATGTTATTTTTCTCTGCCTGAGTATAATTGTGATTGTTCGTTGGAAAAGAATTCAGTTAACTGTGTTAGAAAGTGGCAATTTTTATTTGACCTCTTGCAAAACCCTAGATCCAAAATTTCCCTAGGCCATGACAGCGGTATCTGAGCATTGGAATACTGTCGGCGTGTGAGTTTTGTGCTTGTTTTCGGGAGATACGAGTAACGTTATAATCGAGAAGAATAAGGGTAATTGCAGGGCAACCGTGGAGGGTAAGGAGGAATGAGGAGATCCAAACACCAAGGATCTCTAACATGTACTTACACATGGAAAAACAAAGATTATAAAATTTGATATTACAAGGGCAGCAAGAAGGACAATAGTTAATGCAAAATTTGGCCCAGGGTCAGCAACAACTTATGTCTCATCTCATAGGAAATGAAAATGTTGCTTGCAACAACAGAGTTAACATGGAAGGTGGTGGGAATCACAACCCCTGTCCTCTTAATACGAGGGAAACCAACAAGAGGAGTCATCAATCGTTTCTTCCTCAATTCACGAATAATCAAGCTTCAATAAACCAAGAGGCTGTTGAACCAAATGCGCTAGAAGCAAACACCCGAGCAACCACGACCTTCAATGAATATAGTAATTTCATATTAAAAAACCCAGGGTAAAACCTAATTCTGATCTAAAATGCAAGGTGAGTAAACTTTCCCTTGTGTCATTTGATGGGTCATCTAAATGTAGAACTAGAGCATGGGTGCAAAAATTGGACACCTACTTCAGGCTCAACTCTATGGCGGAATCAAATGCAATCTAATTTGCCAATTGCATTTAGAAAGGGAAACATATGAATGGTGTTATTATGGTCTAGTAATATTGGGACATGCCAACATTACTTCTTATGAAGATTTTAGGTAAAGGTTGATAACAAACTTACTTATCAAGCGAGAATTGTAACTTCAAAACAAGAACTCTAGCGAAAAAACCTTTCAAAAAATATGAAAAAACAACCAGAAAACGAAAAGTGTATGTTGGAATGATATTTTTTTTAATTTATTTTCAGGGTAAATTTTCAACAATTTTTAAAAAGGACAGTAAAACCCGATTTATTTTGTGCAAAAAACATGAAAAAACACCCTGAAAACGAAAAATGTTGAAGTTGGAATAACAATTTTATTTTTTTTGAGTAAATTTTCAACATTTTTTAGCAATGACATTAAGGATAAAATATCACGACTTTAAAAAACCTTTATGACGTTTTTTGACCATGGTGTTAAAGGTAAAATAACGTGATTCCAAAAAATCTTAAAATTCTGAAATTATTCAGCGATTGAATTAAAACCAAATATCATGACTAAAGAATTCTTAAGAAATGAATACATAAATCAAAGTCATTATAGAAAGAGTGTTTTTTTTTTAAACGCTAAAAGTATAGATTTTTAAAAGTCTTAACCTAAGACAACGTGACACATTGCAAACAAAATACCTCATAATGTGAAAAATACGCGCGTGGAGATCGGACAGGCCCCTATGGTGGTTCAACTGACAAGTGGTCATTGTGAAGGACACCCCATCCGGGGATTTTTTTTTAATGTTATTATTATTATTTTGAATGTTTTTTTTTTCAATCTATTTTTTTTTTTTTTTAAATTTTTTTAATAAATAGTTTCACTTTGTTGTTGTTGTTTTTTTTGTTTTGTTTTTGTTGTTGTTTTGTAAATTGTATTTATTTTTAAATTTGTAGTGATGTTTTAATTTTTGAAACTGTGCTTTTAGGTTTTTTTTAATAAACAATTAAAAAAAATAAAATATTTTAACATGGTTATAATGTTATTATTATTTTTTTGATATATTTTAATATTTGTTTTAAATGTTTATTTTTTAAATTATTTTTTTATTGGTTTGTTTTCATATATATATATATGAATTATTATTTTTTGGAGAAAAAACTTCAAATGTCAATACATTTGGAAATAAAATTCATAAAAAATCATAAAATTGGTTATTTTTTGGATTTTTTTTATTTAAAATTTTCCATAAAAATTGTTTTTTTTGTGAAAATGTCTCAGAATACATTTTTTTTATTATATCTATATGAAAAATGTGCATTTTTGTTAAATGTTTTTTATTTTTATTTTTATTTTTATTTTTTTATTGAAGTATTAATTAATGATATATAAATATATAAAAAACTCTTCAAAATATTAATTTTATTATTATTATTATTTTTAACTTCCCAAATAAATTAAAATTTTCATTATAAAAAAACATTGCAAAGAAAAACAAACTCAAGCATGAAAAACCTTTAAAAAACAAACATCTTTGAACGAAAAACAAGAAGAGAAATAAGACAACTTAAAAAATAGTTAAATAAACAACATTTTTTAATTTTTTTGCATACCTGAGACATAAGAAAATTTAAAGTGTAAAAAATATGCCCCTGAAAAAAAAGATGCATCAACGCTTTTCAAAATCCCCATGAAAATGACCAACATTTCAAACAAATTATCCTTATGTAATACATAAAAAATTAAAATGTCAAAAATAGGCCTAAAAATGGGGGGATGATGCTGTAACAACACTTTTCAAAATTGGCATAAAAATCACTAACATTTAAAAAAAACATGCATACTTAATACATAAGAAAATTTAAAGTGTCAAAAATATCCTCCAAAAAAGAAAGGTGTTATGAATCAACACTTTTCAAAATCAGATGATTTTTTGCAACCTCTAAAAAGTGAAAACTTGGTATAGTTTCCGTTTGATAGGTTACTTTGTTTGATAGAAATATTTGACCAAAAGAACCCAAACATCTACTTAAGAGAATTAACCCTTCTCAAATAGATGGGATCACATAAAGAGTTCATTACAAAATTTGAACGTATCACTGTCATGATAGAAATATTTGACCAAAAGAACCCAAACATCCACTTAAGAGAATTAACCCTTCTCAAATAGATGGGATCGCATAAAGAGTTCATTCCAAAATTTGAACGTATCACTGTCATGGTAACAAATAGATCCGAAGAAAGGTTAGTTATGCTTTTTGATGTGCCTCTAAATTAGAAATAAATTAAGGCTCATCTAACCTTTCGTAGGCACATACAAGATATATTAAATCTCTCATTCTACACTTAATAATGTTTTTTTATGCTTTAATATGTGCTTAGGGAGGTTAAGAGATAATTGCATATTTGTACCTAATATTTTTTTGTTTGAAGGATATTGTGAGAATATTGGGAAGATTATGAAGATTTGGAGAACGAGATAATTTAGGGACTTGCTCCCTACTACTGGAGGATCAAGATTGAAGAATAAATGAACAAAATATCATGAAATAATTGAGAAATTCTGGAGAGATTCTGGAACTCCGATAATTGAGAAAATCTAGGAATGTCTTCCCTGTCATTTACTGCAAACTCCTAGTGTTGAGAACTAGATCCACTATTTGAGAGATTTTGGAGGGAAAACTTACTCCTTTCAAGGATAATGCTTTCTCATCATTTTGTATAATTACCAATTCGAATTGGCCTCTAGAGGCATGTATTGTTTAGTCTTATTGTGGAGAAAACTTGTTTTCTGACAACTCCACTTTCTTTTCTTGTAGGGATGTACTTGAACTAATTCAATAATGAAGATTGGTGCTATTTTTAGCTTCTAAGGCTTGGTTTCTTTCATAGGAATCTAAGTCTCCTTGGGCTTGGCCATACTAGGAGTCTGAGAGCCCTCTTGCACATTTTCTTTATATTTTTTTTCACTTCTTATACACATACATTTCTTATTTTTGTTTTGCATATCTCTGTATTTAGTATTGTTTCCTTTCTTGCTGTAGCACTGAGTTAAATGATTTAAGTGAGTTCTTTTGCAGGTTGTTTACAGGTTCAAAAAAATTATTCATTCTTAGAATTACCTTGGAAGGTTATCTTAATCATTAAGCTACTTGGATTTGGTTACTAGTTCACGAATATAAGATTCTGGAAATGCCTTGTAGCGAAATAGTAGTAAATTTATGCTATTTTTTAGAAAGGGTTAATGAGATCCATTTGACTTGATTCCCCTCGGATTAGGTCATAATAATGTTAAATTTAATAACAAAGTTTACCCCATTTCATTTTCACTTGATTAGATTAGGCATTTGATAGATTTTTTTTATAACTAGAACGGTTATATTATTGAAAAAGAGTGCTGGTATGGCAGAGCCAATACAGCCAGTACACAAAGATTCTCATTCAGAGCAGCAAATACATCAAAGTCGCCATTAGCCTTTTAAGGGATAATGGTCATGTGCGGAGCTTCTGCGTTTAGACTTATCATTCCTTCGTGAAGCGTACAACCAATATTGGCCAGTCTATCAGCTTCCTGATTAAGGTCCCGGAGAATGTGGAAGGCTTTAACTGAGGGGATGTTCCTCAGTATTCTGTTAACTCTGGCTAGTTGCTTATTGAGCACCGGGTTCTTGAGATCCGTCTTGCTGACTATTGCTTTTATTATCACCTCTGAGTCTCCAAAGACTGCTATTTCACTTGGATTTACTTTTTTGACAATTTGACATGCTTTCCATAAACTTAAAATTTCTGCTTGGTTGTTGGATTTCAGTCCTAGGCCCCAACTGTATTCTTCTTTGTTCCCATTGGGGTAGTAGATCACCCCGCCTGCACCGGATCTTCCCGGATTGCCCTTTGAGGCACCATCAAAGAAGACAGCGTGCTTTCCTTGAGATTTCCACCACTGGTGAAATCTGTCCTCCGGGATGCGAATCTGCCAATTTTCCATGTAGACAGTGCGAAGATTTGCTGAGGAGCTGGTCTTGCCGGTGAAAGGAGCCAACCACATCCTTTCTTCGGGCCGAAGAGTATGATCCTCTTTGATCTGTGAGTGGATCAAGGTCTCTAGAAGAAGGGATTTGGCTTGATCCGCCACTTTAGCTGCTGTCATTTCTTTATTGTTGAAGATGATTTCGTTTCGGGCCAGCCAGATCTTCCAGCAAACATATTTGGGAGCGGCTGTCCACACTTTTTGCCATAAAGATTTGCTGACAATATTGTAGGGGTAAACAGCATTCCAACTGAGAAACATGGAGTCAATCGTACAGTGAGTAGGAGCGTGCACATTCAGTCCAGCTAGAAAGAGATACCAGACCTCCTTCGCGAAGTCGCATTCCAGGAACAGATGACCTGTAGTTTCCAGCGCTGCTTTGCAGTGAGCACAACGGTGAGGACCTGCAATATTCCTCTTGCTTAGGTTTTCTCCTGTCAAGATTTTGTTTTGAAACAGGATCCAGAAAAATAATTTAATTTTGGGAATGCTAAGATTATCCCAGATCAGTTTCCAAACAGCCACAGGGTGAGTCGATTCTTTCCTGCTTTGAAGTTGAAGGTATCCATGCTTTGCTGTGTAGACCCCTGTTTTCCCCCAGCCCCATTGATCTGCATCGTCTAAGTGCACCGGGGCGTAGTCAGTGATTGCGCTTTTGAATAGAGCAAGCTGAGAGTGCAAGTGCGCTGGTGGCATGGGAATGTTCCATTGTATCCAATTGCCATTGGTGTCCCAGACAGAAATATCATTCAGTTTCCTGATTCCTTTCGCTTTGAGCCAGTCTCTGAGTTCTGCGAAGTCATTGGATTCGTTAAGAGGAGGGTGGCCCAAAACACTGTCTCTCCAAATCCTGATATTTTCCCCATTGCCTGGCACTCTGTATAAATGAGAAATGAAGAAGGGAATACCTCTGCTGCAGAGTTTCCACACTTGCGATCCTTTTGAAAGATTGTTAGCTGTGTAAGAGGAAAGAGGTCGATTCTGTAGGTATTTAATTCTGAAGATTTGACTAATCGGATGTTGAGGATTATTGATTAGCTGCCACAGAAGTTTACCACCCAGAGCTAGATTAGCGTTCTGGGGGTCTCGAATCTGCAATCCTCCTTCCAGTATGGGGCGTTTCACAGTTTCCCAATTGATCAGATGGAATTTGCTGTGGTTGCCGCGACCTCCCTTCCACAAAAAATTCCGTATAAGTCGTGCAATCTGATCTGAGATGGCTTTGGGGGCGAGCATCAGAGCTGCCTGGTAAGTGGGCAACGCTGAGAGGACCGCCTTAATAAGAGTAAGTTTGCCCCCCGTGGAGAGCCAGAATCCTCCCCACGCGCCAATTTTCTTCTTAAATTTCGCTATGACGTCTTCCCAGAGTTGATTTCGGTTGGATCTTAGCGTGATTGGCAGTCCCAGATACTTCAGCTTGTCCCATTCAGCGAAGCCAGTGAAGCCCAGGTCGTTGGCAATTTTGTTGATGGTGAATTGATCGGTGTTCCAACCATAAACATCACTCTTCTTCTCACTTATTAGCGCTCCGGAAATACTGCAAAACTTCTGGAGAGTGTTTCTGAAGGAGTTTGCCACTCTGACAGAGGCGCCCCCAAGCAGGATCGAGTCATCAGCAAATAAGGCATGATTCACTGGATCAATGCCATTTGCTATTCTTATACCCGGGCTGTTATCGTTGCTTTTGTCTTTGGTGAGCTTTCTGCTCAAGGAGTCCGCCATGAGAATATAGAGGAAGGGGGAGAGAGGGCAACCCTGTCTCAGCCCTCTGGTGGCCAGAAAGAAGTTCGCCAGTCTGCCATTGATCAATGGGGCAATCCAGGTCTTTTCTAAACAGGCTTTGATTAGATTTATGAACTCTTGACAAAACCCAAAGGCGGAGAGCACCCTGTACAAGAAGGATCTGTTAACTCTGTCAAAAGCATTACACATATCTAGTTTAATGAGCATACCTTGTTCTTTGCGGGCGTGACTGGAGTGCAGTGCTTCTTGGACTTGAATGACATTGTCCAGAATGTGGCGGCCTTGCACGAATCCACCTTGAGCTGGAGAGATCAACTTTTGCAAGAGAGGTTTAAGTCTGTTTGCCAGGAGTTTGGCCATTATCTTATAGGAGGCATTACATAGTGAAATTGGCCTATATCTATCAAAAGAGCTAGGGTTTGCTTCCTTGGGAATTAAGGCAAGGAATGTGTAATTGATTCCCCCACCCACCTTGGCCTTTCTCATGATCCCTTGGGTCATTTTTAGCAGATCGGGTTTAATTAACGCCCAGCAAATTTTGTAAAAATGAATTGAAAATCCGTCGGGGCCAGGAGCTTTATCCTGCTCCATTGACCACACAATCTTATGGATTTCTTCCTCCGAGACTGGTGTCAAAAGGCAGTTGTTGTCTTCAGGGTTGACCAGCTTCGGAATACTTGATAGGAATTCGATAATGTCATCCTCACTCCCATTTCTTTCAGCAGTGAGAAGATTATGGAAATGTCCCTCTGCTGCTGCCTTAATTTGTTCAAAACCTTTACAGACCTGTCCATTGGCTAAAGTGATTTCGTTGATGTGATTTTTTTAAAGTCTAGCCCTGTACTGTTTATGGAAGTAAGCAGTGTTTCTGTCTCCAGCTTTTAACCAAAGGCTGCGAGACTTCAAGCGCCAATACTGCTCTTCGTTTCTGAAAGAATGATAAACTCTTCTTTTCTCATTGTTTTCCACTATTAAATCTGTTGGAGAAATGTCTTTTTTTTCCATATCAAATTGCAATTCTTCCAGCTGAAGAACAGCTTCTTTTCTCTGGGAAGTGGGCGTTTTATTGGCTTTTTTAATCCAGTCTTTTAGAGCCTTTTTTGTACTCTTTATCTTCTGCTCCCATACGTAGCTAGGAGAGCCCGTAATCTCTGTTTTCCAAGCAGATTGCACTGTTTCGTGGAACCCATCTATTTCTGCCCAGAGAGGGTTAAACCGGAATGGCAGAGGGCCTAGGTCTTCTTCATCTTTGATACACAGAAGAATTGGTTTATGATCAGAAGTGAGTTTTGGTAGTATCTTAGTTAGCACAATTCTGTTGTCCATCATAATGGTGCTACTGAAAAGGAACCTGTCCAATCTTGCTGAGATGTGTTCTCCCGCTGTCCTATTGTTGGTCCACGTATAAGCTCCTTTAACAGGCTTGAAGTCTACAAGGTCCCACTGTAAGATAAGATCTTCTACAATGGGAAGGAAGGGATCCCTTGAAGAGCTCCCTCCTCTCTTCTCATTAGGGTCCAGCACAATATTCAGGTCACCTCCTAAAATTAAATTTTGCAGATGGTGAAGCTCTAGAAAGGCTGAGAGTGACTTCCAACACTCTTTCTTTTCCTCATAATGTACAGGAACATATAAATTGAACAATGCCAGAACTGTGTTGCTTGCTTTATGTCGAAGTTCAGTAAAAATCCAATGTTGAGATTCATGGGATCTTTCTAGTGAAAAAAGGTTTTGAGACCAGAAGGTACCTATTCCCCCTGCTGTTCCTCTTGCACTGATTGCCTTTCCTGAGTCAAATTTCCACTTGGTGTTGCTTATGTTCAGGAGGTGCTCCCCCTCTATTTTTGTCTCTTGAAGCATTAGGATGTCTACGGATTCCGTTTTCAGTAGATCTTTGATTGCTTCTGCCTTATTGGGATTCCCCAGACCCCTACAGTTCCAAGAGACTATCTGCATCATTTAATACTGGAGGGGATAGGTCCACCCCCCTTGGGGGTCCTTAGTCTGGTATTCCTTCCTAGAGTCATCTCAATGGTGGACTGACTACCTAGGGTTTTTTGTCTTTCAGATTCCTCTTCCCTAGTTTCTCTATTAGATTTCCTACCAGCTCTCTTAGATGGCCTCTCAAAGGTCTCATCATCCGAGGATCCCAAAATTTATGTGTTCTTCTTTTTAGTCTTAATGATATCTGCATCAGAAGGGGAAGAGGTGTTACCTTGAGAGGGGATTAAGATGATACCAGTTTCTGGAGCTGAGATGTTGTTCGACGGGGATGATCCATCCGGCTCTACTTCTGGAGGGTCTGGCTGGGGGGTTAGAGATTCAAAGGGGTTCTTGTCTGCTTCTGTACTGACTTTGTCCTTGCTTCCTGCTGCTTGGTTATCTGCATTTTCTTGCCCTGTTTTGTTCTCCACTCCTTTGCCCTTGTTTTTGTTATTCTGTCTGCTGTTTGATGGCTTCTTAACTTGATTCCAGTGCTCTCCTTTTTCTTTCTCTGCTAGCTCTTCATTTTTTTTCTTGCAATACCTGGCGAAGTGCCCGTGTTCATGGCAATGTCGGCACTTGAATGGGAGCTGCTCGTAGTCAAGCTCCTGAATATGTAACCACTCTGCTACCGTGAGCTTGATGGCTTCAGGCAGCCCGACTTCAAGGTCTACTTCGACACAAATGCGAGCGCAAGAATACTGATCCTTCCTTGGCGCCTGATCAATGTAATTCCCAAGGGCGTTGCCGATCGACTGCAGAGATCTCTGATTCCAGCAGTGGAGGGGGAGGTGGGGAAGTCTCACCCAGACAGGCACCGCCGTGGGCACATCCTGAGCGGGGTCGAAGTCTGGCGACCACTTGTTCAGATAGAGACCTCGAGGGCCCATAAAGTATGGCCCGTTTCGGAAGATCAAGCTTCTGTCTTCCACATTATCAAAGACGAAGACAAAAAAGCCTTTCCCCACGAAGTGACTCTTGATGTTCTCCTTTACCAGGGGAATCCAATTCCTATTCACCCAATCTTCGACAGCCTTCGGGGAGGGCCAAAGCCCAGTGAACTGGCCAATAAGGCCCCTCTCTGCCAGATTCAGGGCAGATCTGCATGTTTCCTCCACTGGCAAAGGTACCGTGGGAATGCTGGCCAGTTTCTTCACGAATTTCTGCTGGGAGCCTGAAGGGGGCCGATTGCCCAAGCCAGCAACGAGGGAAATGAAAGCAGCGAGCTCCGGGGAAGGAGGGGAGGCCGCAGGACCTCCGCCGGGATCCATGGTGGGGAGACGGGCGCCGACCAGGCGCAGCTAGGGCTGCAGCAGATCGAGCATGAGCGCGCGCGAGATATTAGGTAGACCCATTTGATAGATTAACTAGCTCACTAGTTCTTGAATTTCCAGATTTTAGAGTAGTAATTCTCTGTTATTTTTTATCACGTGTGAATATGGGTATTTTGGAGTGATTCCACTTGGAATGGAGACCTAAGACATCATAATTAATAAAAAAACTTGTCCCATCCCATTTGCAGTTGATTTACTTACTCATTCAGTGAGTTATTTCCAAAACAGACTTTCCTGTAGCAAAAACAGATTTTCCTGTAGCACTCTTGTAGCATGTGTAAACTCGACCAGATTTGCTCCCAAAGGTTGGTTTTTGTCTTTTAGACTTGAATCATGACCCCTAGGATCTAAATACATGAGTGATGAATAATAAACACCACTTAGGACATCTATTTTTGCAAATTAGATTAGGTATTTTTATTTGAATTCATGCTCTTAGGATCTCAATTACAAATTGTTGTTCTTTCCTAGGATTCATTTCTTTTCAAAGCAACACTTCCATTTATATAATTAGTTTAGTCTTTGATTTCATGACATTCCCTCCATTACATCATATCGACCCATTGTATGCTGCACACATAGTGTCGATACTCTTAAGTTTGTACGAACCCCGAGTTGATAGCCTTGGGAGTTGCAACATTCTTGTTGCAATACTCAAGCTCATCACTTTTTGGCACCGTTGTCGGGGAGGTGTCATAGTATGTATTGCTTTCTTCCCTAGTTAATTCATTTCTTTTCTTTCTGCAAAAAAAGGAAGAAGAATTCACTAGTCATATTTCATTTCAAAACAGAAAATTGCATTGCATTAGCATTCTTATTCAAAAAAATATTTAAAAATACTTCTCCAACACCAACCCCCTTATTTGATCCGTGGTGCAGTAAGAACCACATCACCATCCACTTTTTCAGGTAGAAGAAGAAGATGTGGCAGAAAAATGTAGAAGAAATGGATGGAGATGATGATAATAAAGAAGGTCCTCTTGGATTTTCCATTCAAGATACTAATGTTAATGTGCATATGAAGATGATCCCTCCATCTTTCCTTCCCAACTTCCATGGTATGAGGTCAGAGGATCCGAAAACCTCTCTCTTTGAATTTGAAATACTTTGTAGATCTTATGGCTACTTATCACACACTTAAAAATTGAGATTGTTTCCCGCAACATTGAAGATAAAACTCTTAAATGGTTCATGAGTCTAGGTACTAATTCAATAAGATCATGGAATGCTATGCAAAAAGAATTTCTAGAATAATACAAAGATCATGATCTTAAAGAAGAAATTTTTAGAATGAATCAATAAGAAAATGAGAGCCTTGAGGATCTAATAGAGAGGTTCATGTATAATGTTAATAGGGAAAAATTGCATCATTTAGGATTTGACACACTAAAAAACCTCTTACTTAGAACAATTAGGGATGAGTGGATTGATCTCCTTGAGCTCATGAGTGAAGGAGATGTATACCAATTGTCATTTGAATAAATTTGTGAAACATGCAAGTGCATATCAAAAGGAAGGGGAAGAATAAATAAATCAACATCAAGATCGGTAAGTCAAGCTAAACTTGGAAATTTTCTTGATAACTTTAAAACAGAAATTATTAGCAATCTAATCAAACAAGTAAAAATGTTAAGAATGCAATATGAGAAAAAAGAAGATGTTGATGTGTGTGTTGTCCATGTAGAATCATATTTCCCATAATTACCAAGGTTGAAGGAAGTTTACCAAGAGGACAATGGAGCAAGTCAATCACCAAAGAACTTATGTTATGTAGCTCTAAGAAGATCATGGCAACCTAGCCAACTTGATATGATGCAAGGACCTACTTCACAATTTCAAGCTTATTCACATCCATCTCAAAATAATTGGAACACACTCGCTCCTTGGCAATCTTGGCCATCCCAACCCCAAAACCAATCTTGGCAATAAGGTTGGCAAGGACCTTATGGGAAAATCCCACAATATCCTCAATATTTTCCTCAATATCCTTCATATGTAACTCCATGCTATCCCTACCATCTGTTAGGGTCCTATAATAATATGGTTCATAATTTTTGAATTGACTATGATTAATCTTGTAAATATGTACATACATTGCTTTCTGCAAGTTGTTTTCCCATATTTGAAAATAATAAAAAATGAAAAGAGGGTAAAATTCCTAAAAGAAAGATAAAAAAACTTTAAAAGAAAAGATAAAAAAAGAATAAAAATGGACTCCAAAAGAAAAAAGAGATAAGAATAAAACATGAAAGTGAGCAAGTCAAAATGCCACTACTATTTATTTTTACTGCAAAAATAAAGATTATGTGCATCTTGTCCAAAATGCCAGAATCCATGATGAGTTAAATAAGTTAATCTTAACTTTTCATGCTTTGAATTTCATGTTTTAGATCGAGAATAAAGATATGTTAAACAGTTTAAACTTGACAAATCAGTAGATAGTTAGAGAATAAATGAGGAGATCAACAGTTTAATCTGAGCCCTCATATGAAATAAGGTTAGAATTAGATAGTTTATGCTTTAAAAAGAAGAATGGATTTAGTGTTGCAAGCTTAAATGTACCCATGAAAATGAAGTAAAAAAATGTTCGAATAACTATGGGTAGGTAGAAAACAGTTGTTCAAGGCATGCAATAAAATATCATTTGGAAAATTACTAATTTCCCCTCCCCCACAATGTTTCAGTTTTCAAAACCTTCAGTTAAAAATGTTTAGAGCATTTCTCTGACATCTGTTGGAACCGAACCCAAGGCTTAATCACTGATTGGTAAAAAGTACTGCATTCCCTTCATAAAAGCTCATTTCCTCGATATATTCACCCTTTACCAAAAATACAATTCCTTTTCCTAAGTAAAACACATTTTTTTCTTAGAGGAAATAAAACCCCCCCTTAATTAATTTCATTTAATCCAAAATCACTCAAAAAACCCCATAAAATACAATTTATCCTAAGTTTAAGTTTAAATATTTTATGGAACAATCATTGTGCTCAAAAAGTTTATATTACACTTCACTTAGTTTATTTTTGTGCATTTCACTCTTTCATTTCATATTAACTCTAAAATAATGTATTAAATCCTTTTAAACTACTCCTTTCCGTATATATATTAATTCCTTTATTTTAAATATCCTAAAACCCACTATTTTAATGTTTAAACCTATGGTCTAAATACCCATGTGGTAAAATTTACCCCACCCATTCCCCAAAGGTTAAACACATTATATAACTCGCCTTCATAAAACATATGTAAATACCTTATTTGCTATGTAAATACACACCCCGCCTATCATATTAATAAATTGAATTATACGTTAAAAACTATGTTTTAAATGTATTATTTAAACCCCGACACATAAGATTTCTCGGGCCCCATGCTCCATGTACCAAGCAACTCCTTCATTTAATCTCCTCCGTTAGAATACCTCCTCCAGATCTAACGAACCAAATGCGATATCGCATTTTCAATAGCGATAACGTTAATCAATTTTTATTTTGCGAAATAGGCAGTTTTGTTATACTCTCTCCCCTCCACGCGGTGCTTTATTACTGGATCACATTCAATTCAATTAAACTGCTTACTGCCCTGAGCCCATGCGACAACCACTTATGGTTTTCTCCTTTCGGCGCCAAAACTACCCGTCTTCTTATTTGACCACCATTCAATGCAGATACTGTTTTAACCTAAAAACACTTTAAAACTTCATAACGCACAAAGTTAAGCCCTTTCTGCATTCTCTGTCCATTTTAAAATCTTCTCGACTGAAAAATCAAGCACTATACTCCATTTTTCGCCCAAAGAAACAGAAAAGCTATTGAAATCGTTGTAGAGACCTTCGAAAGCTTTCCAATCGACTTCCAAAAGACTTTAACAGCCATCAGAAAGCCTTTCCGACACATTATAAACCTTTTCAAGACCAAATACCTGCAAAAGCATGTATTCTTTGAAGAAAATTAACCTCCCTGTCATTTAAAAAAGAGTTTTTTGAGAAATTCGAACCTAGTGAAGCCTATTTTTCCCAAAGAAATACTTATATTTGCCTACAAAGAAAGAATCTGCTGTAAAACTCTGATAAAACCCCAGTTTTGATACTATATCTGGTTTTAAAGAAAAATTGAGTATACTTTAGCCTTTGCAGACCTTAAAAGAACTTCTAATCTATCCAGAAACCCTTTGCAAATACTCACAAACTTTCTGTGTCTGAATTAAACCATTTTAAGTCCAGTTTATTCAAAAAGAGCGGAAAACCCTGGTTCTACCTTTTCCCGAACCTGTAAAGAGTTTGAAGATCAGTTTTAAAGCTAAATTTGAAGGTTTAAACCAAAAGAAAGCCATTTTATGCCTATTACTATTCAAGAAACCCCTGTTAAAACCAAAAAAACCTTCTGTAAACAGTTTAAGCTTATAAAAGGGTACAAAAAAGTCTAAATACAGAGTTTCAAATATCCAGAAGGTCTAAAATGTTAAAATCAAACCCAACAATGGCTTCCAAAACCACTATTGTTGTAAACCCTCTACAACCTCTTGTTGTAGATGTGGAGCGTACAGCTCCAGCTGATATAGATTACAAGATAGATGATCTAGTGATAGAATTCAATCTCTTAGACCTCCACTGTTGGAGTCTTGAAAAATCATTAGATCAAGCAGATGAAGTCTAGATTTGGGAGTCAAATCTACCCAAGTATGTAGTTCCACATACTCATGAATGTACAGAAGTCATTAGGTTGTGTCAATCCTATTATTCACCTAAACAAAGAGCCATGGTTAATGCTAATAAAGAAATATTGTTTACCATTACTGTAGAGTCTATTAACCTAATGCTTCAGCTCAAACTAGATCCCAATGCAGTTTCATTATCCATAGAAGAACTCACAAAGCTCTATATTCAGTTAGATTTTCCTAAGAGGTTTCATATTTTCCAAAATTTCACCTGCCTATGTTGAAATCCCAAAGATAAACCCTCCTCATTCTACTTCCAAATTTCCTGAAGGGTCAAGGCATGTCATCTCTATGTTATCCTTTATCCTAGGTTATTTTACTGATGAGTATACAGATGAGTCAATTCTAGGTTTTCTATCCACTTTTGTGCCAGGTCAACCTCATTTTGTTATCTACAATTATGTTGAATACATAGCTGATAATATCCATGACCAGCTTGTGAAGTTTCCCACTGAAGGAGTTTTCAGATATTCATCATTCCTCTTTCATATGTTCCTTTATTTTCAAGTATATAAGTTCCCTATAAACCTTCAGAAATTGGATGTAGAAGGAAATCCTATATCAGTCATATTTTGGACATCTTTGATCAGGAAAGAATCAACATAATTCACCTATGTGGATTTTGTGGACTGTTTTGTTCATCCATTGATAAACATGTTAACAAACAGTGTACAACCAAGAATCAATGATGAGATAAAGAAAGTATTACAACTGTCAAAACAAAGTAAAACTGGAGATTGGTATCTTTACCAAAATCATACAGAGATCAAAGTTTTTGGGTCCAATATTTTACCCTATATTACCTAAGTATGTGCCCATGAGAGTGTTTGCCTTGGAGTATATTAGAAAAATACTAAATTCAGATTCTATTAACTTCTTAGCTGCAAAAAATAAGACTCAATTCAAGTTAAAGAATCAGGTAGGACCCTTCATTTGCAATCATAGAGATGCAGGTAGAGAGGCAACAAAACAGTTGCTGGAATACAAATTTGAAGAAAGTTTCTTATGGAATTATGATCCTCAGGGAATTCTAAGTAAAATGAGGGTAAAATGCAAATTGACCCCTTATATCCATGATAAAAGACCAGAGATTGAACAATTTTCTAATCAAGTAGAGTGGCTGGAAAATACCTTGGTAGAAGCAGTTAAACATGGTGATACTAGTCACACCTTGAAAACTGTAAATCAAGAAGATAAAGCTACTAAAAGAGTCAGAGAAGAATGAAACTACACTGCTGAAACACCAATTGAGACTAGGTTTAAACTCAGATATAATAAAAAGCCTAAGCTCAATCCAGTGAACAAGGAAAAAGAGACAATTGAGATTTTAGAAGACTCAAAACACAGATAAAAACATAGATGCTGCTACAGTCATTATAAATGAGCAGGAAAAGGATACTTCAGACACACAAATGGTTGAAAGACAACAAAACATGGAGGCATCATCATCGCAGCAATCAGAAAGTACAGGTTTGGATATCAAAGAGAAATACAAGGAAATCAAAGCTAAAAATGAAGAGTTAAATAATGAAATCTATTCCCAATATATAAAGCAAACTCCAGGAATTCAGAACAAATTATTATTAGCATTTGATTATACCAACAAGGAATTTCTTATGACAATGCTACAACCAACAATACCTAAGCCCACAACATTAGCAGACTACAAGAAGGTTGATCTTGAAGTACCTATTGATAGCATTCATCCATTAGATCAAATTGAGTTTCATAAGCAGAGTTCTGAAATAATTATTATAATATAACTAACAAGGAAATGAGAGCCCAAAAGCTTCAGAACAATATAACCAATTTGAGAGATTAAATCAGGATTGAGAAAGCTTCTTCTCTTATCAAGGACACTAGAATCAAGTTCTTAGAGGAATTGGTAATTGAAGTGGGTTATGACCCAGCAAATGTAAAGGCTACAGAAGAGATGATAAAGAAGAAAAATGCTGACATAGCAGCACTTAGAAAAAAATTGAAGCTTCCTCCAATAGAACATCCACAGACTAAAGAAATGCTGCAGGAAGCAAATCAGAAAGATGAGATGATGAGTCTCATTCTCCAAATGATAGCTCAAATTAAATAAATGGACAAGCTTGTCCAAGAGAAAGAAACAACTAAAACTCAGAGTGCTCCTCCCACCGTTATCCCTATGGTAACTACAACAGTTCCATCAAACTTAGTAGAGGAATTGGCACCAAAAACCCCATTGGCAATAGATGTGCTAGTGACATCTTCTACTACCTCAGCTACAGAATCATCTACATCAACAGTGCAGCCAACAGATGAAGCCAGCAAGCTCATCAAAGCCATGGAGGAAATGTCACTTCAAACCAATGAAATCAATAGGTTGAAGAAAATGATTGAAAATTTGGAAGACGCTAAGAAGCTGGCCCAAATTAATGCCAAAACTCAGGAACAAAGGGCTAATAGGTTGAATGTTGAGTTGAAGAACTTGCAAAAGGATTTAACCTTGAAAGAACCTATGTCCTATGTGAAGAATCAATTATGGAACAAAATCATTGAATCTATCAATGATGTTTGGCCATCAATACAGGTAATTTATGAGCAAAAGGATTTATTAAAGGAAGCTCAAGAGGAGATTCATAAAACAAAGGATGAACTAGGTGCCAAACCTGAAGAGACCCTAGAAATAATCAAATTTATCAACAGTAAGAACAAGAATTGGATGAGATAGAAATTAATGACAAAACAAAGACAATTCTTGAAATAAGAAAAGTAATTTCAAAGAAAAATTTGATGAAGCAGCTAGAAGAAAAGTGTAGAAACATGAACTAGCCATAACTAAATTTATGGTTAAATTTGAGATCTTAAGGCAAAAAGGTTTACCAAATATTCGTGTTCTTCATGATAAACTTATGCCATAAGAAGACTACAACAAAAATATCAGAGATTATACAAAAGAGTAGGGAAATAAAACAAAAGGACAAGGAATTCCTACAGGAAAGGTTCTACATAAAAGCTTTGAAGACCTGTTTTATCTACAACATGAAATAAAACATCTTTTTGTAGTAAAACCAACATTTGATAGATACATAGAGACAACTGAGAACTTTAGGAAGTTAAAAAAGGTCAAAATCCCTGATGAAGAATTTTGGGAAAAACTCACTGACTTGCTGTAAAAGACAGTTTTACAATAAAAGAGGAAAAAAGACAGTTTGTTGTTTTTACACAGTGAAAACAGAATTTACAGCAGTAAGACAGTTAAAACATTGGTTAAAGTGTATCATATGGTAAAGTTTATCAGATGAAAGAGTATCAGATAAGAAGATAACACTTCAAAATAGAGTAAAAGATCTTTGCCAGCATTAGAGACAACAAGGCAGCCAACTACACCTAATCCAAACAAACATTTCTATTTTATTTGGATAAATATGGCAAATTTCTAGTTGTTAAGTAGCTATAACTATATGATCTGAAAATGGTCTAGATAACTTGTATGTATTTCAAGAACCTACCACTCAGTTTTAATTAAAATGATCTAGCTTGTACTTGACAATTTTGCGAAATTATTTACTTGAAAGTGGTGTATGAATTTTTACTGTTTATGTGTCTTAACTTCATTTTTTCTTGCTGTAATTTTACATGTATGGAAAAAACATAATGCAAAAAATAATCATTCAAACACAACAACAATTTTAATCAAGGAGTTCACCCGAAATCTCGTGGGCTACATCTCCTTCGAGCTTGGTCATCATAACTCAGCTCTTTGGGATTATGGTAAGTTTTTTACAAGTAAATACTTAATTCCAATGAATAAAAAAATGATCCAAAGGACTGAAAATACCATAAATATCCCTCAGTTGGCTGTCTGAACTTTGTAAACAGCTTTAGGCTCTTATTGACACGATTCCTTCTGTCGGTGCAATAAGCTAATCTAAGCTTATAAATGGCACAAAATCCCTCAGAATTATATTTTTGTCACTGAAACCACTACTTCTATATCCAATACACATCAGACACAAAATACCAACTGATAAATTTCTCAAATTGAGCACTGCATTCCCAAAATAGGCTATCCTCCACGGTTTGCCCAAGGTTGCCCAGAACTTCACATCAAATTTTCAAGCTCTATAAGTTCTCAAAACATTCTGAAACCACTTCCATTGGTTCCAAAATGACTGAAATAGTCAAGATAGAGTTTCGATTCATCAAAAATGGCCTCCGACTGCTCCGGTTTTGCCTCAATCACCTATCGGCACCCCCTAGCACTAGGGTTAATGAAAAAGTCTCTGCTGAGTTTTAGACCTCTAAAATTACTTAACACTTGCTGAAACCTCTATTATTAGATTCAGAATGATTTTTTAAGTCAATAATGACCATTGTTTCACCACATATGGTCTAAAAAAACTCTTTCTAAGCACTGCACTGCTGTTGGCAAAAGCTAACAATAATGACCCCTGGAAATTTACTAAAGATTTTCAGCCTTCAAAAATTCTCTATAGGCTCTGCAAACCATCTCGTCAGATCCATAAAATCTAAATTATCCAATTTTGACTATTGGATCTCTGGAAAAGGACTCTAGCTCCCCTGGCTAGGCCTCAAATTGCTTCTGTTTCATGTTGGCCCTAATGGCTCCTTCATCTTCCCTGAAGCAAAATCTGCTGAATATCACCTCCATTTGACCTAAAACCTATCCCAAAGTGTTCAGAAGGTCAAAGAGACCCAAAATTGACCAAAATTTCATCCAATTTTTTTCAATAATGAGAGAGTTCTGACCAAAACAAATTTGCCCCAATTTCCTCCACTAAATGTGGGGCAACTGCTAGTTAACTCCATTAAAAGTGGAAGTTCGCCTAAATTTGGGAGCGCCTCCAGAATCTCCGCCATATTAAACTCTACTTAACTGAAGCTTAATTAAATATTAAACTTGATATTAGGCTCTTTAAGCGCTCTTAACATTAAGCTCCCACACTGGTCATATGATGAGGTCCCATGGGAGGAGGGCTGGCCCCTCTGTGCTCCACCGGACCCACTCGGCATTCAAAGTGCAATAAATTCTTCATACGATGTCCATTTTTTGAACCATTTACGGCGCCGGAATCAGGAAGACAAGACCTATGCAACCATCTTGGTTTCAACCCAATCCTGTAACTTTGAATTTTGAGCTAATCCTTATGTCCTTGATCCAGTTATGATCACTATATTTTTGTAAAAGATATTTTATTTCCTTAGAGAAATCCTATGAGCATTCTAAGATATTTTGTAGACATTTTTATATAAATACTTCATATTTTGAAGTATTATTGTGGAATAAATTGCTGAGGATCTCTATAGTCAATATTTCTGTATCTGAAGGCTTTTTGTAGCAATTTCAAGTAGCAGACTGGATCAAATCATAAAGCATCATATTTCATGATTCATGAGATGAGCCATTGAAGTGAAGTAATTTCTACTGTCATTTTTTATCTTCTTATATTTTACATGCATCCATATATGTGTTCTAAATTTGAATGATAAACTAGGAATATTATTACAGGATTTGTTAAAAGCACCCTGTCTTTAACTATTTATCATTTCTATATTTTGTGCCGATTTCCAGAGTAGGGAACCCTTAATTTTTCCCTCTTTCGAATGACCTCTATCTTCTCCTTCCTTATCTGGATCAAAGAATTCTTTATTGCTCACCAATCAGCCTTCCAAGATCTTCAATGATTTGTCTATCTTGCCCTGAAAATATTTGACTTTTGACCTTGATCCTAGTCCTGTCTACTTGACATTTGACTCCTTTGTCCAATGGACAAACAGATCTATCATTATCCATCTCATTAAGTGATTTTTCCCACCAACCAAAACCAAATCTTAAAACCAATTTGCACATCATAACTAGCCTAATATCATATATTTAAAAACAAAGTTAAATCTTATAGAGAGAGCCCTCTCTGAACCCTAGGAAGGCTAGATCCTAGAGTTTAAAAGTAGGCTTGTGGTTACCTCTAATGTTCTTTAAACTATAAATCAAAATCTCACGACTTTGAGAATTATTAAAGTGATAACACCATCCACCTCCACCACAACCACAACCTCAACCACATCCATCTCATAGATACACTCCCACTTAACTACCTGTACCACCATTCCCAAATCCATACATTTCCAAACATCTCCTCTTGATCTAAATGGTATCCATCTTAGCTCAGGAAGACTATTGCAAAAAAAAGATTCTCTTAATGTCATTGAAGGACAACGTTGAGAAGAAGAATATTAAAGTGAGGAGATCAAATAATCAGGGGATGCACTTGATGAAGAGAAGACACCAGAATCAAATATTGAGAAAGTTCTCTCATGTTTACCATCATTTCCTCCATGTGTTCAAAATAATAATAAAAAAAGAGAGGAAGATTTGAATTTCATGGTAGAAGAAGACATGAAGAATGTTCCCAATGAGTAAGCAAACCAAGGGCATCAAAGCTATATTGAAATATGGTTCCAGACAATCATTAAGTTGCAACAACACATTCTTCTTCAACAATACTTGATACAATCTCAGTCAAAGAAATTCATCTCTCATAATCAGGTACATGTCAAAGCATGTATTTCAAGTGTACACATGATTTTATCTGTCATCTTGATGAGCACATGACTCCATTTGAAGTATTCCTATACTTGAAGGATATTTTGTTTTTTCAAGTAGAGTAGGATAGAAAAAATTAAAAAAAGGAAAAATATTAAAATCTCAGGTGAAAACCACTTTTGAGGTGCTTGAGAATGGCTCACTGATTGAAAACGTCCATGAAGAGGTCAATGGGTTGGAAAAAAGAGAAAATAAAAGAAAAATAAAAGATCCTAGGTGAAAACCTCCTTTGAGGCGCCTAGGTAGACCTACTAGTTGAAAACCTCAATGAGGCAGCTAGTAGGCCTAAAGAAAAAAAGAAAAAAATTGAAAAAAAATGAAAAGAAAACAAATGTATTTGCTCCATATATCTCTCTCTAAGGACTGCAGGTGCTCTCCAACCTTTGCAAGCAGAAAAAAAATAAGTTGGCACAAAAATAAAAATTTGGTCAAAACCCTAGTCAAAGGAAGTCAAACTTGGACTTCCTCCTCCTTTTTTGATATGCTCCAAAAGGACCAAGGTCATGCCAATCCATAACCCTCATCCATTTCCAACATCCACCCATCATTTCTAAGCTTTTCTCATTCATTTTCCTCGCTATCCTAAAATGCTACGGGAAACTCCTAGTTTTTAGCAGAAAATTGTTTTTATTATATCTAAAAAATAGTGCATCCATTTTCTGACCTGTTTCATGGGGAGATGCATATATATGATGGTAACATGCTCAAGAAATTTCAGCACATTCCGGTTCACGGTTTGTGAGAAATCGACCTCCATCACCTACAACCAATTTTATTTTTATTCGAGATTCATGTACCCAATGGTGGCGATTTTTTATGAGGAGGTGTATAAGAATGATGGTAACATTCTCAAAACATTTCAGGTCAATAAAGTCAACTGTTTGAGAGATATGGCTAAAAATATTTTTCTACAAGGGGCTGTCCTGAACTGCTACAAGAAACTCTGTAATTGCTACATGAAGTTACTTCAAGCTACATGCAAGTGGATAGAGGAAAAAAATAGTCAAAAATGGTCTTGATGTGTAAAAAATAAATTAGGAGAGTCTTCCCATCATTTCCTGTTACATTCTCATCACTCCTCCATCTTGAGCACAATGATTTTTCACTCAAACCCTACACTTTGTCACTTTTGTAATATATATATATTTTTTCCTGCAAAAACACAGATTACCTTCACATCATTCTTCCAAGACCACACTACTCCTTCTTAGCCTTACCACACTCTCCCTCATCACCCCATGCATATTGGAAATCAAACAAATACAAAGAAGACCTTTTACAAGAAGGAAACATGTTCCTCTAGCAAACCTGCGTAATCACCAGAAAGCATTATAAGTGGTTTTATCAATAATCCAAGAAGATATGAAAATTTGTGAGGTGAATATGAAGAGCCTATATCACTCCAAGGAGGAATTTCACCAGCAGTAGCAACCTAGACATCAAAGAGGCACCTACAAACATACAACAAAAGGTATTAGTAAAGCATGCAAACATAAAGTCAATCATCAACTTCAACACTCACATCATGAGCATCTCAGCAACAACATTTAAGTAAGGGATGTGAAGCAACAACAACAACACAAAAAGACACCCTAGAATACCTACAGATTCAAGGCTATCAACAATAGTACCTCCAACAGATTATCACATGCAGCTTCAGTAGCAGCTTCAGAACGACCAAAGACAACTTCAACAATCATATCAACAACTTCAATATCACCCGCAAAAACAGATCAAGGGTAAGGCTCAAGTATGAAATAATCTAAACCTTTCTTTGAATCTATTCTAGATTAAAAAACATTAAAAGTGTGAGAAGGAAAGTTTTCTATAGCTAAAATCAGTAGTAAAGCAGCCTCAACGTTATCTCGTAATTAACTCCACTTTTCCACAAAGACACACACACATGTGGGAGAGAAACAAGACAAAGGTAAAGAGGACTTGATAAAGTGGGTAGTAAGCAGTTAGTTGTGATGGAAGACAAGGAGTTCCAAGGGGTAATTGAGGGCGAACTTAGTTAATAGAAAAATAAATCTTAGTTTATTTTTCATGCAATAAAAAAAACAGAAAAAAAATTGAAAAAAGAGAAAAAAAATGAAAAAGAGAAGAAGAAAAAAATTGAAAAAAGAAAAAATAAAAAGTGGACCCACCACCTCTTGGCATGTGAAATAAAATTGCTATAGGTGAAATAGGGCTGCTACATGCACAAACAAATTTGCTACAGGGAAAAAAAATGACAAATTTTGTTGATTAAAGGTGGTTTTCCTCCTCTCTTCTCCCTCTCCTCTGCTTACACTCCATGGTCAAATCCAACATGTACCCATTCACTCATTTCACCCTTCAAGTAGGCAGAAAAATCCATTTTTACTCATGACTGGAATTGCTACGAGAAAGTCCTAGCAGCTACAGGATTCCTGTAGCACTACAAGAAACCCTGTAAATGTTATAGGAAACTTAACAAGGAAAATAGCTCTATCAAAGGTTCCTAAACTTAAAAAAAAACATGATAATTTATTTTTTGCCTATACCTACCACTCCTAACCCTCACTTCACTCCACACACAATGATTCACCCCCTAAACCCTATGTGGTGCCACTAGCAGCTAGATCACCTATGCCTTGGCATGGGACCTCTCCCCTTACCTCTCCATCACTCCATCCCTAACCTCCATAACATTTCCCTTCATCTCTAAGCAATCTGGAGCCTTAAGAAGTAGAGAGAATACTATTACAAGAAGTTGAAAAGTTTCCTGTAAAATTTTGTATAGGCACAACAAGGTTAAAATATGAGGATAAGTTGATGAAGATGGCTTCAAAGGACCACTAGTGGACTCTAGGAGGATGAACACATCAGCAAAGACACCTGAGGACCTCCATGCAGTGCCTGAAAGAAGATTAGCAGGAGGAGCAACACATGGACCAAAAAACAGAGAATGAAATAGGTTAGCATACATGAAGAACCACAAGGCAAGGAGGATGAATAGGTTGCTTAGAGGATGAACAAAATTTTCAGTATGGGGGTACGATGGGCCTCTAAATTAGACATAAATTAAGGCCCATATAACCTTTCTTAGGCACATAAAAGATATATTAAATATCTCCTTCTACACTTAATAATGTTTTTTTATGCTTTAATATATTCTTAGGAATCTTTAGAGATAATTGCATATTTGTGCGTAATATTATTTATTTTTGAAGGATATTGTGAGAATATTGGGCATATTATGAAGATTTGGAGAAGGAGATAATTTAGGGACTCTCTCCCTACTACTGGAGGATCAATATTGGAGAATAAATGAACAAAATATCATGAAATAATTGAGAATTCTGGAGATATTTTGGAACTCCGACGATTGAGAAAATCTAGGAATGTGTTCCCTTCCATTTACTGAAAACTCCTAGTGTTGAGAACCAGATCCACTATTTGAGGGATTTTGGAGGGGAAAACTTCCTCCTTTCAAGGAGAATGCTTCATCATCATTTTGTATAAGTACTAATTCGAATTGGCCTCTATGGGCATGTATTGTTTAGTCTTATTATGGAGAAAACTTTTTTTCTGGCAGATCCACTTTATTTTCTTGTAGGGATGTACTTGGAATGATTCAATAATGAAGATTGGTACCATTTTTGTTGAAAAGTCAACAAGACATGTGTGTCTAATTTATTTTTCCCTTAATTAAATTGGACAATAAATTGTAATCTTATCTCATAATCACTTGTAATAGTTAACTGAGTGTGATAAACTCAGTTATCTCATGGAATTCGAGTTGAGGGTGGTTGGTGAGGCATGCAGAGTGATTCTATTAGTTTTTGAGTCCATGTTTCAGTTAGTGCATTAGTTTAATGCACGAGAAATTAGTTAACTCAATTAATTGAGTTAAAATTAGTTTAAATATTTGTAACTGTTTGTTGCACTAGTGAGAGGTCAAGTGAATTAAATCAGATTTAATTCACATGCAGTGATCTCTCAAGTAACTGATGATTTACTATTAATAGCTGCATGCATGTCAGTTCTGATGAAGACCCAGTTGAAACAAAGGTTAAAGGGATGTTAACTATCAGTTGTATTATTAACAAACGAATTTCATGCAGTAATACACCCGTAGTATTTCCCGTGATAATTGCATAGTTTTGGAATGATGAAATTCCAAAAGAATAGGGATTTAATTCCACATGAATTGCACAAGGCACATAGGCTGAGCATAGGCTGAAAATTGGCTAAGTGTTGGTTGATTTTGTCTGGATCAGTGTGAGACAATTGTGGGAGTGCAACAAACTCTTTTGATAAGAGTGCATTTTAATTGTTTTATGTTTCCTTGGTGAATATACAATAGAAGATAAAGGGGTTTTGAGCAGCAAGCTTTCCCTAGAAAAATATCTATGTTGTGGTTTGATTTGCTTCTTTCTTTTACTTGTTGTGATTGGCGATCATGTTTATTTTCAACAATTAATCTGTAGAAGGATTCAATATCTTGCTTTAGCATATCAAATGATCAGATTGAATCCATGGGTATACATATTGTTTGTATAATTTATACATGGTATCAGAGCGCAGGAAATCACTATAGTGGAGAAGAAATTGAGTTTGTGCTGAATAGCATTCGAATTTGAAAAAATATTCTTTGGTGCGACAGGTAGATCAAGATGGATTTCAATGGCTTAAGATTGGAATATGAACTCGAGGGAAGTTCTAATTATATTACATGGAAAGACAGAATGGATGCAGTTCTGGAGGACAACGGGTTGAAATAATTCATTGAAAATGACATTCCCAAGCCCGCAGCAGCAGACACCGCTCTTCTTGATGCTTGGTAAAAGAAGGTTGCAAATGCGAGGAGGTTCTTACTAGAGGGAGTTCGAGACCACATTGTCTCGAGTCTCCATAGAAAAGTGACTCCATATGCGATGTGGAAGGCTTTGACAGATCTGTTCAGAGTAGCAGTGACTGCAGAAAATTAGCACTGAAGGACAAGCTCAGGAAAATCAAAATGGAGAAAGGTGACACTATTCTGAAATATTAACCAAGTTCATCCAATGTCAAGATGAGCTTGGGAGTCTTGGAATTACTATAGTGGATGATGACTTGGTGAGCCTAGATCTTCTAGGCCTTCCCAAGGGTTGGCATAGTTATCAGGTCTCTATTAATGGGAGGGAGAAGCTACTAGATTGGGAGCGACTTTGGTCAGATTTGGTACAAGAAGAATTCAGGTGGAATACTAGGGATAGATCCTCATCCAAGATAGATGATGAGGAAAATTGCGCCTTGGGTGGTAAGGTAAAGAAGGGGAAGGGAAAGAAATATTATTCCAAATCTGAGACCGACAAAGAAGGAAAGAGGCGTGACATGTCCAACGTGAAATTTTTTCATTGTCATGAACATGGAAATTATGCTAATAATTGTCCACAAAAGAAGAAGAAGAACAAGAAGGCTTTAGGACCTACAGTGGGTGAGTCTTTGGCCTCGAAATTTGAGTTGGACTTCTCACTTATCACATGCATGGTGTCTAGTGCGATGGGATCAGTGTGGTACTTGGATAGTGGTGCATATTTCCACTTGACAGGAGACAAAGAAGTTTTTAGTATCTTGGAGGAGAAGGATCTCTAGATGCATATCGAAATGGGTTATGACGGGAGGTATAGCACTACTAGGATTGGTACAGTTACTTTCCAAAGACAGTCAGGTAAACCATTCTTATTAAAATAAGTAATGCATGTACCAGGCTTGAAAAAGAATTTAGTTTCAGTTGCTATGTTGGAGGATAGAGGATATGATGTGTTTTTCAGTGAAGGGAAATCATTCCTTCATTAAAAAGCCACAGGAAAAATAAAGAAGATTGGGATTCGTGTGAAGAATCTCTACAAACTTGATGTAGATGGTTGCGCAACATTGATGTGTAAAGCAGACAAAGTGGTGAGGTGGGATGAGGGTGAGTTATGGCACAGGAGATTGGGCCATCTACACCATGGTGCTTTGAAGGTCATGCAGTAGATTTCTACGGGGCTTCCAAAGGGTACTCTTGCGCAAATAGACACATGCATGGGATGTACCATGGGGAAGTATGCAAAGGCCACTTTTCACGAGAAGGAGAACCGAGCAGCGGAAATCCTTGAGAGAGTTCACTCAGATGTGTGTGGGCGATTGTCTATAGCTTCGACAACAAAGCATAGGTATTATGTGGTTTTTGTTGATGATTTTTCTAGAAAGTGTTGGATCTACTTCATGCAGAAGAAATATTAGACGTTCTCAAAATTTTGTGAGTTCAAAGCACTGGTTGAGAAAGATATGGGGAAGCATGTGAAGGCTCTGAGGAGAGACAATGGTGGTGAGTACATCTCCAATGAATTCAAGAAATTATGTAGCAAAGAATGAATTCAGGGAGATTTGATTGCACCTCATAACCCACAACAAAATGGGGTTTCAGAAAGAAAGAACAGAACAATTGTGGGTGCGAAACGAGTGATGTTACATTATCAGGGCCTATCGTTGCATCTATGGGAAGAGGCATGCAACACAACGGTATTTGTGCATGAGTACAATAGATGAGGCTTTTTCTAGTAAGAAATATGATGTTTCATATTTTAAATTTTTTGGCTCAAATGTCTATTGCCATGTGACCAAAGATTCCAGAAAGAAGCTAGAACCAACATCTGAGATTGGGATATTTGTGGGGTGCACTAATACTCCCCCAACTATCGGGTGTATTTTCCAAACAACAGAATGACTGTTGTGAGACTGGATATAAAATTTGATGAGGAGAAAGACATGCGATTGTCCCTTGAGAGGGACACTGATTTGCATGCAAATGAAGAACTCTTGGTTCCAAAGGATGAACCTCAAGATGTGGAGCAACCACATGCAGAGGATCACGGAGTGGAAGAAACCACTCATGCAGAGCCATACACCAAACATTGTAGGATGCGCACCACCTAGCTAATATATTGAGACTTGATGCAACAGAACATGTAGGAGCACCTACATCACTAGGAAGACAAAGATAGTTTCCAGACAGGTTTACTGGATACATGGCTCTTATGAGCAAGTGTATTGTGACGAAACCATCCTACTTTAAGGAAGTAGTGCAGCAACCAATTTTGGTTGATGCCATGGTTGAGGAGTATGACTCCATCATTAGGAACAGTTCATGGGAAGTTGTCCCAAGACTAGTCGGAAAATCAATGGTTGGATTTAGATGGATCTATAAGGTGAAGCAGGCATCATACGAGAGTGTGGAGAAGTACAAGGATAGATTTTTAGCCCCGAGATTCTCACAAGTTGAGGGGATTGATTATGAGGATACTTTTGCACCAGGTGCGAGGTACTCATCGATTAGATCCATCCTTGTACACTTAGCACAGATGGGGTGGAAGATACATCAGATGGATGTGAAGACTGCATTTCTCAATGGAGTTATTGAGGAAGAAGTGTACATTAATCAGCCAGAAGGTTTTGAGAGCTTTGACAGTGAGTCACATGTGTGCAGACTGAAGAGAGCATTGTATGGGATGAAGCAAGCACCTCGTGCTTGGTACACCAGGATTGACAACTATTTCACCGGGTTGGGCTTCACGAAGAGTGAAGCGGATGCAAACCTGTACCAGATTGTGGTTGATGGTAAGCTTTTGATTATCGTACTTTATGTTTATGATCTTATTTTTAAAGGTGATGAGCAACTCATAACTTCTTGCAAAGAGGATCTTGCAAGAGAGTTTGAGATGAAGGACATGGGACTCCTTCACTATTTCCTTGGTTTGGAGATATGGCAGCGTGATGGGGAGCTATTTGTTTCTCAAAGCAAGTATGCCAAAGAGATTATGAGAAAGTTCCACATTGAGAGCTATAAACCCATGGAGACTCCTCTTGCAGGAAAATGGAGGAAGGAGGATGCTACTTCAAGTGAGGTAGTGGAAACTACTATTTACAGGAAGCTTGTGGGTTCACTCATGTACTTGGTGTACACATGACCAGACATTTTCTATGCAGTTAACCAGCCGAGTCAATCTATGGTTAAGCCGACCAAGATCTTTTGGAAGGAGGGGAAGCATCTCTTGAGATATCTCAAGGGGACTACAAAGTATAGATTATGGTATAGACAGACAGAGGGAGTGAAGCTTCAAGGCTTCACCAATGCAGATTGGGCCGACAGTCAATCAGATAGAAAGAGCACATCAGGTGGTATCTTTTGCATAGGATCGACAACAGTTTCTTGGTACAATAGGAAGTAGAGATCAATTGCACACAATTCAGCCAAGGCAGAGTACATGGAAGCCAATCAGGCTACATGTGAGGCCATCTGGATGAGTAAGATTCTTGTTGGTTTGTTTGGTTGTCAGATGGATCCGACGATGATACATTATGATAACCAGAGTTGCATAAAACTATCGGTTAATACAAAATTTTCTATGATGGGTTCAAGCATATAGAAATCTGATACCACCATCTCAGAGATTATTTCCAGAGACACATTATGTAACTTTAATATATTCCCACGAAGGATCAGGATGCAGATATTTTGACGAAGGGGCTCGCCAAGAGAAAATTCGAATACCATAGAGGCCGGATCGAGGTAGTTGATAATCCCCTTCTTGTTGAGAGGGAGTGTTGAAAAGCCAACAAGAAATGTGTGTCTAATTTGATTTTCCCTTAATTAAATTGGACAAGAAATTGTAATCTTATCTCATAATCACTTGTAATAGTTAACTGAGTGTGATAAACTCAGTTAGATCATGGAATTCGAGTTGAGGGTGGTTGGTGAGACATGTAGAGTGATTCTATTAGTTTTTAAGTCCAAGTTGCAATTATTGCATTAGTTTAATGCATGAGAAATTAGTTAACTCAATTAATTGAGTTAAAATCAGTAACTAGTTGTAACTGTTTGTTGCACTGACGAGAGGTCAAGTGAATTAAATTAGATTTAATTTGCATCGAATGATCTATCAAGTAACTGATGATTTATTGTTAATAGCTGCATGCATGTCAGTTATGATGAAGACCCAGTTGAGACAAAGGTTAAATGGATGTTAACTATCAATTGTATTATTAACAAAATTTTTTCATGCAGTAATACGCCCATAGGATTTCCCATGAGCATTGCACAGTTTTGGAAGGTTGAAATTCTAAAATAATAGGGATTGCAGTCCACATGAATTGCACAAGCAAGGTAGGTTGAGCAGAGGCTAAAAATTGGCTAAGTGTTGGTCAATTTTCTCTGGATCAGTGTGAGACAATTGTGAGAGTGCATCAGACTCTTGTGAGAAGAGTGCATTGTAATTGTTTCATGATTCCTTGGTGAATATGCAATAGAAGATAGAGGGGTTTTGAGAAGCAAGATTTCCCCGGGAAAATAACTGTGTTGTTGTTTGATTTGATTCTTTATTTTACTTGTGATTGGATATCGTGTTTATTTTCTGCAATTAATCTGTATAAGGATTCAATATCTTGCCTTAACATATCACATGATCGGATTGAATAGATTGGTATACATATTGTTTGTATAATTTCTAAAATTTTTAGCTTCTAAGGCTTGGTTTCTTCCATTAGACATTGAGCCTCCTTGGGCTTGGCCATCCCAGGAGCCTCAAAGGCCTCTTGCACAATTTATTTATGTTCTTTTCACTTCTTATTCACATACATCTCTTATTTCTGTATTTAGTATTGTTTCTTTTCTTGATGTAGGATTGAGTTAAATGATTTAAGTGAGTTATTTTGCAGGTTGTTTACAGGTTCAAAAAAATTATTCATCCTTAGAATAACTTTTTAAGGTCACCTTAATCACTAAGCTACTTGAATTTGGTTACTAGTTCACGAATATAATATTTCTGGAAATGCCTTGTAGCGAAATAGTAGTAAATTTATGCTATTTTTTAGGGGTTAATGAGATCCATTTAAATTTATTCCACTCATATTAGGTCATAATAATGTTAAATTTAATAAAAATATTTACCCCATTTCATTTTCACTTGATTAGTTTAGGTATTTGATATATTAACTGGCTCACTAGTTCTTGAATTTATACATTTTAGAGTAGTAATTTTACGTTATTTTTTAGCACATGTGAACAAGGGTATTTTGGAGTGATTCCAGTTGGAATGGAGATCTAAGACATCATACTTAATACATTTTTTTTTCCCATCCCATTTTCATTTGATTTACTTAGTCATTCGATGAGTTATTTCCAAAAAAAACTTTCTTGTAGCACTCTTGTAGCATGTGTAAACTCGAACATATTTGCTCCCAAAGGTTGGTTTTTGTCTATTAGGCTTGAATCATGACCCCTAGGATCTAAATACATGATTGAGGAAGAATAAAAACCACTTAGGACATCCATTTTCGTAAATTAGATGAGGTATTTTTGTTTGAATTCATGCTCTTAGGATTTCAATTACAAATTGTTATTCTTTCCTAGGATTAATTTATTTTCGAAGCAATGTTATAGCATCATTTATAACCTCTATATACTTGATGACTTATGCATAGGCCTTGGGCACCCCTTCCATTCAGAGTTATTCATACTTCTAAAAAAAAAAAAAAATTAAAATCCATATGTGACTCTTCCTAGTTTTTTCCATGTGCACACGCGGGTCCATCCATAGCTGACCTGCATATGCCATTTAAAATATTAAAAAATATAAAATTTCCCTATTATTGAGGTGGGTTTTACGATTTTTCCTGTAACTTAACTACCCCAACCCGTGGCCTAACTTTTCCCCAACTGAAAAAACTAATTTGAGGAAGTATAAATACCCCTAAAGGGGATGACCTAAGAGGAGAGAGAATATTATTGATATTATAGCCTGTTATAGCCCTGATCAAGTATGATATTTCCCCTGTGCCTCCTGCACTTCCCAGGTTTTTCAAGAAAACATTGTTTCCTTATGATGATCACCCTCATTTTATGTGACATCCTTTGTGCACCATTTATGGAAGAAGCTTTGTGAGGCTAGGGCTGGACAAATCCGGAGGACTGCTTTGCTCAAGGCCATGGTAGATCTCAAGTTATTTCTCCACTGTTATTTTCTATACATGTTATCAATAAAAGAAGTACCATCCCGTTCCTGATTTTCATGTGTTATATGTCTCTTATGCATGCTTAATAATCTTGAATAATTTATTTCATGTTATCTTTATGAGATCATGTATGCTAATTTGCTAACATCTAGGACATATATGCTGCACAACTAGGTTTTGTGCTTGTTCTTCACTTATTTGCAGGTTCTGGAGCACGAAGAGTTGTAGGGGGTTTGAACCCTACGAGATCTACTACAAACAAAGGATAAATGAGTAATATCTACAATCCTCACTTTCTAGTTTAAAGCATAGAAGTTGGTTATTTGAGTCTTTCTTGTGATGACATGCCCCTGCTCTGTGAGGTTTATCAACACAGGACCTTAGGTTAACTTTTCCAGTAAAAAAACTGGCAACTCCACTGGAGATTAAATCTGTTTAATTCCTAGTTCGTGTTGTTTTATTTGTCTTGTAGGTTCCCTGATAGATTAATCATATTTGCAGTCTAGTTTTTCCAAAAAGACAGAAGCCCTGATTTCTTGATCAGGCCTAAGTCTTTATTTTTTTCCTTATTTATGTTTATATACACTACTTTGGCTGTAAACAATCAGGTATGCCCTCTGTTTTTTCCAAAAGAACTCGCGTATACACATATTTCATTGGTTACAGTTGCGTATTCCTGCGTGTTGCACACAACAAACCCGCTTATGCTTAGGAAAATTTGAAAATATGAATTTTGAGGCCCTGCAAGCCTTTCCAGTATGTGGTTGGCCACTCTTGTGGTACCTTTTAGGTGTCTAGACTGTGTTTATTGTGACTGTATTTCAGTTTTTCTCTTGTTCTTTTGAAGACCTAGTCATTTTATGGGTTTGCCTGTTTTGTGAAGTTACAATTGCGGCTGTAGCACCAAGACCTCTTCCTGGAGGTCTTGGATATTCTGACCATTTAGAACAGTGAGCCTCTACTTGTTTGCTCATCTTGGCCTTATGCATTGCTTCACTTTTGGTTTTTGCCTCTTTTGACTTCTTTGGTTTTCTTGACTTCTTGGAACTAGCCTTTTAGCGAATCTTGAAGTGACATTTTCTTGGTTTTTTGAGTTTTTGTCCACTGGAAGTGTATGCTAATGTTCTGAATTAGTTTAATGGGTCTTTTGATTCTTATTGCTTGTTTGAGTCCCGCTACAAAAGTATCATAGTTGGATTATTCATTTTGAAGTCTCTTTGTGACTCATTTTCTTGATTCTGGTTCTTGAGTAGTTGTATGCTTGTCTTTTTGAAATATTTTTGTTTCCCTTAAAAGTGAAAAGCCAAAAAAAATTTCTTGTTTTCCGTTGCTTTTACTTTGGTTTCCTTTTTTCAGTTTTCATACATTTTGGAGCAGTTTGTTAGTTTCTTGTTTTTGGTTCATTGGCTTGGTCTTGAAAGGAGTTTTTTTCTAGATTTATTTCTCTTCTATATCAGGTGTATTTTGGAATTTTGTATGCAAAGGAGTTTTTGTTGGGACTTTCCTTTCTTGTCTGTCAAAAGTGATTGAACCAATTCTCCTTAGAAACTCTTTTTTCTTCCTTAGTTAGTAATCCTAGAATTTGCATAGCATTGGTAGTTTTTGCATTAGTTACACTGAAGCATTTTAGTCTTTTTGATAGTTCTCTGAAGTGTGTGAAGAGTGAATAACTGAAAATAATTTCTTTTTCTTATTTAGTTTCATAGAACCCATTTAGAAATATATTTTCATCAAAATAAAAACATTGCATTTGCATGTAGTAGGTTTTCATTGATTTCTTTTGCGTCGATAAACACCATCAATTTCACTTCCGTAAACCTTTGACTTAAGTAATAGCCACTTAAAATCAAGCGCTATAATTAAAATGAACTAGAAGTTTCTGTATTTGTCGTTAATCTTACACCAACTAGCTAGGTCATAGGTCCTTGGAATAGGTGAGTGGAGAGTTAACTCTCCAAGGGCAGTCAAAACTGTTAAACATAGAAAGTTTATTAATGAGCGAAATCCAATTGTGTTAAGTGGATGTAATATTACTAAATTAGCATGTATGGTAATTGGAATATTGATTTTTGGTTTCTTCACCTAGTAGATGAATAAATGGGGGAGGAGACCCATACTTAACTTAATCAGCATAAAACCCTCTTGGCATGGAAGAGGATCACTTTGGTAGCTAGATTTCACACCCTCATGTGTGTATAGGGATTTTTTGCATGTAGACACAGACAGGTTTGACCAAGTCAGCAACATGCATGAAGAGGAGTGGATCACTTATGAAATAGATCAATGTGAACAACGATCAGCTTAGACAGACATATGGAAGCTGTATTGAAGGCACTTGAGTGTGAACAGGGATGAAGCAGGTTGAAGAGGTCAACCTTGACCAAATCAAACAACGCTGTTAAAGGAGAGTGGCCTTAATGGAGACACAACGCAATTTTTGAGGGAGATTAATCATGTGCATGTGGAAACCCTAATGGGTGGGACCCAAGGCGAGAAGGTTCACATATCTTATAAGGAAGAGGAAGGTAGCCATTTTGGGTTAGCTTGTTGATTATTAATTTTGGTATGCATGACTATCTGGCATCCTCTTGCTGTTTAGCAGAGCTGTAGTGCTGTTTATCACAAGGCATTCCTATTTAGGAATTCCTTCTCCACTCAGGAGAGGCCTCTTGAGGGAGATTTCACTTCAGTTTTCCACATTCAGGCTTGAGGCCAAGCATCCTCCTTTAGCCACAACGTTATTTCTGTAGAGCATAACGTTGTGTTGCAGTGTGTTGTAGTGGAAGGATCACAAAACCACCTTATGAGCTTATCTTTCAGAGGAGGGAGCTTCCCTTTCTTTGCAAGATATGTAAGGAAGATACCTGGGCATATTTTACATCTTGGCACTTGGCCAAAGCAATCTCCATCTCCTACAGCGCAGTCCTTGGCAGGAACTGCATCATTTTACTCAGTGTTGTAGCAGCAGGGTCAAGACCCTTGTTTGTGAGCTTGTTCCTTAGAGGAAGGGCCAACCCTTCTCCCGGAAGGATTGTATAAAACATCTTCTCATGTTATTGTATTATTTAGCTACATATTTGTAGAGCTGTAGTATAACTACGTTGTTTCAGACCAATTTTGCAGATCTACTCTTGTGTTATCACACTCCAAATTTTCAAAATCTCATACTTGAAAATCAGTCATAATTCTCTTTCAAATTGCTTAGGTTGCAAGATACTATAAAATGATATGTTTTATGGTGTATTTAAGTTTATAAAACTTTGGATAAGGTCTTAGAAATGATTCCAAGTCACATTGGAGAAGTGTGTTTTGAGTAGACTCTTTGAAATTATCATAAGTCCGAAAGTTTTCCATTTGTCACCAAACTGTATGAGTCCGCAACAAATATAACACGAAATTAACAGAATTTGCTACGGAAACACCTAGTAGTTCTGTAGCAAAACTAACACTTGTCAAATGAAACGTGCTACGAAAATATCTACCAGTATTTAACGGTTTAAAGAGTAATGATGAATGGTTAAGTGTTTGAGAATTTCAAGGACCTACTACTAGACTTAAGCCATCATTTAAAAGTCATACACTTTCTCATATCACTCATCTTTTGTCTTACGCTCTCTCATTCCACTTTTGAATTTATGTCTCATACTTTTTGTTTTGTTTTTCTGCACTTATCATTTGCTACCAAAGCATCTCTCTGTCAAGAAGATCCCCAGTAGAAACCCTTGCTGTATATTAACTTATCTCCATTTAGCTGCTCTCTGTCATCAAGTATTTTCTCCCAAACAGGTGTAAAGTTATATGGAAGGCCACCACTGCACCTTACAGGAAATGGCTACAGCTACTCCCAAGAAGGTTTATAAAGGAGGTTTTCCATTCCTCTATGAACCTACAGCTCCAGACTTGGTTTTAGGAGATGAACATTTCACCGAGTTATTTACAAAGGCAGGGTGTATTCAATTCTTTCAGAAACTGCAAAGGCATCATCAACAGGTATCACGAGACTTTGTGGCAAGTTTCAGAGGCACACTTACAAAGTTAGGCTGTCTTCATATCCCAATTTCACCTGATAGCATCTCTAAAGCAACAGGGATCCCGAGAACCGGAGAGGAATGGTTTAAAGCCACCAAATTTGACTTGAAAATTTGTGATGATTATTTAAAACTGGAGCATGCAGGGATCAAAATAACTGAAGGAATTCCTAGAAGCTATCTTAAAGATGAATTTTCCAAATTGCTAACGGTCATAAAAAAATATTTTACATGTGAAGGTCTTTTTCAGACAATTTACATGTATCATTTCAAATTATTGATTCATTTCACAGGGAATAAATTGATAGATATCCCATTCTATCTCTTTAGAAGTCTCAGGAAAATGGCAGACAAGGTACAAGGAAAGCCTGAAAGGTATGAAACTTCCATTTTCCACCATGGGTTGATGAAATTGCTGGTTTTGGAGGAATTAAACAAACTAAACACAGATTGGGCATCATTCCTGTTCATGAATGGATATGAAATTGATGTCCTATCTCCAAGGAAAGCTTCCAAGCTTAAAAATTCTTCTTCCAAGAAAGAAGTGGATGTCAATACTACTGCAGAATTTGAAGGAACTCAACATGAAGATTTGAAGGATTCAGATAAAGACTTGGTGGATAAAACTGATTTAGTCCAAGATATATCATTACCTCCAGCAACTAGAACTAGAAAGAGGAATATCAAACATGTTACAGACATCAAGACTAATTCTGAAGCTAAGAGATCTAAAAGAAATGCTGAAGAAAATGTTAAAGGCAAAGGCAAACTTGAAGATCTCTTACAGGCCATTGACATTACAGAAGCCCCTGTGGTAAAAGAAGAAAAAAATAGAAAATATGAAGTCAAAGGTAAGGGACTCATAGTTAAGATATTAGACTTCTCTTCAGATGATTCAGCCTTTATTTTCAAACCTCGAAAACCTCTTACTAGGTCAAAAATGTCAGATACTTTTACTATTGGTGATAGTAAAAAGAGGGAAGATAAAAGTAAAGGAGAAATGGCAAAGGAAGTTATTGTTATATCACCTAGTGAGATAGAGGCTATCAAGGATAAGAATATAGACAAATTTAAAGGTAAGTCTCAAAGGAAACTTGAGACAGATTCTCCTAAAAGACAGAGTAAGGATAAAGAAGAAACATTCAAACAAAGAAAAGGAAAAGACAAGGCCATAGAGAAGAGTGAAAAGGAGATTTTAGAAGAAAAATTGAAAGATGTCAAAGATGAATTGGCTGAGACAAAGAAAGAGCTAGAAGGATATAATAAATATAGAGAGATGATAGATGAGGTAGAGAAGAAAGTAACTGAACAGGTTATTCATTTTGAGACTTCCATTGCAAAAGCCAAGAATCTGTTGAAAATGACACAGCCTTTACACATCATAGTGTCACACACAAGGAAGAGGAATTTATGTTTACAAGTAGAGAAGAGAAACCTACAGAGACAAGTGAAAGAATTAAAAGAAGAAATGGAATTGATGAAAACAGAATCAAAGAAAGGAGATTGGGAAAGAGGAATCATGAACAAAACTGTTTGAAACCATTGATAGATAAGAAGGTAAAAATTAGGTCATCATGTTTTTGTATTATATTATCAATGAACTACATTCAACCATGTTTATATACTTTTTTGAAGCTCAGATACAATTTTTTTCAAATTCCCAAAGTGTTAGGCAATTTCGCAACAAGTGTTAGGCTTGAAGCCTAGTTTTTGCTGTGAAATTTCTGAAGGTTTCTTTTTTCTTTTGAAAGACATAAACTGATGGGAGTGAGCAGTTTTGAAGGTGATCTTTAATTTTTTTTGATCATTTAACATCTTCCCATGGTTAAAAACAACAGAGGAATTTCACATATCATTTTTTTTTGTGCGCTACGAAAACAAGCTGTTTTCGTAGCTCAAAACAGAGTTTGACAATAAGGACAATTTTCATGATAAAAGATGAATAGGGGAAGAAAGGTCAAGCATGTTTAAAGCTGTTCATCATCAGGGTGTCAAAGAGTATCAGGGTGACAAAGAGTATCAGTTTTTCCAAGTGGAGATTTTCAGTTAGAAGAGTTTGAAAGATACCAGCCACCGTGTGCCATGTCATCAAACTAAATTCTTTTAAATGAAGGGCAGAGTTATCTCACGAAGACAATCATGATATAAATGTTTTGTTAATGGCCAAAATGGTAAGAAGATTGGATTCATTTTGAGGAAGACTTGGATTATTTTAGTTTAAATGAAATAAATAAGTGTTTAAGTCCTAGTAGGACTCTTAGTCTTATTTCGAATAGGTGTCAATCCTAGTCTCTAGAATCCAGTTTATTGTTAGATTTAAGTGTCAGTTTAAAGTTTAATAATCTAGCCACTTGGCAGATTGAATGTAAAGGCTAAATTCCTATAAGTAGTGAAGACTTCGATGTACCAAGGGTTGGAAAATGTTATTAGAACAGTCTACTTTTGTAAACACTTTGGAGGAGCTGATATATACAGAAGCAGTTTAAATTTTCTAAAGCTGAGATTCTTAGTGTACTTCAGTGAGCTTTATCTTCTATCATTTGTTTTAATTCCATAGTTTTGATGCTTATTACTCAGAATTCTTAGGAACATGCTCTGACTTCATTTAAGTGTTAAGATTTGATAAATCTCTGTTAAATACTTTCCTTTCCATCTCTTGAGGCATCATTACTCAAAATTCATGCACTCATGCTCTGACTTCCTTTGAACCTTAAGATATTAAGACTTTCCTGAATGTGTCATTCTATCATTGAAGTATATACAAGCCTCAGTTTTATAAGAAGAGCTATTTGTTATCTTTATCCCTATCGCTGACTCCATAGCCCAATGGTAGCTAGTCCCCATATTTCAACCAAAAAACCTACAAAATCATAAACCATAGAGTTAGCCATCTATTTACATCTTTATTCAAAATCATTAACCCTTGAGAGAGCCCTCTCAGGCTGAGGAGGCTAAGCCTCAACTAAAATATTGGTTTGAAATATTTACACTGAAGTGGCCTGATCATCAGCCTATCAGGGTCCTATTTTGGTGATAACATCTTGTATACTCATTCTCTCAAGAAACCCTTCCCGGGTTATCTTCACATTGTATAAAAGAGGCTAGATCTATATTTTTCTCTGAGTTTGGGCTAATTAAACTCCAGATCTATTGTTTATAACACATTTCTGTAGAAACCCTCTTATAATTACACTGTATTTGCTTCAGTTATTTCTGCATTCCCTAAGTCATGGGATTTGGGCATTTTTAAGCCATATTTGAACCGAGAGATATGTTTAACTTGGCTAGAAGCATTTGTTTTCACTCCAATTCTAAATGTGAGATGAATATTGTATAAAATAAGGGATCCAAGTTCCATTTCTCAAAATTATAGTGTAATTATCTGTAAATAACGTTTTTATGCCCTATATTGCTGCATTTCCTCTATTTGGAAGGAGTGTATAGGTCATATTCTTGCTGTTGATCATTAATTTGTTGGTTTGATGTTCCTTTCACATCTTATGAGTTGATTTACACTGCAATTGTGTCTAATTATTGCAGCATTCCCATTTTGGGATATTACAGTGGTATCAGAGCATGATCTTTGGCTCAGCTTGTGAGTTCCAGCTATCAGAAGGAGCAAGATCAGAATGATGGAGAGGATGAGTTTTCTCTCACCACTTTTCAGATCCAGGAAGAACCTCTCCTAGGAGGTTAAGAAGATGGAGGAGAAGAGATGCCAAGAAACTCCTAGAGGGTTTCAAGAAGAGGAAGGACCATGCACTTCCTATTCTCATAAAGAAGAAAAAAAGAAGCATGAAGAGCACTTGGAATATGAGATCCTGAGTGGTTACCTGGAAAAATACAAACATCAACCTAGAGCTTTCAAAAAGACTCTAGCTCTTCCTCAATTTATCCAGCTGGAAGAAGAGAGGAGGCCCTACAATAATAGGATGATAAGGGGCAATAGATTTCTATTGTCTACTTTTGATGGATCACCCACATGCACAACACAAGCTTGGGTGATGAAGCTAGAAGCATTATTCCTATTACATCTAGTAGTAGAGAAAGAGGTTGTGGAAATATCAGTGCTACGTCTGGAGGGTAAGGTAAACACTTGGTGGTTCAGCCATGTGAGTCATGAAAAAGTATCTACCTTTGCAGAATTCACTCAAAATGTGATCAGAAGATTTGATAGAAAGAGATCAGAGAAGGAGGAGTCCTCACCACCACTTGAGGAATCCTGTACCAGTGCTATCACAATCATGGAGGAGCAGCCATCTATTGTAGCAGCTAAAGGCACTATCACAATGGAGGAAGGAACCATTTAAGTCTTCCAAGATGTTCCCAAGTCCCGCCAAGGTATGCATGAATTTCCATTTTCTATCATTTCAGAAAGTCTTGTGGGAAGCCTTGGAAATATGTCTTCACATGATCAAGGATAAAAACACATTGCTGATTTGGAGCAACAAGCTTACACTGTGCTGTACAACTTGGGTTTGATCGAAGGAGGGGTAAAAAATCATTCCAATGCACCCTTGTTGAGTTGCATGCAACATGTGGGGTTGGGGTGTAAGATTTTGGAGGACATGGTGAACATTCTCCCACCTTATGATGATGTTTTACCTTCAACACACTTGGATCCTTATGGGTTCAAGATGATCATTGATGGGAGATCTTTGCTAGGAGATCTCCAAGGGGTTGCATCTCAACATCCCATGAGATGCAAGGGGAGGAATATGCTTTTGGAGAATGGTAGTCTTCTTTGGGAGGGTACCAAGGTAGAGCATGATGAGAGGCATCCACATATGGATGAATGGGGATGGATGGAGAGCAAGAGGTTGGTGAGCCACTTGAAAATCTATGACACAGGGCAGCAAGAGGTAAAGCTGCGTTGTCTACTCTTGAGGGAGTTTGGCCATCATATGACATACCCTTTTCCAAGAGGTATGTGGGGAATTGAGGTATGGCAGGGCACCCATTGATATGGCAGTAGAAGATTTGTTTGTATGGGGCATCATACAAGGCAACCATCATGATGTTATTCTATGGCTTGTATGAGGGGGAGATAAGGGAGCAACAAAGGTTGTTGTTGCTGTGGTTACACTTGGGAGAGTATGGGAAGAACTTTTTCCATACTTATCATCATATTTCCAGAGAGAGGAAAGGCAACTTCAAAGTGCAAAGAGGCTACCCTTCAGCATTGGAGGACAAGGAGAGGTTTCCACCTAAGGGGAAGAGCTTCTCCCATAGCAGCATGCTGGTGGATGGCTTTGGCATGTGGAATGTCAAAGAGAGCAGTCATGGAGTAACAAGAGCCTTATCACTAAGGCTTGCAACGCTCTCACTTAGGAATATGTTTCTATTGTTGGAGTGCTCCAAGGGGAGTTGATCCGGATTTATGCAGGAACGCAACAGAATAAACATATAACCATAAATATAGGGATGCAGCGGAAATAGCACTTCATTTCATTAATATCAATGAACTGAAATTTGCTTACAGACAGAATGGAAATAAAACTAGCTAGGGCGCTGGTAGCTATCTTTGAGAAGAGATGTGGCGGCTACAAGCCTCTGAATTGAGTTACAATGAGGCTAGAGGGCCTATTTATCATTTAGAAACAATGAGAAATCCTAAACAGCCAAAACCCTAACCCTAGGAGATGAAGCGCCAAAACTATGGGCCCCGTTTGGGTAAATTGGTGTTTCAACTTCCTAGGGCCGTAACTTTGGCATACAATCTCCGTTTGACGCGTACCATACCTCGTTAGAAAGATATATCCGAGGACTACAAATTTGGAACGAGAAAAATTGGTCCATGGACCCATGTTGCTCTCCGTTTTCCCAAAAAACGTCGTTTAGGGCCTCAAAACGGCTCCGGAAGTTTAGGACCCGAAAAACTGCTAAAAATAGTAAACTGTGCCAAAACTGAAAAAATGAAATAGACAATGGTGGAGCCCCGAGTGGAATAGGCGGGTGACCACCAATATCCACCTGGATCATTCCTCCCCCCTTAGGAAGCAATGGTCCCCATTGCGTTAAGTTCCTCCATGAGATGAGGAAATTTCTGCTGAACTTGGTCCCTGGTGAACCACTTTCCTTGGTGCGGGAGTTGGCCAGCTTTGACAACCCGATATAGTTGGATCTTCTGCTGGCGAGTGTTCTTGATTTGCATGTCCATGATGCAATCTGTGGTGGCCTGTTCCATGCAGTCTGGATTTAACTCAGTTGGTGTGAGTTGTTCTGCAATGTCCGAGGTGTCCAGTAGAGGTGGGAAGTAAGGAAGAAGGCGATCCACATTGAAGACTGGGTGCAGACCAAGGAATGGTGGAATACTGAGCTCAAATGCATTGTTCCCTACAGCCTTGGTGATGGTGTACGGCCCGTATCGGAGTGGGCAAAGCTTGCGGTGGGGTCCAGTGAGGCGCTCCTTCTGCAAATGTAGCCATACTTTGTCACCCACCTGGAAGTTGTGTGGCACCCGGTGTTGATCATGGCATTGCTTGTACTTGGAATTAGCTCTATCCAATATATCATGAACCTGTTGGCGGATGTGTTGAATGCGCTCGATGAAGCTACTGGCTTTGTCAACTTCAGACTCGACATGAGCTGAATTGGCCTGAGAAGCTGCAAATGGCATGGCTACGTCAATGGGACATAGTGGCTGGAATCCCAAGCCCAACTGAAAGGGGCTATGGCCGATTGAACTGTGGAGAGCCGATTATAACTATGTTGTACATAAGGGAGGCTCTCGTCCCATGTGCGTGGATGCTTTGAATTGTACATGCACAGAATATGTACAATCATTCTGTTGACGACCTCTGTCTGGCCATCTGTTTGGGGATGGAAAGCTGTGGACTTGGTGAGCTTGGTATCCAACATCGACCAGAGGCTGGACCAAAATGTGCTGAGGAACCTGCTATCCCGATATGATATGATAGATTGTGGGATCCCAAAGTACACCCACACTCGTTCAAAGAAGAGTTTAACAGTGGCTTCTGCTGTGATATTCTTCTTGCAGGCTGTCATAATGGCCATCTTCGAGAATCTGTCGACTACCACAAAAACACAGTCATTTCCCTTCTTAGTAGAAGCCAGGCCCGACATGTAATCCATGGAGATGGATTCCCAAGGTCGACTAGGGGTAGGTAGAGGAGTATATAGGCCTTGCTTCTTGATGGTCGGTTTGGCAATGGCACAAGTAGTGCAGGATCTGATGTGCTTCTCGACATCCTTTCGAAGGTTCGACCAATAGAAATACTTCTGCAGGATTGCTACTATTTTCTCGACCCCGAAATGCCCAGCGACTCGACTGTAGTGTGCTTCCCATATCATCTTGGCACGCTCGCTTGAAGGAACACAAAGGTGTCCCATGTGACATAAAAGTGCATCTTGGAGGTGAAAATTTGGAACTTGGGTATCCCCCAAGAGTGCCTTGTAAGTTTGGCCGAATTCTGGGTCACTCTCATAGAGAAGCGGCCAATCAGAAGTCTCGTGCCCACAAGAGTTGAGCACAGTGGTGAGCGCCACGATCAGTGGTCGGCTAAGGCAGTTTGCAACATGATTGGTGCTACCCTTCTTATACTTGATGTTAAAATGAAACTGTTGCAGATATGTAGACCACTTCTGATGGCGATCATTCTGCAACTTCCCTTGTGTCTGTATGAACTGCAGGGGCCTGTGGTCTGTATGGATGATTGTTTCCTTCCCCAAAATGTAATGCTTCCATTGTCAACAAGCTTGCACAATGGAGTACATTTCTTTGTCATATGTGGGGTACTTGCGAGCTGTGTCAGACAATGTCTCACTGTGAAATGCCACTGGATGTCCCTGTTGAGTAAGAACTGCCCCAATAGCATAGTCAGAGGCATCTGTCTCGATCTCAAATGGCTGTTGCAAGTCTGGTAAAGTGAGCACTAGGGCAGAACAGAGGCGATTTTTCAGTTCTGTGAACGCTTTCTGTTGAGGTTCCGACCAAATTTTTTTTTCTCTCGCTCCTCCCTTGGTGACTTGACTCAAGGGCCAAGTGATATGAGAGAATCCCAACACGAACCTCCGATAGAAATTAGCAAGACCCAGAAAGCTGCGAAGCTCTATTATAGTGGTTGGGGCTGGCCAATCCCGAATGACTTGGATCTTGGCTGGATCCACATGCACCCCCCTTTCATCAATAATGTATCCCAGATATTGAACCTGGGTCATGCCAAAAGTGCACTTCTCCAAATTGGCACACAACTTGTGTTGCCGCGGTGTTTGGAGGACTTGTCGGATGTGGTGAAGGTGCTCTTCCCAAGTCTGGCTGAAGATCAGAATATCATCCAAGTACACCACTACAAATGAGTTGGTGAATGGCCGCAAGATGTCATCCATCATCCTCATGAAGGTGGTGGGAGCATTCGTCAACCCAAAAGGCATGACCAGCCATTCGAAAAGGCCTTCCTTGGCTTTGAAGGCAGTCTTCCACACATCGGAGGGTTCAATTGGTACCTGGTGATACCCAGACTTCAGGTCGATCTTGCTGAAATATTTTGCACCTTTGAGTTGGTCCAGAAGGTCATAAATCCGTGGGATTGGGTACCTATTCCGGACAGTGATCTTGTTCAACGCCCGATAGTCAATACAGAGTCTCCACGTCCCATCCTTCTTCTGTACCAACACGATCAGGCTCCCACAGGGCGATGAACTTGGTCTGATGTGACCTTTCTGCAACAGCTCCTGAATCTGCCTCTTGATTTCATCATTCTCCAGAACAGAGCGCCGATAGATCGGTCCATTAGGTAGCGGCGCACCAGGGGTCAGATCAATCGGGTGCTTGACGTGACAGTGCAGAGGAACCCCTGTGGGTGATGTGAATATGTCCTCGTATTCCTCCACAACCTTATCCATTTGTTTTTGTTGTGCAGAGGAGCCCTGTCTGGAGGTCGTGGCCACAGTCTTCTTCTTGCCTTGGGGGTGGATCATCAGGAAAATGAATTTCCTGGTTTGGGAAATGAGCTTACTGCATTGTTTTGCAGTAACCAAAGAGATAGCGGCAGGAGGTGGTACCTCTGGTATCCTGTACAACTTATTTCCCAAAGTAACAATAACAGCACGAGGCCGAGACTCATACACAGCATGACGCTTCCACAAGTATGGCTGTCCTAATAATACATCAGAAACATCAATAGGAGCAACGTCACATAATACCTCATCCGTGAAGGGCTTGATGCTATAGGGAAGGCGACACTGCCGGCTGACGCGGAGATCTCGTCCTTGGTGAAGCCACCCGATGGTGTATGGATGTGGGTGAGCCGTGGTCGGCAAGCCCAACCGCTTCACGGCGTCTGCTGAAATGAGGTTCTTTTGGCTCCCATTGTCGACAATGAACTGTACCGGGGAGCCCTTTACCCACATCCGGGAGTGGAAGAGACGTTCCTCCTCCTCTGGATCTTCCGGTTCCTCCTTTTGGATCTTTGCAGTGGCAACAGTGGCGTTGGGCTCCGCATCAATAATCTATTTCCCTTTTTCATTCGCCTTTTCAGGTTCTGATTCAGAGTCATAGCATGCATCTGACTCAGAAGCCCTCATCTCGGCCACTAGCGACTGCTTGGCCCGACACTCACTTGTGTTGTGAGTGGAGCTCTTATGGAACTCACACCACTTTCCCATGTCCTTATTTGGCTTTGCGGTGTTGTTCTTTTCTTGTGGCTTCGATGAGTTGTCTTTAGCCGCCATGCCTTGGCTCGGTCCTTTGTTCTGCGGTTTGGAAGCACCTTTCCCTTGCTTTTGATTCGGAGATCCAAAGTCTCGCTTCTTCTGCTTGAATTTTTTCTCAATCTTGGCAGCATACCGGTATGTCGTACCAAGCGAGGAGATGTCAAGGAACTCCATTTCCTCTTGAATGTATTTGTGCAGACAGCTGCGATACTTTAGCACTAGATGTTTCTCTGAATCTTTGATACCCAACTTTGTGCGCAGGGTATGGAACAGATTTGTCAGCTCATGCACATCTTGATCCCTTTGTTGTCGCAGCGTGGTCCATTGTGTGTACTTGTCCTCATAGCTCCCCATGGGATAGTACTGTTCCTTGACAACGTCTCGGAAAGAATTCCAAGTTGGTACGGCTGAGAACAGAGAGTGTTCTGTCTGGTCCTTGTTCTCATAGTAGGTTTCCCACCAGCCCTTAACATGGGGGGTATCTTTGAGGAGTGCAAAAATAATCTTCTCCTGGTCTGAAAAGTCATGAACCAAGAAATATCCTTCTAACAGATTCAACCATCTATCTACGACATCTGTGTCTATTTGACCCTCAAATATGGGAATGTCAAAATTTACTTGTACCTTAAAAGGAGTCGCGCCTCCAGAGTGGCTGCTGGATGCAGATGCGCCGCCGGTGGGTAGCCATTGAAGGATCTGAGCAAAGTTATCCATCATCACATTCCTTTGTCTTTCGAGGGCCTCCTCAAGCAATATTTTGATAGGATCTCCTGCTCCCTCATCTTTCTTTTCGTCCCCCATGGGCGTCCGTCGAGGTTTGCGAGGCTGATCTTGCAAAGGTTCCACCAGATCGAGCCCTAGCTCCTTATACCCCGACCTCGTTGGGGACATGCAAAGAAGGATCGAGAAAAAAGCAAACCGCTCTGATACCACTGATCCGGATTTATGCAGGAACACAACAGAATAAACATATAAACATAAATACAGAGATGCAGCGGAAATAACACTTCATTTCATTAATATCAAAGAACTGAAATTTGCTTACAGACAGAATGGAAATAAAACTAGTTAGGGCGCTGGTAGCTATCTCTGAGAAGAGATGTGGCGGCTACAGGCCTCTGAACTGTGTTACAATGAGGCTCGAGGGCCTATTTATCATTTAGAAACAATGGGAAATCCTAAACAGCCAAAACCCTAACCCTAGGAGATGAAGCGCCAAAACTATGGGCCCCGTTTGGGTAAATTGGTGTTTCAACATCCCAGGGGCGTAACTTTGGCATACAATCTCCGTTTGACGCATAATATACCTCGTTAGAAAGATCTATCCGAGGACTAAAAATTTGGAATGAGAAACATCGGTCCATGGACCCATGTTGCTCTCTGTTTTCCCAAAAAACTTCGTTTAGGGCCTCAAAACGGCTCCGGATGTTTAGGACCCGAAAAACTGCTAAAAATAGTAAACTGTGCCGAAACTGAAAAACTGAAATAGACAATGGTGGAGCCCCGAGTGGAATAGGCGGGTGACCACCAATATCCACCTGGATCAGGAGTATGAAACCTCTCTTTTTGCATATTTTTATGAAAATATTCTCATGGGAGGACTCATCCATGGACCTCACTTTCAACTTGCTCACTATGCATGGTAAGAAACACATCTTTGTTCTTATTGATTGTTCCATTGAGCATTTGTATCTTCTCATCATCTATGAACAGTGCATTGCTCCACATGAGAGCAAGGTTATTCTTGGGTTTTATGGTCACTTTAGGGCCAATATTTGTAATGATGATAACCCATCCCTACATAAATTTGGGAAAGTGTATTTTTGTTTTGATTGTTCTCAACTGATATATATTGCTGATTACTACGACATAGTAAATGAGCAAACATGCACAACTAGTAATTCATTGGGAGACAACTTGCCACATGATGTTATCAAGCAGCAGTTGGGAAGACTGCGTTGTATCCACTTGAGAAACCTTTGCTATCATCCTAACTTGCATAGAACCTTCAATTTTTTTTTGATTTGGATGCCAAATGGTGAAGATGTGCCATCCATTTTGTATGGAATGGTTTGGGCTAGCATGATTCAGGACATTGGAGAGAGGATCTTTGAAGGTCCAAATTTCTATTTGCCACTTGAGGGAAACCTTATTGCAGCCATGGATCAACATGTTCTCTACACTTATCATGAGTGGAGAGAGAGACAACGTTGGGTAGGCCATTTTTCCTACCAGGCTCAGCTATTCAGCCCACCTACAATTTAGGAGCCAAGGGTGGAGAAGATTTTTCATGAGTTGCCATGTTGGAGGGTGATGCATTTTGTATGGATGATAGCTTGGGGGTGGAGGTTTCACATGGGAATGAAAATTCCCCATGCATTTTAGACTCCATGCCTTGAGAGGACCTCTAGACCACACCTAGTTGCCTCCTGTTAGCCCCTTATAAATTTCTTGACATGTAAGCAAGGGGCTAGTTTGTTCTATAAGCCTGCAAGGAATGCATTTCCCTTGAAAACACATCATCCTTGTAGCCTTTTCAAGTTCCCTACCTTGTGACTGTTTCTCTCTGCTGATTTAAGTCAATAAGCCTTGTTGATAAAGAATTATGCTCCAAAAGGCTTTATTTCGCTCTTTGTACCCCTGCATTTTTTCCCCATTCTCTCCTTTTTCCCCTTCTTCTAAGTCCCCCTTGTTCCCCCAATATCCCCATCAACCTCATAAATTCATCCAAAATCTCCATGAAGTCCCACCCTTGCCCGTTGTTTCCTCAAAAATTCCCCTCTGTCTCTCTATCGTTACCCTCCTCAGACCTCAAAATGCATTAAAAAGGGTTAAAAAACCCACTTTCGGACCATATAATAGGCCTCAGGCCCTTCTCCGCTAAGCCCTGTAACCTCACTCTCCATGTAACCTCGCGCCAGAGCTAAAAGCGCTTAGCATGTTTCGTATCAGGGGCAAACAATAGCCATTGATCTTCACAGGATGGACGACGATCGCTGCTCCGCAACTCATCCATATAGGGCATGATTCAAACCGTTGATCTGTACAGATCCGATGGTGCGGAATCTGCTCGTCACAGTGGTCCCCGCCCGTTTTCACTGTTCCAAAACCATATGGTTTCTATCGCACCGCTAATGGGGGACGAGCGGTATTTTCCCATTTCCCAGCGATTCCATACAGCGCTCGACACCTGTCTCCTGTACGACGGTAAAACCGCCCTCCCATCGTGCGTTATCTGTCGGTCCAGGATGCACAGCGATATTCACGTCAGCCGTTAGATCTGCCCCTGCTCATTCAATGGTCATTTCTCGACGAAGCTGCGCAGGGTTTAACTCATGGTCTCCGTACTCCTGGCCCATCGTTCATCGCCCTCCGCTGTGTGTTCGACCGTCGATCTCCTCTGAGATCCGACGGCCCAGATTGGTCTTCCCGCTATTGACTCTTCCGTCGTCACTCGGTCTCGCCATGTCACCTCCATGTGTACCCACCATACCTCCGCCATCCCATTGTATAAGATTCATTCAAAGGTCGAAATTTACAAGGTTTTCACGTATAATTGTTCCACATTACGCCAACCTGCGCCATCTCTATTCTCCACCATTCCACGACATTCTCCACCATTTCTTTGTAGTCCTACTATCATCCACATCATCCATCCCCATCCATGGATTTCATAACTGGTTTCATGTTTTTGCAGGGTTATCAGAGGTGGGAAAATGCCATGGTTCCCGTGTACCACTTCAACGGCGTGCTGCGCAGACAAAATTAAATCTAGAATCTGGTACCACAATAGAAATGCCTAGAAATGGTAGCGACGTCATGAATATTACCTAAGGATAGTTTAATCTTTGCAAGAAATATATCCGGCGCCATTAAAGCCCAGATTTTGCAGATCAAGACATTTATGAAGCCGTGGAGAAAGATTAGCTTATGATCAAGGATTCCAACATTCAGAATTGAAGGTTTTGAGCTTTAATACAGCAGTTTGGAGGCAAAGCACTAGATCAGTGAACCTAAGGAGCACGTATAAAGTACAGCACGTAGAAATCAATGTATATCAGGGGTTTCTACAGCAGCAGAATTTTTTTCCTCCATAAAGGACGGAGCGCCCATGCAGTGTTCAATCCATGCCGTGTTCTGGAGAGATTTTCTACCCTCAAACAGTTCCGGTACTATCAGATCATTTACTCCATCAATATGGCAGATTTCTTTATCTTTTGTTTATTCACCAATAACACCACAAAGTACTCCATTCAGAGTACATCAGAGTTATATCAGAGTAGTCTGAAGACTGAAGAAGATCATTCGTTCACCCAAAGAACATCAGAGATTAATGCATAGGATTATTATAGAATGGGCTTCGACCCCCTTTCTTTCAGAAGATTTAATGCTGCATTTAGTTCTTCACCTACCCCTCATGCTTCCCTTCAGCTATAAATTCAGGAAGAAACTCATTGTAAAGGTTGTTGTTTAGTTATTAGTGAACTGCAAGTAGTTTCTTTTGAGACGCAGTCTCTGTGTAAAGTTGTAAGATAGGTTGAAGGAGATGTTTTCAGACTGAGTATTCAGCCATTGGCAATGTTGTAACTGACTGGTATTACTATTTAATATGACAAGCACATTTCTTTGGATCCTGATCAGAAGCAGCGGTGATGTTTTCCTATCTTTATGTTTGCATTCATTTCATTTCGCTTCTACTGGCTTGCATCAGAAATATTGGCATAGGATTTACCCTTGTTAGGTACCCTATGTTTCTACTCTCCTTGCCATTAATGTTTATCTTCTAAATGTATTATCTAAGAAATGATTTCAGTTGGTTTAACCAGTGTAGTGGATGTTATTGCCTGCTCTCTGATGTATGAATTAAATGAATTCAGTTCTTAGATGTTTCTTGTTATAGATTTAGTTGGAAGATTTGGGAACACTAGGGATTAGAGTTAGCCCGGTCCACTAGGATCCTTGTGCAACCAGCTGGTCTGTAACTTTGTGCTCTGAATTTTTGTTATCTCCTCCCCTCCTACTCTCCATATCACACAATCATTTTGAAGATCCTATGTTTCAGATGACTAGCCCAATTGAAAGCCTGCCTATTGATTAGCAAGAAAATCCTTTCCTGACTCCATTGCCCAATGGTCTTGAATATTTTCTGGAACATTTCACCTTTGCCTTATCCCTCTCTTCTCATCCTGGTCTTACACTGAAATCCTTCCTTCCTGATAACCAGCAACCAAAACAAACAAATCAAACAAACAAAACCCGTGCCTATAACTAGCCTGACATCTTAAACTTTGAGCTTCATAGACATAAATCCTTTGCTCATATAGAGAGATCCCTCTCTGGACCTAGGAGGGCTAGATCCTGAGGTTTGAAAGTGGTTTTGATGTTGTCTCATCTTTTGGTCTTGCCAATTTGGCCAAAACATGGGAACCCCAACATAATGGCGACTCCGCTGGGGAACTTCTGAGTTTTTCCTCACCTTATTACATCATAAGCCTCAGAAAACCTACAATATCTGGTTAGGTTGGTAGTTAAACACTCCTATTCACACATCAACCTCTATACCATTTTTTGTGTTCTCCCATACTCTTGGACAGAGTCTGGAAAGGGCCAGGTAGCCTCCGGATCTCACACTCTTTCAGAGGTGACATATCTGGTTAATGCCCTCCTAGTCAATCTCTGGTTAGAGTTTGCTGTGTTTGGAAGATATCCATGAAAGGGGACATCCCATAAGCACTGTGGTGGACAGTGTACCCTCCAAAAACATCCTAAACCTTCCACCTAGTGACTCCATGACTCCTAAATGTTTTAAAGACTCCACTGGCGATCAGTAGGCCTGCTGATTGTCTTGGTTTCACATAAGACTCCACTGGGAGACCAAACTCCATCACAACATCAACCACAATAGAAGTAACAAGTAGGGTTAAGCTGCTTGGTTAGAAAACAACATTCTGGCTTCTAGAACCATTCATACAAGAGCTTACCCGAACCCAGACCCACCTGAAATAGTTGACAACCCTGAGAGAATCCTCAAGGGAGCTCCTACACCTAAAGGACCAACTATTTCCAGCCACATATATAGAGCTAACTCCGCACCAGAATATCTTACAGCTCTATCACACTTTCACCTTGACCTAGACCTACCTAACAGCTTACCTAGAACTAGGTCATTCAGTATTTTAGACCAGCCAGACCCTGAGCTTCCTAGTCCACCACCCCAAAGTGGTAGACATCTTTGGAATAGGCATACCCCTCCTTCTATGCCTCATGATATACATTTGATACAAAACTTGGGACTTAGTAACCCTATATCTGCTCATCAGTCTTCTGCTGGTCATAATATCCTTGTCATCCACATACCTGCTGCCCAAGTTAATCCTTTACCTCATCAAAACATCATCATGGCAGCCTGGTATGCACCTCTGGTTTTACCTCAACCTCTAGTACCCTTACCGAATGATTATCAGCCAAAGATCCCACACTTCACTACAAAAGAGTCCATCACGGCCTAGCAACATGTAGATAAAATGGAAGATTCCTTTGACTACATGGAAATAGACGATGATACAGTAAAAATGAGAATATTTTCCCAAAGCCTAGGGGGTGATGTGAAGAAATGGTTTAAAGGCCTACCTCCAGGTAGCATCAACGATCTTCCGGGTCTATATCAAACTTTCATAAATAAATGGGAAACTAGGGCAAACCCTCACCAACTCCTAGCAGAGTACATGACCCTTAAGAGAAACGTAGGAGAGAGTGTCCATGATTACACAACAAGGTTTAATAGCATTTACAATGCCCTCCCTCCACATATGAAACCTCCACAAGGCATGGCCCTAGCAAAATATCCTGAAGGCTTCGATGCTGACATCGCCTATGAGCTTAGGGATAAGGAATACAACACATTAGGGGATATGCAGAAAGGAGCAGTGAACATAGAGGAAAATATGATTGAGAAAAGAGCAAGACTGAGATCTGAAAAGAGGGTAACATACAGAGATGACAATGTAGCCTCCTCATCTGATCCAAATTATGATAAATTGTCTAAAAATGTAGAAATGTTACAACAAATGATGGAAAAAATGGTTGTCACAGTTAGCAACAAAAATAGAAACCAGAACAAAAACTTTAGAAGAACCAATGCCACTCCCAATAGACAAAGAGAGTCAGATCAACAATTTATTCCCCCATTCCAAGAGAATTTTCTTAATGAAGATGAGGGAATCATAGAAGAGTCTGAAGGGAACACAATAAACATGTTTGAAATAGAAAATTCAATCCATAACTGTTACTCAGAAGAAGATCAACCCTCACCCTTTGGTTGGGAGGAGGAATGGTTGGAATATGAATATTACAGGTTAGGGTTTGAAAACGCCATGATGCAGGTCAGAGAAAAATATGAACTTAGGAGAAAAAAGAGCCAAGACAGTGCCAAAAACAAAGCTCCCGAGGTTACCATTAAGAAAAGACCTGAGAAATCTTCTAAAGCTACTGTTGAGAGTAACAAATCAGCAGCTGAGAGTTCTGGGAAGAATAAAGAAAAGGACAACCAAAACACTGATACACAAGGTAAACCAGCTAGCAGCACTAGCACTGCAGTTAGTGCTCCTGATAAAACTGTCACAAACACTGTACATAACGAGGATCAACACACTGATTCAACCACTAAGGCAGTGGCTAACAAAACAGAGTTGAGCATTCCCAAGAGTCAGTCCACTTTCAATTTGGAGAGTGAGATTGAAAAAATTAAAATCTCTGTCCCACTCTCTGAGCTGGCCACTCAAGATGTATATAAAGGCCAAATTTTGAAAGCATTAAACTTAGGTGAGAACAGTGACACTGTAAATCTGAGTGATGATCAACCTGCCCTTTTGTTTGGTCCAAAGATAGAAGGAAATTTTCAGGAAGGGGTAGTGCCCCCGTTTTATATCAGTCTTAAAATCCATGATAATATTCTCCAGAATGCAATGCATGATTCTGGGGCATCACACAACCTAATGCCTAAAGTAGTGATGGAAATATTAGGCCTAGAAATAACCCGTCCTTATAAATACCTGTATTCATTTGACTCTAGTAGAGTGAAGTGTCTTGGCCTGATCAAAGATTTATGTGTGAGCCTTACTCAGATTCCTGCTAAGTGTATGGTCATGGATGTTGTGGTGGCAGATGTACCACCCAAATATGGCATGTTATTATCAAGATCATGGGGAGCCAAGCTGCAAGGAACTATGCAGATGGATGGGTCTTGTGCCACAATCCCAATCTTTGGCCAACTTAGAAGACTGTACAGGGAAGCACAAATGAAATTCCTGGTTAGTAGCCCTCAGAAGCCTGAAAATTATCCTCTATACTTTGTACATACAGATCTGGATTCCTTCATCTTCTGTAATGATGAATCTTTAGGAGGACCAGAGTCTGAAAATGTAGATACCATCAAAGGTACATAGGATGAAACAGAGCCAATGGATTTTAACATAATGGCTACACTAGACTCAGAGGATGAAGACGTGGAAAACCTCGAACAATGCACTGAAACAACAACTAAAAGTGAACCGGAGACAGAACCCAATCAGCCAACTAGTCACCTCTCTGACTTCCACATCCATAACGAAAGAATAAACAACGCACAACATAGTGCAGGCCCTATAATGCAACATAATGGCGAACCCAGCTGTAGGGAAAGGAATGATAACAAAAACGAGAATGAATCCCTGTGGGAGACGAGTTTCGATGGGTCATGCACAAGAAGAACTGCTGGGGCAAGAGTGTGGATACATAACACAGAAAGTGATTATGCAGAGAGCCATGCCTGCAACATGCACTTAAAATGTACGAACAATATTGCAGAATATGAGGCTCTAATCCTAGCCTTAACTCTGCTGAAAAAATTAGGAGCCTGTAGGATAGCTGTGCGTGGAGACTCTGAGCTGATTATTAAACAGGTGAATGGTGAATACATAGCGAAACATCCTAGACTGAGAGCATAGAGGAATGACACCATGGATCTACTGAAAACGTTTGTTGAATACAAATTAGTGTTCGTTCCTAGGGGTCAAAATGTCATTGCAAACGGATTAGCTTGTCTAGCCAGTTCATACCCTAAGACTCCCAACGATCAGCAAATCATCATTCAGACCAAATTCAGACCTGCAGTGCTGGACAATGAAAAATATTGGCAGGTTTTTGAAGGTGATAAACAGATCGAAGATTTCCTGATAGGCAGAAACGAGTTTGAGTATTCTGATTCAGACTCCAAATCTGACAGTAGTTGCATAAGTGAAGAATCCTCAGATGAGGAAGAAACACCCTGTAACATAGAAATAAAATCTATAGATAGACAGACTGGAAATTAAAATGGAAAATGTGAAAATGCAGATAGTGAAGAAGATGAGGTGCTGCAGGCCAAAGATAAGAATATACCCAGAGGCCTAGCACCCTTAGAAGACCTCTTTGACTTTGATGATGTAGCAAAAAATCCCACTATAGAACATGCATACTCTGATGTGGAAGAATGCAACATAGGCATTGAAGATAAGCCGAAAATGATTAAACTGGCTAAGTCTTTACCGGCAGACATGAAGAAGAAATACATTGACCTTTTCAAGGAATTCATTGATGTGTTTGCTTGGAGTTATGAAGACTTAAAGGCCTATGACACAAGAATCATTCAGCATAAGATACCCTTGAAAGAAAATCAGAAGCCCTTTAGGCAAAAACTTCGCAGAATCAATCCAAAACAATTGCCTGCAGTTGAAAAAGAGATTAAGAAGATGTATGAAGCAGGTATAATTGTGCCTATGAGGTTCTCTAATTGGGTATCAAACTTAGTGGCTGTGAGAAAGAAAACAGGGGAAATCAGGCTGTGTATAGACTTCAAGAATCTTAATAGAGCCTCACTCAAAGACAATTACCCTTTGCCTAAAATGGAACATATTCTTCAGAGGGTAGTAGGTTCTAAGAGAATTTCTCTGCTAGATGGTTTCTCAGGTTATAATCAAGTCCTAGTAATCCCAGAATACCAACTCAAAACAACCTTTACCACTCCATGGGGCACCTTTATGTATGTGAAGATGCCTTTTGGATTGATGAACGCTAGAGAAACCTTCCAAAGAGTGGTGGACATAGCTTTTTCAGATGAGATAGGGCACTTCATTGTTATTTACTTAGATGACATAACAGTCTATTCCAAGACTGAATAAGAACACCTGAAACATCTGAGAAAAGTGTAGAAGGTTTGGTCTGTCACTAAATCCCAAAAAGACTGTATTCGGGTTGCAGGAAAGTAAACTTCTAGGCCATATCATATCTGAGAAAGGAATCAAGATAGATCCGCAAAGAGTTGAGGGAATACTACAAATCACACACCCGAGAAACGTCAAATAATTACAATCCTTCATTGGGAAAATCAACTTCCTTAGGAGATTTATCCCCAACCTAGCTGAACACCTCAGGAACATGACTAACATGCTGAAGAAAGGTGAAGGGTTTAAATGGACTGTTGGAGCTAAACAATCTTTTGAATCAGTAAAACTTGCACTCACCCAAGCTCCTGTTCTGATTAGCCCTGATTTCTCAAAGGAATTCCTGATCTTTTCATTTGCCTCTGAGCATACCATAGCTGCAGTCTTGCTGCAGAAAAACACAGAGGGAATGGAACAACCAATCGCCTTTTTCAGCAAAGCTCTCAAAGATGCACCCTTGAAATACAACATAATGGAGAAACAGGCCTATGCTCTGATTAAGGCCTTGAAAGACTTCAGGGTGTACATATTGCATTCTCACACCATAACGTATGTGCCCAACATCATTGTCAAAGATATACTGTTCCAGGACCCGGATGGGAAAAGGGGGAAATGGATAGCTGTGATCTTAGAGTACGACCTGGAGATAAAACCCACCAAACTGATTAAAAGTCAGGGTTTGGCTCGACTAATGGCTGAATCAAACTTGCAAGCCCTAGACGTTAACATGGTAAATAACCTGGATGAGCAACAGGAATTGCCTGATCCCACTGTTGAGGAAAAGGTTCAAAGCTCTCCTTGGTATGCTGACATTTTATATGTGCTTACACACCTCAATGCCCCTCCCTAACTATCAAAGACCATGGCCAGATTCTTAAAACTAAAAGCCAAAAACTACTGCATTTTGAATGAAAAATTATACTAGAAAAATCCTAATGGCCTATTGCATAAATGTTTGCTTGAAAATGAGGCAGAGAGGGTTAAAAAAGAATTCCATGCTGGAGAATGTGGAGGCCACCTGAGCTGGAAAGCCACTGCGAACAAAATACTCAGAGCTGGTTACTATTGGCCCACACTCTTCAATGATGTCCATAAAATGATAGTTGCCTACCACAAATGCCAGATCTTTGAAGGCAAAAGAAAACTCCTCCCTTTACCCCTACAACCCATCACTGTTGAAGGTCCCTTTCTGCAATGGGGCCTAGATTTCATAGGGGAGATTCATTCGACTTCTTCTGCACAACACAAATGGATCCTAATAGCCACATATTACTTCACTAAGTGGATAGAGGCCATACCCACTAGGAATGCCACATATTCAGTCATCATTAGTTTCCTAGAAGGTCACATCCTCTCTCGGTTTGGCTGCCCAAGGAAAATAATCATTGACAATGCTACTGCTTTCGGATCCAAGAAGATGGTTGATTTTTGTCACAGGTATCAAATAGCACCTGGTCATTCAACTGCCTATTACCCTCAAGGTAATGTATTAGCTGAATCGTCAAACAAGAGCCTGGTGATCATCATCAAAAAGCTGTTGGAAGAGAACAAAAATTCATGGCATAACAAGTTATTACATTCCTTGTGGGCTGACAGATTTACAACAAAGAAGTCCATTGGCATGTCACCATTTCAGCTTGTCTATGGTACAGAAGCAGTATTCCCTACCAGCCTTGGGATACCAGTGATCAAACTGGTCCAGGAGATTCAAACAGAAGAAGACAGTATGGTGAGGAGAATAAACCAGGAAATTCATCTTCAGAAAACAAGGGAAGAGGTCTACAACAGAGCAGTGAAAGTTCAGGAAAATATAAATAAATTGTTCGACAAAAGAACCAAAGCTGCCGATTTCAAAATTGGGGATAAAGTTCTGAAATGGGACTCAAGGAGTGAGGATAAAGGAAAGCACAACAAGTTTGACAGTTTGTGGCAAGGTCCATACATCATCCATGCCACCGTGGGTCCAAATGCCTTCTTCCTACAAGAATTAGATGGCACAGAGTTGTTTGGGGGTCCTGTCAATGGCAGGATGCTCAAACACTACTTCTGCTGATTTACAATTTCCAGTCTCCATTTCCATTGTACATACCATTGCAATTTTTATTTTCAAAGAAAAAGAGAGAATGTTTCAAAAAACAGAGGAAAGGGAGAGGTTCAGACATGCTTAAAACATGAACCTCTGATGTGAAAAATATTGGCTCTAATAAGCTCAAAACCTGAGCTAAAGAAAGTAAAACAGCTGGTCCTAACATGCCCAAAATCTGGACCAGCAAAGAAGAAAGAGGAATCAACTCTAACATGCCCAAAACTAGAGCTGAGATGGAGAAAAGAAGTGACTCTAACATGCTCAAACCTTGAGTCACAAAGAGAAGAAGGATTTTTCAAGTTTCAGATCCCAAGCCTTCACAGTTTTGTTTTCTGTTTCCTGCAAATTTCGTCCATGTGCAACTATCTTTATGCCTTGGACTCACAGCAAGTCAGACAGTCTAAACCTGGCTTGACTGTTTTTCAATTTCTGTCATAGAATATAGAGAAGAAATCTGCTGGACAGTTTAATCCCAGCAGATACTAGATTAGGTAGAGAAACGAATGAGACCAACAGCCTAATCTGGTCTCATGGAGAAATAAGGGTAGATTTATAATAGGTTTATTTTCTGTTTGTAAAAACAAATGATGTAAAGGGTCTGCTAGCTCAAATGCACCCTAGAAGAAGAAAAAATGCTAGGATTGTAGTGTGGGTAGGTAGTTTGTTGGAGAAAGTTTTTCTGCTGATGTAATGTTTTCATATTGTGGCAGCTGATCAAAGAAAGAAAGGGATGTTCCAACTATTAAGCCACTGGCCTACTCCAAAGATCCATTCTCTGAATTCTTGACTCCTTCAAGAAGAAGCCATCCCCATGTGGAGCCACTGTTAGCCCCTTATAAATTTCTTGACATGCAAGCAAGGGGATAGTTTGTTCTATAAGCCTGCAAGGAATGCATTTCCCTTGAAAACGCATCATCCTTGCAGCCTTTTCAAGTTCCCTACCTTGTGACTGTTTCCCTCTGCTGATTTAAGTCAATAAGCCTTGCTGATAAAGAATTATGCTCCAAAAGGATTTATTTCGCTCTTTGTACCCCTGCATTTTTTCCCCATTCTCTCCTTTTTCCCCTTCTTCTAAGTCCCCCTTGTTCCCCCAATATCCCCATCAACCTCCTAAATTCATCTAAAATCTCCATGAAGTCCCACCCTTGCCCGTTGTTTCCTCAAAATTCCCCTCTGTCTCTCTATCGTTACCCTCCTCAGACCTCAAAATGCATTAAAAAGGGTTTAAAAACCCACTTTCAGACCATATAATAGGCCTCAGCCCCTTCTCCTCTAACCCCCGTAACCTCACTCTCCATGTAACCTCGCGCCAAGACCGTGCGCCAGAGCTAAAAGCGCTTAGCACGTTTCGTATCGGGGGAAAAAAACAACCATTGATCTTCACAGGATGGACGGTGATCGCCGCTCTGCAGCTCATCCATATCGGGCATGATTCAAACCGTTGATCTGTACAGATCTGACGATGTGGAATCCACCCATCACGGTGGTCCCCGCCCATTTTCACTGTTCCAAAACCATATGGTTTCCATCGCACCGCTAATGGGGGACGGGCGATATTTTCCCATTGCCTAGGGATTCCATACAATGCTCGACACCTGTCTCCTGTACGACGGAAAAACCACACTCCCATCGCACATTATCTGTTGGTCCAGGACGCGCATCGATATTCATGTCAGCCGTCAGATCTGCCCCTGCTCATCCAATGGTCATTGCTCGACGAAGCTGCGCAGGGTTTAACTCATGGTCTCCGTACTCCTGGCCCGCCGTTCATTTCCCTCCACTATGTGTTCGACTGTCGATCTCCTCTGAGATCCGACGGCCCAGATTGGTCTTCCCGTTGTTGACTCTTCCATCGTCACCCGGTCTCGCCACGTCACCTCCACGTGTACCCACTGTACCTCCGCCATCCCATTGTATAAGATTCATTCAAAGGTCGACATTTACAAGGTTTTCACGTATAATTGTTCCGCATTTTGCCAACCTGCGCCATCTCTGTTCTCCACCATTCCACGACATTCTCTGCCATTTCTCTGTAGTCCTACTGTCATCCACATCATCCTTCCCCATCCATGGATTTCATAACTGGTTTTGTGTTTTTGCAGGGTTATCAGAGGCGGGAAAACACCATGGTTCTCATGTACCACTTCAAAGGCATGCTGCGTAGACAGAATTAAATCTGGAAGCTGGTACCACAATAGAAATGCCTGGAAATGGTAGCGGCGTCATGAATATTACCTAAGGACAATTTAATATTCGTAAGAAATCTATCCGGCGCCATTAAAGCCCAAATTTTGCAGATCAAGACATTTATGAAGCCGTGGAGAAAGATCAACTTATGATCAAGGATTCCAACATTCAGAATTGAAGGTTTTGAGCTTTAATACAGTATTTTAGAGGCAAAGCACCAGATCAGTGAACCTAAGGAGCACGCAGAAAGTACAACACGCAGAAATCAATGTATATCAGGGGTTTCTATAGCAGCAGAATGTTTTTCCTCCATAAAGGATAGAGCGCCCATGCAGTGTTCAATCCATGCTGTGTTCTGGAGATATTTTCTACCCTGAAACAGTTCCGGTACTATCAGAGCATTTACTCCATCAGTATGGAAGATTTGTTTATCTTTTGTTTATTCACCAATAACACGGAAAAGTATTACAGTCAGAGTACATCAGAGTTATATCAGAGTAGTCTGAAGACTGAAGAAGATCATTCGTTCACCCAAAGAACATCAGATATTAATGCACATGATTATTATAGAATGGGCTTCGGCCCCCTTTCTTTCAGAAGATTTAATGCTGCATTTAGTTCTTCACCTACCCCCCTTGCTTCCCTTCAGCTATAAATTCAGGAAAAAACTCATTTTAAAGGTTGTTGTTCAGTTATCAGTGAACTGCAAGTAGTTTCTTTTGAGACGCAGTCTTTGTGTAAAGTTGTAAGATAGGTTGAAGGAGATGTTTTTAGACTGAGTATTCAGCCATTGGAAATGTTGTACCTGACTGGTATTACTATTTAATATGACAAGCACATTTCTTTGGATCCTGATCTGAAGTAGCGGTGATGTTTTCCTATCTTTATGTTTGCATTCATTTCATTTCGCTTCTACTGGCTTGCATCAGAAATATTGACATAGGATTTACCCTTGTTAAGTACCCTATGTTTCTGCTCTCCTTTCCATTAATTTTTCTCTTCTGAATGTATTATCTAAGAAATGATTTCAGTTGGTTTAACCAGTGTAGTGGATGTTATTGCCTGCTCTCTGATGTATGAATTAAATGAATTCAGTTCTTAGATGTTTCTTGTTATAGATTTAGTTGGAAGAATTGGGAACATTGGCGATTAGAGTTAAACCTGTCCACTAGGATCCTTGTGCGACTAGCTGGTCTATAACTTTGTGTTATCTCCTCCCCTCCTACTCTCCATTTCACACAATCATCTTGAAGATCCTATGTTTCAGATGACTAGCCCAATTGAAAGCCTGCCTATTGATTAGCAAGAAAATCCTTTCCTGACTCCATTGCCCAATGGTCTTGAATATTTCCTGGAACATTTCACCTCTGCCTTATCCCTATTTTCTCATCCTGGTCTTACACTGAATCCTTCCTTCCTGATAACCAACAACCAAAACAAACAAATCAAACAAACAAAACCCGTGCCTATAACTAGCCTCACATATTAAACTTTGAGCTTCATAGACATAAATCCTTTGCTCATATAGAGAGATCCCTCTCTGGACCCAGGAGGGCTAGATCCTGAGGTTTGAAAGTGGTTTTGATGTTGTCTCATCTTTTGGTCTTGCCAATCTGGCCAAAACATGGGAACCCCAACACCTCCTTGAGCACTTTCCTTTTTTATGATAATGGCCATTTGGGATGTTCACCAAATGCTAGTTTGCATGCTTGGGAGATGCACTATGGAGATTCACCGTTGAGACAAAATCATATTCCTTGGAGGGGTTTATTTTATGAGGATGCTACAGGAGGAGGGGAGGATACTCTTTAGTTCTATCCTTGCAGTTTCTTGGGGACAAGCAACACTTGGGAGGGGAGGACTGTAATATTCCTAAATCAGCATGTATGCTAATTGGAATATTGATTTTTGGTTTTTGCACCTAATGGATGAATAAATGGGGGAGGAGACCCATACTTAACTTAATCAACATAAAAAACTCTTGGTATGGAAGAGGATCACTTTGGTAGCTATATTTTACACCCTCATGTGTGAACAAGGACTTTTTTCATGTAGACAAAGTCAAGTTTGACCAAGTCAACAACATGCATGAAGATGGGTGGATCACTTATGAAATAGCTCAATGTGAACAAGAATAAGCTTAGATAGACATATGGAAGCTAGATTGAAGGCACTTGAGTGTGAACAGGGATGAAGTAGGTTGAAGAGGTCAACCTTGACCAAATCAAACAGTGCTGTTAAGGGAGAGTGGCCTTAATGGAGACACAACACAATTTTGGAGGGAGATTAATCATGTGCATGTGGAAACCCTAATGGGTGAGACCCAAGGTGAGGAGGCTCACATAGCTTATAAGGAAGAGGAAGGCAGAAATTTGGGGTTAGCTTGTTGATTATTAATTTCGGTCTACATGACTATCTGGCATCCTCTTGCTGTTTAGCAGAGTTGCAGTTTACGTTAGCACAAGGCATTCCTGTTTAGGAATTCCTTCACCACTCAAGAGAGGCCTATTGAGGGAGCTCACACTTCATTTTTCCACATTCAGGCTTGAGGCCAAGCATCCTCCTTCAGCCACAATTTTATTTCTGCAGAGCATAACATTGTGTTTTAGGGTGTTGCAGTGGAAGGATCACAACACCCCCTTCTGAGCTTATCTTTCAGAGGAGGGAGCTTACCTTTCTTTGCAAGATCTGTAAGGAAGATCCCTGGGCATATTTTACATATTGGCACTTGGAAAAAGCAATCTCCATCTTCTACAGTGCAGTCTTTGGCAGGAACTGCGTCATTTTACTTAGTGTTGTAGCAGCAGGGTCAAGACCCTTGTTTGTGAGCTTGTTCCCTAGAGGAAGGGCCAACCCTTCTCCCGGAAGGATTTTATAGAACATCTTCTCCTATTCTTGTATCATTCAGCTACATATTTGTAGAGTTGCAGTATAAATGAGTTGTTTCAGATCTATTTTTTCAGATCTATTCTTGTATACTCATTCTCTCAAGAAACCCTTCCCGGGTTATCTTCACATTGTATAAAAGAGGCTAGATCTCTATTTTTCTTTGATTTTGGGCTAAATAAAATCCAGATCTGTTGTTTATAACATATTTCTATAGAAACCCTCTTATAATTATGCTATATTTTCTACAGTCATTTCTGCATTCCCTAAGTAATGGGATTTGAGCATTTTTAAGCCATATTTGAACCGGGAGATCTGTTTAACTTGGCTAGAAGCATTTGTTTTCGCTCCAATTCTGAATGTGAGATGAATATTGTATAAAATAAGGTATCCAAGTCCCATTTCTCACAATTATAGCGTAATTCTCTGTAAATAGCGTTTTTATGCCATATATTGCTACATTTCCTCTCTTTGGAAGGAGTGTATAGGTCATATTCTTGCTGTTGATAATTAATTTGATGGTTAGATGTTCCTTTCACATCTTATGATCTGATTTACACTGCAATTGTGTCCAAGTATTGCTGCATTCCCATTTTTGGATATTACAGTGGACCAAGAAAGCTCTACCTCGAGAGAGTTAAGTGAGAGGGAGAGTGAAGGCAGTGAAGAGAGATACCCCCTCTCCTATTTGTTGAATATTTACCTAATACCATTCCACCCGACTAACAATATGGATTGGTGCCATTAGTTGCCTCTCCTAGGGACCACACAGGTGACTGCGGGTGGGAATACCCATGGTACCTGAGACAGACGTTGCATCACTTTCATTAATACTTCTGGAGGGTGCCCTTGCGAAGCTCGGGGAATTTCACTGACAAAGGCTATTGTTAGGAGGTCAACGTAAATATTTATGTCACCTTTGCTAGTATGCCTGGGGCGTAATAACCCAGACTGTTTTGGGAAGGTCCTCTTATTTCACTTTCTTGTATTTTGGTGTCTGGTCCTAATCACCTGGAGCGGAAATACCTGAAGGCTGCTTGATTGAATGTATCTTAGGGAATTTTTAGAGTGTGCTCTTTGATGTTAGATTTCTTAGCTTCTTATATTTTTTTGAGTCTAATTAATCTCATAAAGTGGCTGACCGATCGCCTCATCGATCGAGGAGGCTTCGTGGGTTTTCTCCTGCGAGTGTTGAGCCTTCTTTAAGAAGGTGTAGAAGTAATTCAGTGGGTGTTTTTTATCTGGTGGTTTCAAACACAATGGAGAGTGATCCTTCGTCTGGGCTTGCTGTTTTTGTAGGTGGTCCTAGTACTAGTGCTATTGTAGAGAAGAGTACTCCACTCATCTCTAGAGTCTTGTTTCCAGCAGAAGAAGTTGATGTTGAAGAAGTTCCTCAGCCTCTTGAGACTCCTTCATCTCTTCTTCCTGCTAGTTTTCCTGACATCCTTTTTTACATTGGGCCTGATTCTCAGATACCAGCTAGCCCTTTTCCTTCATATTCCTTTCTTTCGATGGCCACGACTGGGAACAAAACTTCGGCTATGAGCACTGCAAGTGTTGATACTCCCCTTTCAGTTGAATGAGGAGGAACTATTTCCATTTGGACAATCACTTATAGTGCTGCTATGTTTGGATCTACTTCTATTCCATCCTCGAGTGGAAGCACCCAAGCATATGCTTCTCAATCTAGCCCCTTTTCTTTTGGAATGCCTTCTAGTGCGATTCCTTCTGTCTCCTTTTCCACTACTTCAGCTGTCTCTGCGCCTATGCCTTATGTGGCTAGTGGATCAACTTCATTTTAGGGTTTCCCCTTTGGAAGTGGGAATATTCCTCATTCGAACCCTTCCTTAGGATCTCTGCCTTTTACATCTCAAAGTCAAGGATTCAATCCTTTCACCGAAGGTCAAGGCTCTAATGTTTTTTTGGGATGGAATCCTACTTTTACAGGGTTAGGAGTTGGGAGTCAATTTTTCTTTGGTTAGCAAGGGAATGTTCCTTTCCCTTCGGTAGGTGCTTCTCAGGGATTTTCTCCATTCGCTAATGCTTGGAATCCTTACAAAGGGGTTTCTTCCTCTTTTAACATTTTGATTGGAGGGAATATTTCTGTTTATAGTAACCCTGCAATGGGAGGGGGTCCTTATCCAAATGTTGGGTCACAAGGCTTCTCTTATGGCTCAAAATTTTCTACAAAAAACATCTGCAAACTGGTGCCTCAAAAAATCCAGACTATTCTTTTTAAAATGTGGGGAATCCTTCTTATGGGGGATGGAATTCCCAGGCTCTTTCGCGTTTACCATTCATGATAATTTTAAAATTTCTAGATCTATCGAAATTGAAAAAAGATCCTATTTGGTATAGTCTGGGTTGGCCTCTGGTCCCCACTAAACTACCCTCAGATAGTCCAAAGTTTGAAGGGAAGACTGGTGAGGATCCAATGGAGCATGTCACCACTTTCCACTTATGGTGTTCGTCGAACTCCCTTATCAACGATTCAACTAGATTGAGGTTATTTCAATGAACCCTAACTAGGAATGCAACAAAATGGTATATTGAGCTGACAGGAGGCATTTTTGCTACTTTTGGTGAGTTGGATACTATTTTCTTAAACCATTTTTAGTTTCCCGTCTGTTATGATGCTGAGACTGATCTCTTGGCCAATTTATAGCAGGACAAAGCAACTCACATTTCTGATAATATTCAGGAATGGAGGAGAAGGAACAGGCTAATTAAAGCCCAAATTCCGTATGAGTTCATTATCGAATGGTTTCTGAAATCTCTGCAGCTAGAAATATCAAAGGATGTATCCCTTTTAGGGGTGTTTTATGAAGAGAAGGCTAGTTTTAGGGCTCAACAGCTAGAACTGATCTATTCTCAGTCTGGGGTCCTTAATAAATCTTGCCGGATGCTCCTTGTTGGTGTCCAAGTGTGAATAAACTATTCAACCCTTTCCCACATTAATTCATAAATCTGGTTGTGTATATTATTTCAAGGTAACGCGTAAGTTATATGCAGGAGAAATGGCACAATCGAACAATAATCACAGATTTAACAACTGAAATAAATAAGAACCACTGTGACAATAATTGAAGATAAATTGCAGAGTTACAGAAGCACTCACAAAAATTGAAGGAAAGTACCATAACATAAGTTAAAATGTACAAACAGAAATGCGAGAAAAACACACAGAAATAACACAGCACCTAATCAGAAGAGTGGGCCCAACTCTATAACCAGGGATGCGATGGATTCACAACTTAAAAAGAGAACAACAAAATGGCTTTCATTCAATTAATTAAACAATCTTCTGTTACAAACTTGATCTCTTGCACGGCTCCTCGATTCACAACCTTGAAACCCTTCTTATACAATTGTTTAGTAAATAGTTTCTCAAATCTAACAACTAATGTCTATAAGTATACAATTGTTAAAATGACCAAACCAGTTTTCGAGAGAAACAAGAAAGGTCTCGAATAGGTCTAGAATAGGTTTGGAATCTGTTATGATGTTACAACGATATCGAAATGGTGATGTAAACTCGGAGTTGATCCTGTGATCTACAGATTCGACCCTTTGACCACCGGATCTGCGGAAATGATATAATTAGTAACTCGCGTAGGAAAAATCCCCATGAATATTATTTCATTAATTAAGCATTCCATATAAGACAATGGAAGGGGTTTTACCTTGTGTGTTTAGAGCATTTAATGAATATTAATGATACAAATAAGTGAAAGAGTGGGTGAAAATGGAGGAAAAAAGTATGCAGATTTGGTACACAACATATCCCCCCCAACTGGTCTTTCTGCATGTCCTCATGTAACTTGCCATGTCTTCAGGTTTGGGTTGGAGCGGCTGTGGTCAGCATGAAACTTAGCGAGGTCGTATTATTCGGACATCTCTATTCCAGGGGGTTTATATCCTTCTATCAGGAGAATATCCTTCCACCAATCTTCGCTTACATTGTATGCTAGATTATACTAATCTTCTACCAACCAAATGTTGGGGAACTGAAACCTCAGCCCCATCCACTGGACCCCACAAGTCTGAATGCATGCAACAAAACATGGCACTCCTTTTAATGCCTGTGCAAAATTGGGTGCTCCAAAAGGTTCCCGGTTTTTGACAGTTGATGACAACGACATCCATCTCCTTTGAAAACTGTCAAGGGCTTCATCCTGAAAAGAAACTACTTGTCTAGAACAAAGGTCAGTACACCACTTCTGTGTTGCCAACATATGTTCTGTACGTCCCTCAATCTGTAAAAAGGTAGAGTGCTTGTTATAAATAGTCACTACTTGACCATGCTCCTTCCTTATCATCAGTGGCCTTCTTGCTTGATTTTCTTCAAAAGTATCAGAGGTATTCTTCCATTTAACCTGGTTGATAATGTAGGAGGTGAAGGCTATGGGGTGAATATCCCCCACAAATGTAACTAGATTCAAGGTCTGAACATCCTTCAAGAAATAATTATGCATGTAAAGTTCTCACATCAAGTGCTGGTCCACAATATCATGGATTTTCAAAATATAAAGGAACTATATCAGATCCTCAACCTTATGATGATTTCCTTGAAAATACTTTCTCATGAATAAATAAAGCATAACTATGGGTGGGAGGTCTACAAACCATTACTTGCTGCGCCAAGGTAAACATCTTCTCTTTATTTTCTTTCAACACTTGTACCTACTCCTCTAAGTCCTCCATCTTACCCTATTGTTTCTCTTGCCTCCGCCTTGCTCTGTATAACTGGTCTATATACCCAGTAATAATCCCAGCGGCTTGCTCCCAAACCGTCTTCGTCTCCTTCTTATGTTCATTCACGACAAATTGCCATTTTTGAATTTTAGCAGCTAGGAAGAATTCTCGGACCTCAAATAGATGTTCAATAGGGCCATTTTGTGTGGCAACAAAGGTTGTAGGAACATCTTCTGTCTGTACGACTGCTGAGGAAACCTCGACCTTGGGTTTCACTGCCTTCCATTTATATTATTTTACCTTTTTCTTTAACCGAGATACTTGCTTTCTCATATTTTGAACTTCCTTCTTCAGCCACATGGTCTCGTTAAACTGAAGCTGATACTTTTCATTGAGAGGTGGTCTCCTGTTTCCACATTATTCTATGCACTCTTGTTTAACAGCTCCTCTATATTTTTTCGACTTTACTAAAATTTATGCTCCAATGTTGTACTCAAAACTGCTCTGACTTTTAGTCTGATCCAAAACACCTTTAAAAATTCATCAAAGACTGTTCCAAAATTTTTCTAATATTTTTCCCCAAGAATTTCTTAAGAATCACTTCAAGAGCTGCTCAAGAAGTCTCCTCACAAGAACAAGCTGATTCCTCACTTCACACAATTCTTATAATATCCCTTTTTCCAGGAACAACTACAGATTGGGAATAATTTGTGTTATTACCAATGTGGAGCTTCAGATATATACCTCATAAATATCTGAAAACACTTTAACTTCAGTAAAATACACAGCAGAAAAGTTATACAACGTTTTACAAGGAAAAAGGTGGGGAAAAGTGAGGATTTTGGCCCTAAAACGTGTGTATTAGGATATTTGCGCAGATGGGAAAGTGGTTGGATATGAAATATAGGGTTATGAGGGACTCCCATGTCTAATTTCATCAAAATTTTTTTTTTTTTTCTAAGTTAAACAGTTCCTCCTTTCCTAACTAGGCTAGAAAACCCTGATTTCCCAAGACTAGATTTATGCAGAAATTTACTGAAGCATGTGAACGTGGTTTTCTGAAGGGTATCACTGAATAAGGTCTGAAAATTCACAAATAAGCTCATGGACATAACTCATACACTTTACAGGATAAGAATGAAAGAATACATAATAAATCCTCAAGAAAGAGGGGCTGCAACCATGTAAAAAGACTGCATAACAGTGACAGCTTAATTTTCAGGGCTGAAGCAGAATTTTATTGAATCTTCAAATCTAGATCAGATAAGTACATAAAAATATAGATCCAATACAGATCCATGCACAAGAAAAGTTGATCTATACATTCCCCTTGGGGATTTTCTTAAAACATGAAGCAGTGGAAGTAGATCTGAGATCTAAAAATTCAAATCTGCAGAATGATTCAGAAATTATGAATAATACAAGTAAAAAATAGATCATATCTAAAACATAACATAGATTTTTTGGCCAATCTATGGATCACCACAGTCAAGGAAGAAACCCAACACCGGAGATCTCTCCTCCAAAATGCAAGCAAAGCACCCTGCAGCTGTAGATCTGCAAATAACGCTGTCTTAGGGACAGAAAAAACGTTGTAGCTTCTGAAGATGAAATGGCCTGATGCTAGGATGTAGATCTGAAGTATAATCAGCAAATTAACACTTTCAAGAGGTTAAGTGACACTCTCACTAAAAAGAGCCATTGCTATCATCTAGATTTGAGCAGATCTAGATCTCCACTTGCTGCAACTCAGAAGACAGCTAAACCCTCAATCATGAGCAGCGCTGTAATGTAAGGTGAAACTTGGCCCAAACCTGATAGTGGAGAAGTTTAGCACAATTCTCCTCCAAGAGTTGCTCAAGGAAGGAGGTGGGATTCCTGAACAGGAATGCCCAACAAGGGATGTCTAAGCAGACAGACCTTCAGAAACAATGTCTTCAACAACCTCCTCATGTTTCCCTCCTCTTCCTTTTATAATATAGGAGTCTTGCCAAACCCTAAACCACCTTGAATCAATTAACCCCTTTCACAATACAACCTCCTTCTAGAACTGCGCTGTCCCTCAAAGAGGTTCAATGCATCTAGATTTCACTTTTTGACTTGGTCAAATAGGATCCCCTCTTGTGATTTAGCCTCTTTCACATCTGCAAGATATAATTTAAATAGCCCAGATATGTCTCTGTTCACATAGGCATTGATTTATTCTTAGTTTTTAGGAGTTTTACATGTCCTCCTTCACAATTTATTCATTAATCATGAAATAAAAAATAAATAAGGCAAAATTAATGTTCTGATTAGCTGAAGCTAATTTAGGAACATTATAGTCTCCCCCTCCCAAATGTTGCTTGTCCTCAAGAAACTGCAAGGGTGCTGCAAAATCTCCCCCCCTCTTCTTGTGGCCTCCTCCTTCAACATTTTCCACCATTGCTTCAAATTTTCTGCAATAATTCCATCTCCTAATGGTTCCGCCCAAGAGTGCAAAGTGGCCTTTGGTAGATAAACCAAATAGCTCTCATCATGAAGTAAAGGAAGGTCTATATGGAAAAATTCTTGCTGATCTATGGCCTCATCAAGAGAGAAGTGATGGTCATAATGGGGAATTTCACCATCAATGAAGGTCTTCCACCTCCATGCTATCATCCAAATGAAATGAATTACCTCCCAGCATGGTAACTCATAGTGAAGCTCCTCCCAAATGCCCATGAGAGGCATGATCCAAGTGCTACATACAATCATATGGTCCACATCATAAAGAGACAAGTAATGTGCTATAGTGGCCATATGGTCTCTCATGCCCCCCCTATAACATGTAGTGCAAAGAATGTGGGAAACTCCTTTTCCCAAGGACACATTCCACAAATGTGTCTCTTCCAACCACGTTCCCAAGAATAAGAACATCTTCAGCATGTGGAATCATGATTAAGATCATGCTAGCTGCCATATATGATAAAGGAGAAGGAATATGCCTCCTCATGTGCAACTAATGTAGTTTTACCCTCAACTGCCATGGAATAGAAGATGACAAGTGTTTCCTCCAACACTTGCTTGCTGCCCCGTCTTTCTTGCATGTTTGGAGAAGGTGCTTTATGATTGGTGTAAAAGAGTCACACCATGGAAAGTGTATCTCCCCTCCAAGATCCTCCAAAGGATGATCAACATAAATAAAGTTCATGGCCTCAAGTGGCCCATGAAGCCCATCATAAATAGTGGTCCCCTCTTGGAGAAAAGCCCTGAAAATGAGTGTTAGAAAAATACAAGTGTACATCATGAGATTCAACAATATAATATTTGTCATACACTTGTTTAAAATCAGCAAGGTTGCTCATGGATGAGCCTCCTTTCACACTCAATGAATAAGGAGGTGTAGATGATATTTCTTCCCAAGAGCTATGTTCCTCCTCATCTAAAAAATGGTCCATGCACTTCTTCATATGAGAGAGCACCTCCTATTTGAAATTCTCCCACATGAATCCATCCAAGATAGTATGATATGCTCCAATGAAACCAGTGGGCTTGGAAAGCAGGATCTCATAGGTTGCATTCAACAGTTTCTCCTTGCGCTTGGAGCCTTTAACCAAATAAATCTGATCATGGAAATAGATGAATCCTCCAACTACCTTATACATCCCATCCATTACCTTCCCATCAAGAACCTCACATGTGAAAGGGTCCTTGTTATACTCCATCAAAAGTTGGGAATCCCAATAAGGATCTAGGCTCCCCAAGAATGATAACGTTGTAGATGTCTGAAATGTAGCACCTATCATGTCATGACTCTCCTCTTTGACATACTTGATGCCAAGGTCACATGTTGGAGTCCCATAAACTTTATTTTTCTACCTTCGTTGCAGTTGATCTTCCTCAAGACAATATTGAAGCATGTGGAAATCAAATCCCCTTTGGAAAGTTCTTGTCCTCCAATACTTCCTCAATTTGGCCCATGCATGCAAGAGTGTTAAGATCCTCTTTTCATGTTTAGAAATCTCTTTTGTAAGTGAGAGGACCATGGGCTGCCCAAAAGATATGGTTTTTCCATGTATCCTCATATCCATACCATCATAGATTTTTGATCTTCCATTTCTCAGTGCAGATGAATGAATGGAAGATAACAATGTCCCATTCAGAAAATTGCTTACCTATTTTCTGAATGAATGAAAGATCCTTTGCGCTGTGCTTGCTTCTCCCAAGGCTCCTTCATTATCCAAGTATGAAAATGTTGCCCATAGTTGAGAGAACACTTTAGTTTTCCTCCAATCAGGAGGTCTTCATGGTGGAATGCCTCCTTGCAAAGAGGCATCAAGGCATAGAGAAGAATGTGGATGTAGGTGCAAAAATTTTCCGCTACCATTGCTGCATGGATTCTCTTGCCTTCCTTGGTCTTCCAACCCTTGAAGCAGAGAAGGGTATATGCTATTCTTCTTAAGATGCTCTTCCTCCTCTCTTCCTTCCTTCATCATCAAGATCTCATCATTTGACAATGATGGTACATGCTGCTCAAGAGCTCTATGTGTGAGATCTTGTGGAACTCCTTGCAAGAGTGCAAGAGTTTCTTCTCTTGGAGAAAGTGCTCCAACTTCATCTTCATGAGGTGCTTGAGGTGATTTTTTTGTGACTGCGTTATGACCTCCTATCTTCTCCTCCTCTTTGACAACTAAAATTTTCTCACCATCAATAAGAGACCTTAGATCTTGGTCATCTATTGAAGGAGAAACCATCATGCTTCCCTCTTGAGAAGAGGACCCTTCACTAAATGGAGATATTTCCCTTGGCGAGGCATCAAGCAAACTTACACCTTCTTCCATGGCCTTCAGAAATGAAGTTGGATTCATAGACCCTTCCAAATCATGCAAAAGGTTCATCTGATGTGGTTTGACAGTATCAACAAAAGATGATACACATGGAGCTTCATCAAACCTTCCTATCAATCTTTCAATAAACCTTGCATAAGTAGGTGTATTGACATTCTTCAAGGAAACAGATCCAAACAACCACCAAGCATAAGCTTTACCTTCAAAATGCAGCGCTGCTACTCTGATGGCTTCAATTTTAGAGACTTGATGTTGTTGCACAAAGATGTTTAGCTCCTCCACCCAAACCCTAACTAGACATTTAGGCGATCCATCAAAGATAGATAGATAGAATCTACCCATGTCATGATGCTCCTTATTTGTGCCTTTTATCTCCTTGATCTTGTAGAACCCTTGGAAATTCAAATCATCTTTGAACTCCTTGGATTGAGCTACATACTCCTCAAAATACTCCCTAAGAGTCTCCTTCTTAGATACACCTCCTTTCTTCCTCTTCATGAAGAAATCACCGACAAAACCTTGAAGCTTAGGTGATATGGCTGAGTGAAAATATCCATGAGATGAGGATTCATAATGTTCCTCATGTATAGATATTGTAGATTTGATCAGAAGATCTTTCTTCCCTTGAAACTTTCTAGGAGTTTCACTACTTCTTCTTTCTTCTTCTTGTTCAGCCTCCTTGGAGAGGTTCTTCTTAGATATGAAATATGATGAGAATAAAACCATATTATTCATAATTCCGACCTTGCTCCTTTCATGAATACCACTGAAAATTTCCCTTCTCAAGGATATCAAGATTTTATTCCAGAGATTGACTGCAGGGGCATTTACTGGATATGTCACCTTTGAAAAAAGGATGAGATCCAGAGGCTACCTGGCCATATGTAGAATATTTATATAGAGATTTAAATACTCCTCCTTCATGGATTCAACACTTTGGCTTGAAGCCACAGGCTGAGCCAAATATCTTGCTTTGATACCACTATAATATCCTTTTTTCTAGGAACAACTACAGATTGGGAATAATATGTGTTATTACCAATGTTTAGCTTCATATATATACCTCATAAAGATATGAAAACAATTTAACTTCAGTAAAATACACAACATCAAAGTTATACAGCGTCTTACAAGGCAAAAGGTGGGGAAAAGTGAGGATTTTGGCCCTAAAACATGTGTATTAGGATATTTGCGCAAAATTAAGATGGGAAAGTGGTTGGATATGAAATATATGGTTATTCTGGACTCCCATGTTTACTTTAAGAAAAACAAAATAAGTTTTACTAAGTTAAATAGTTCCTCCTTTCCTAACTAGGCTAGAAAACCCTGATTTCCCAAGACTAGATTTATGCAGAAATTTACTGAAGCATGTGAGCGTGGTTTTCTGAAGGGTATGACTTAAATAAGGTCTGAAAATTCACAAATAAGCTCATGGACACAACTCATACACTTTACAGGAGAATAATGGAAGAATACAGAAGAAATCCTCAAGAAAGAGGGGCTGCAACCATGTAAAAAGACTGCATAACAGTGACAGTGTAATTTTCAGGGCTGAAGCATAATTTTATTGATTCTTCAGATACAGATCAGATAATTACATAAAAATATAGATCCAATACATATCTATGCACAAGAAAAGCTGATCTATACATTCCCCTTGGAGATTTTCTCAAATCATGAAGCACTGGAAGTAGATCTGAGGTCTAAAACTTCAGATCTGCAGAATGATTCAGAAATTTTGAATAATAAAAGTACAGAACAGATCATATCTGAAACATAACATATATTGGTTGGCCAATCTATGGATCACCACAGTGAAGGAAGAAACCCAACACCGGAGATCTCTCCTTCAAAATGCAAGCAAAGCACCCTGCAACTGTAGATCTGCAAATAACGTTGTCTTAGGGACAGAAATAGCACTATAACTTCTGAAGATGAAATGGCCCGATGCCATGATGTAGATCTGAAGTATAATCAACAAATGAAAACTTTCAGGAGCTTAAATGACACTCTCACTGAAAAGAGCCACGCTATCATCTAGATCTGAGCAGATCTAGATCTCCACTTGTTGCAACTCACAAGACAGCTAAACCCTTAATCATGAGAAGCACTGTAATGTAAGGTGAAACTTGGCCCAAACTTGATAGTGGAGAAGTTTAGCAAAATTCTCCTCCAAGATCTGCTCAAGGAAGGAGGTGGGATTCCTGAACAGGAATGGCCAACAAGGGATGTCTAAGCAGACAGACCTTCAGAAACAATGTCTTCAACAACCTCCTCATGTTGCCCTCCTTTTCCTTTTATAAGATAGGATTCTTTCCAAACCCTAAACCACCTTGAATCAATTAACCCCTTTCACATTACAACCTCCTTCTAGAACTGCGTTGTCCCTCAAAGACTGCATTGTTTGACTTGGTCAAATAGGATCCCCTCTTGTGATTTAGCCTCTTTCACATCTGCAAGATATAATTTAAATAGCCTAGGCATGTCTTTGTTCACATAGGCATTGATTTATTCTTAGTTTTTAGGAGTTTTACATGTCCTCCTTCACAATTTTTCATTAATCATGAAATACAAAATAAATAAGGCAAAATTAATGTTCCAATTAACTGAAGCTAATATAGGAACATTACAATTCTATATTTGTCACTGTTCAAGGTTTACATGTCACAGATCCTCTGCCACAAGTCCAAGCACTACATATGGCACAGGTTCGAAAATTTAGGTGTAGGTCCAAAATTTTAGGTGCAGTTCTGAATATTTAGATGTAGGTCTAAACCACAAGTATGAGATGAGATGAATGCTTTTTGTACCCTAGTTTGATTGTTTCCACATATATGCGAGTTTTTTCTTCTTTACTTGATCCATAACATAAATAAAACGCTCTTCAAATTGTGTGTATCCTCTTCCTCAGATAGGAAATGTTCTCTGTTTTTTTTCACTGAAATATTTGGTTGAAATGAGGTGTTGGGCGTCATATTTATATAGCATTTGATTTATGACAAATAGACATGTCCTTTTGCAGTGAGGCCGACTTAGTGTAGCTAAGTATAGGTCGGCTCAGGAGAAATAATTTAATATGCTATATTAAAAATTCATTTTCTCCTACACTACAAGGAGTTTGAGGGCAAGTGAGGTCTCATTAGAAAGGGGAAAGAGTCATCTATAAGTTAGTGAAGGAATCATTGCAATATGATGTCTCCAAGATGTCGAAAACTAATTTTCTTTATGACTGTTCAGAATTTTATGACAACCCTTTGGAATTTTAGTATTCCTTGTGTATAAGGACATTGGGACAGAATGAGGGTTAGGGAAATTTAATTAGAACTTCAAAAATGGTCTCCAACCATCATTCATATCATCAAGTCAATCCATCATCAAGTGTGTCATTATTCATGTCATAATCTTATTAAATGTTTAGGATAGAGTTTTAAGGATTCTTTGTCAAGAGTAAGGATATCATAATATGAGGTTATGGCATCTTCATATTCCAACAACAAGGTTAGTTCAAAGACTTTCATCACTAGGGTGTTATGAGAATCTAGGGAAACATTGCGTATCACAAGAATTTTCCATCACAAACAATCTTATATTGACATCAATGAAAACCTTGACTAACAGACAAGTCTTTTGTCCAAGCTATTAGTGAACTCATAAATGTTCTTATTCACTTATCATATGATTAATGAGTTCACCGATGGATAAACATAGTAATTGTGGACATCCCAGAAACCTACAATGTATTTCTAAGTAGGGATTGGTATATAAAATTATAGGGGTATTTTTCTATTTATTTATCACATTTATGGCTTATGTATAAGGGAAATAATAACCAAATATGGGTGGAATCATAACCTTACATGAAACACACTATTACACCCTTCGAAGGGAAAAATGAGCCCGTTTCTTTCACGGATTTAATTTTTAGAAATAGATTTTTGGAAAATGATCTTGGGTGATACCTTGCACAAGCATCACCCATTCCACCAAATACACAACTCTAAATCCTTCCTTGTTCTCCAAATAGTTCAAATGAATCATGTAATATATATGTACATAATATTAGTAAAACTATTATTAGTAATACAAGAAATAGCTTAGTAACTCAAAATTTTTGGACTCTTTATTCTGATGGCTCTAAGACACAGGAAAGTTTCGAAGCCGATTGTGTACTTATAGACCCACATAAAAAGAAACATGTACTTTCATTTCATCTGGAGTTCAAGTGCACTAATAATACTGTAGAATATGAAGCACTTGTACTTGGATTAAAGGAAGCTATTGAACTAAAGGTAGAGCTCCTAAGGGTAATCGAGGACTTAGAGGTGGTCACTCGTCAGGTACGAGATACTATACATTGTGTTTCATCTGATCATAAAAACTACCAGCAGGAGGTATGGCGTTTGATAAATAATTTCAAATATTTTGATATTCTTTCTATTCCTAGAGTTAGAAATGTGGCATCAGATGTATTAGCAAATGTCGCTACTAGGTTGTCGCCAATGAAACATGTTTTTTCAATTGGAATTTTATATAAATCATATGTAATTGACAAGGTTACTAATTTATGCATTTTCAATGAAGACCAATAGATACTACTGTTGAGGAGGTAAATCCCCTTTGCGGACAGAGGCGATCCCTACTAGCCCAGATCGGGTCTAGCAACAATCAAACACGCTACAGTGCAGGTTCCTAATCGTAAATAAACCGACTTGCGAGGAAGGCTTACCTGGAATCCAACGCTGTTGTTTGTAGAAGAGGTGGTGCTCCCGTTCCTTTGCCCTGGCAGATCACAATCCTCACGATCTCCGTGATCGGACACCTGCACATGCAAGAAACAACACAAACGCAAGCATAAAACCCAATACATACAACTATATGTCAGTCGAAGAGGACATAACTCATGAACATGATTAAGAACAAGAGTGGAACCATAACCGATAGTCTCTTATCATTAATGAGTCAAAAAGAAGAATACAACCAAAGCTTCGACGCCGAATTCTCCTTTAGCGGGTCGTCAGCAAAACATGTCTCGATAAAGCCTGTCAAGGATGGGACAAGCCTCTCTCTCTGGATACTTGAAAATAGTCTCCTTGCTTGGATTTGGCCTTAAGGGAATCAAGAAGGCTCTTGCAGCATAAGGATGTGAAAGCTCTTGGGAACTTGGAGATTAGCTTGCCATGGAAATGAGCAAGCTTTTATAGAAGGAGGAAGGGGAGTTGGGATCCCTATAATTATGGGATTGGCCCTATCATCAAGGAAGCTTCCATGAGAGGTGGAAAACCACTTCCTCTCTATAGAAATCCGTAGCCAAACCTCCCAACTCAAGATAGATATCAGTCCAGGGATCTGTTAGGACGAAACTTCCGCCTTTTATTTTTAAAAAAAACCTCTTAATATGGTTGGCGCGTGTGCAGCTCTATGAAAAAGCGCCAATTGGCGCGCCCTCTTTGGAGGATTTGCCCCCTTGGCGCGAGGGCTGAACTCTGAAACCACGCTAATGGAAAAAGAGCTATTTTTAGGATTTTTTGCAAGGAGATGTCTTCAGGGCAATGAAAGCTCATCTTTAGAGGGATGCAATGAAAGTATTTTCAAGTCTTGTCTCTGCTCATAGGTCACGGAATGAGCCCTCCAATGTGCGGGATGGGGATTGCAGGGACAGTGACAAATTGCTGTGTAACAACTACACTTTATGGAAAATCATGATGTGTTCAAAGACATCACCATAGAGGAGGATGAGCACGATCAAGTTTTGCAGGAAGCATCCCAAGCACTGAAAGGAAATACTATGCCAAAAGTTATGGTTTCCCTGGAGAAAATATAAGACCTGCAGAACCAATTCAGAGGACCAACTAACATGAAGACTCAAAGTTCTAAGCTTGCATCTGAAGAAGTCAACCTTGGAACCCCACAAGATCCGAAACATTTGAGCCTTAGTAACTGTTGTTCCCCTCAAGAATGAAACATGTTTATTATCCTATTCAATCAGTACTGAGACATGTTTGCGTGGACATATGATGATTTGAAGAAGTATGACACTAGTGTCATCCAACACGTAATTCTTATAAAATAAGTGGTGAAACCGTTCCAACAAAAACTACAGAATGTCCATCCAACACTGGAACCCCTCATTCAAAATTAATTGAGAAAGCTATTGGATGCTCGAATCATCTTCAAAGTTAGACATTCCACACGGGTTTCCAACTTGAACCCGTTGAGAAAGAAGTATGGTGAAATTAATTTATTTGTTGATTTTCAGAGTCTTAACTGAACTTCTGACAAATAAAACTATCCAGTGCCATCCATGGAGCAGATACTCCAAATAGTATCTGGTCCTGAATTTTTTTCTCTAATAGATGGATTCTTAGGCTATAATCAAGTACTAGTAGTGGAACTAGACAGACTCAAAAATACCTTCGAGACTAAATGTGGAACACTCAATTTCAAGAGAATTAAATTTGGACTAATCAATGCCGAATAAAATTTTCAAAGAGCGATGGAAATCTCCTTCCATGGCCTTATAGGTCAAAAATTTGTTGTTTATTTAGATGATGTTATTATGTTTTCAAAGAAAAGGTCAGATCATGTACGTCATCTAAAGAAGATATTTGAGTGGTGTCAGAAATATGGTATTTCCCTTAATCCCATGAAGAGTGTCTTTGGTGTGTCCAAATGGGTTCTGCTGGGGCACATCATAGCAAAGAGAAGCATCAAGGTTGATCCCGAGAGGTTCAAGGCTATCACACAGATCCCATTTCTAGTGACAAGAAATCTATGCAATATTTCTTAAGGAAAATTATTTTCCTTAAAAAATTAATCTCCAATTATGCTCAAATAGTCAAACCTATACAAGATATGAATAAGAAAGATGCAATATAAAAATGGGAAAAATGGGAGAAAGATGTGTTATGCAGGTAAATATTCTTTGCAGACACAGATGATCCCTCTAGCCCTAAAGTGGGTCTAGAAACAAAGAGACATGCTAGAGTTTTGATTCCTAATTATGGAATGGAAAAATGACACGGTAGATCGACCTACCTAGAGTCCAATACTGTCGTCATTGCTGTAGTGGTGGTGCCCTCTCGCTCCTGCCTCAGCAAGTCACGATCCTTTCGCAGTCATGCTAGGATACCTGCACATAGAACAAAAACAAGAACATTATACAGCATAATAATTTCACTCATAAATACTAGCCAATCAAAGAGGGCTAAGCATATTGCAATAAAAATCTAACATAATAAAAAATGGGAACCAAACAATTGTCACGTGTATGTATTGATAGAAGGAAGATTTACAACCAATGATTTGACGTCGCAGTCTCCTCCAGCGGGGTTCAGTTGGAGCACGTCTCAGATGCTCGACAGGGAATTCAGACGGGATAAAGGCATGGACTCAAGCTCTCTCAAAAGAAATGGATTCAAGCTCTATCAATGTAATTCCTTCTTATTCTATCTCTCCAGTATTCTGTTATATTATGTTTAATTCTCCAAGTTTAGCTCTTCAGTTGTCCAGCTATTCAACTATTCAACCATTCAGATATTTAGATAGCTTGTGCAAAGAGAGATAGCTTCTTTTTATAGAGGAAAAGGATGAGTTTAGGATCCCTACAAAGGTGGGAGGGAGGACTATCATTTAGGGAGTTCCCATAAGAGGTGGAAACCATAAAATAAAGGAGGGAATCCATGGTTTATCAGTTCAACCACTCCCAATGACTCATCCTCAAGGTGGTTGGAGTGGAATATCCACCTCTATTAAAAAAAAAAAATCCATAAACAGCTTGGCGTAGGTGGAAAACTGGGATAGAACACCAGCTGGTGCAGGGCCTAGCATTAATCTTCCTCTTTGGTGCAAGGGCATAACTGACTACCCGCGCCAAGGCAAAAACAAGGGTTTTTGAGTCTCTGCTCAAGGAATTGTCAACAAAAGGAATATTACTCTCATGTAAAGCGATACAATGATGGTATTTGTAAGGCATGACAGTACTTATTGATCATGGAAATGACCCTTCAATGGGAAAGATGGGGATTGCAGGGAAAATGACAAAATATTGTGTAACAAGATGTGTTCGCTTAGATCAAACAGGCTATCACTGATGCACCTGCATTATTCAACCCATATTATGGAAAATATTTCTTTTTCTATATGTTTACTTCGAATTTATTAATTGTGACCATATTGACTCAAGGGGACAATGAGGAAATGAGCAACCTATTTCTTTTATGAGTGCTAGTCTGCAAGGAAAGAAATTAAACTAGCTCGCTATAGACAAACAAACATATGCAGTATATAAGTAAATTAAGTATTTCAGGATCTATTTACTCAAATCTCATACAACTATCTTCATACCTCACCCAGAAATAAGAAAACTCTTCGTACAACAAGAGTTGGGTGAGAAAAAGGCTAACTAGATGACCTGCCTTTGAGAATATGAGCTGTAATTCAAAATAGTTCAAACCATAAAGGGTGATGGCCTATGCAGACTAGAATCCGAGGCAAGGGACACCCCTGAAAAATATATTTTAGGATGGGAGCATGAGATATAAATGCACAATATCGATCACTTTCCTTATTCCATGTCTACAACAACCTGATATGAAGATCTACGACATTTTTTGGAGCATGGAACCTTGCCCTCGTACTTATCAAACAAAAAAAATAGGCTAGTTTTTTTAAAGGCTCTATCACATAAAATTGTCCATGGAGTGCTTTTCCGGAAGTACCACAATGGAGTTCTGCTGAGGTGCCTTGATCCAAAAGATACATAGAAGGTTCTTAAGGAATTACACGATGGACTAGCAGGTGGCCACTATGCGGGTAACACCACAACACATAAATTTATGAGGGATGGTTACTATTGGCCCACTTTTTTTAAATATGTACACACCTATGTCCACAAGTGACAAGCTTATAGAAAACGCATTGGTCACGATCAAAGGTTAGCCACCCCACTTCTCCTAGTAATAGTTGAAGAACCATTCCAACATTGGGGCTGTGATGTTATTAGAGAGATATTCCCACACTCGTCGAAGAAACATTGATATATCCTTACAACTACAAATTACTTCACCCAGTGGTCAAAGGCAGTTCCTCTCAGATAAGTAAATGATCAGGATGTCATTCAATTTTTGCAACATAACATCATAACCAGGTTTGATGTTCCTACATCACTTGTATTTGATAATGTAACATTATTTTCATCATTAAGACACTATGAATTTGCATTAGAGAATGGGATTTTTATAAAGCATGCATCTAATTATTATCCCCAGGGAGATGGTTTGGCTACATTACAAATAAAAATATTATTCGCATAATTAAGAATACCATTTTCTCTAAACAAAAGAACTGGCATACTGCTTTTCCCAATGCACTTTGGTCCGACCGTGTAACTCCAAAACCTTCCCTAAAAACCTCGCCATACTTTCTAGTGTATGGTAAATAAGCTATCTTACTCCTAAACTTGTGTTTTCCATCCTTGCAGCTCTCCCAAGAGTCACAAGGAAAACCTTTCCTACTGGTTGAGATCTAGATACAAACTTTACTATAACTTGAAGAAGAGAGGCTTGAAGCCAAAGACCAATTTTCCATACATCAATATGATGTAAAGAATTGGTTAGATAGAAAATACGCAAGGGAAAAGAGATTTTATGTGGGCGACCTAGTTCTGAAATGGGATAACCTCATGAAGAAAAAGGTAAAGACACTAAGTTCCAACCATTATGGATTGGACCATTCACAGTTAAAGAGAGGCTCGACCACAACACATTCAAGTTGAAATATTTGGACGAGAGGATTGAATCCCTTCTCGTAAATGGCTGAGACCTTAAGCATTACTTTCAATAGCAACCACAAGCTACATTTACTGTATATATTGTTTCATGTTTTGTTTCCTTTTGTTATCTTGTTAGTTGCGTGTCTGTTATGTAGTCATATAGTGTCGCATATCATTGTCATCCATTGCACATAAATAAGGCATGTGTGTAAAGTGCATGGCCCAGATAATTTTTAGTGCACTCAAAGAGAAGTGTGACAATTGCAACACTTGGAAATTGTTTAAAGTGCATGGCCCAGATAATTTCTTTGTTTGGGAAATTAAATAGGTTGAGGTAAGCCCAGATGGAAAATATAATATTTCCAATAGGAGAACCTTGAGGGAACCTATTAGATCTATGCTTATGCTAGTGCCTAAACATCTCAACTTGGTATATGTCTGCTTATGTGTTAGCACTTGTACAATCTAGTAGAGAAGGGATGAGGGGAAAATTTAAAGCAAGCAAACTATATCATAGGTCTTAAAATAGTTCTAAAAAGAGGCATCCTCCTATGATCTCAATAATTCAAGATTCCTCTTCCGCTTGTTGAAAATAATAAGTGTCGATGCACAGTTTTATTAAATAAATAAATAAAGGGTGAAAGAAGGGAAAGGCTTCTTGCATAGGGAAGTGAAGCAAGCGAATTCACTAGGATAATTTCCATGTTCGTTGGTAGTGAAGAAGCGCTTGTGCTACCAAAGTGACTCCACTAAGTTATTGTCTACACCTGCTCGAAGCGGAGAAACACTAGAGATGAAAACCATATACTATCAAAATTATAAACTCGCCACACAGATTACCCTTTCCCGGATTGAACTGATTGTGATATGATGTATCTTTGTGTGTGTAATATTCCAAATTTTTCCTTCAATAAATTGGAATATTAATTTTGTCTATTTTCACTTATGAGTTGAATAATTTGGTGGGGAGGCCCAAAAACAATAAAACATGGATGAAATCCCTCTAAGTATGAAAATGGATCAGAAATGGAACTAGATTTCACACCCTCATGTGTGAAAGGGGACATTTGCAAGGAGACTATGTCAAGTTTGACCAAGTCAAACAACGCTACCTAAGGAGGTGTAGCTTGCTTAAGAAGACAATGCAAAGAAGAAGGAGGGAAGTTTCCTTGATGGAGGAAACCCTAAAGAGTGGGACCCATGGATAGGGAGCTTTCATTGTATAAAAGGAGGGCAAGGCAGCCATTGTTGGATATGCATATGATTATATATTTCTTGTCTATTCAGACTATTGGCATTCTCCAGCTGTTCAACTGAGTTGCTGTGATTCTTAGCACAAGGATTTCCTGCTTAGGAGTCCTCCTTTCTTGAGAAGCCTCTTGAAGGAGTTGTACTAATTTTCCTCACATCTATGCTTGAGGCCAAGCATCCTCCTCCAAGACAGCGTTATTGCTTCAGCAACATAATTTTTTGTTGTAGGGTGTTGCAGTGAGGAGTCACAACACCTCTTCCATCACTTATTTTTCAGAGGAGGAGTCTTCCTTTCCTTTGGAGGATCAGTTTGGAAGCTATCAGAGCTTATTGCAGATCTTGGCACTTGGAAAAATCATTCTATTCCACCTACAGCGCAGTTTCCCTCTTAGACTGCGTTATTTTCAGAGTGCACTTGCAGTGAGGGCTTGCAATGTTGATTGGAGGGTGAGATCCCAAGTGTAAGGATCATCCTTCCACTTAGGAGATCCATTGGAGGATGTCTACTTCAGATTGTTATCATCTTTAGCCTTCTCTATTCATTTCTAGTTCTTAGAGTTGCAGCTGCTGCCCAATAACTCCGACATTTTTTCCATTTTGTATATTTGAGCCAATCCTTCTCAGGATTGATGTATTATTTATTTCAGGGGTTAGAGCCTTTCTCCCCCACTTTATTTGAGCCATATATTTTCATATTCATGCATTGAAATCATTATGCAAGAGTTTCCCATAATAGACTGCACTGTCATAGCCAAGGGTTTCACATGTGTAGCAGTGTTCTTCCATTTCTTGTACATGTATTGTTGAGGCTTGCATTGCCTTGCTTGAGTGAATGTTTCCTCAAGACATCGTACTATTTTTACTGCTGTAACAATTTTTTTTGGCTATTCAGATCTTCATGAGTTCATGGTTGTAAAATAACACTGCCATTCCAGCTCTTGTGCTTAAATTGTTGCATCCCCTTTCATCGTGCACTCTTTAAGGACATCTAAGTGTGGGAGATCTGTTTAACCCACTTAGAAGGATTTATTTGGAGCCTCCTCTTGGATTTAGCACTTAGACACATTTTTCTAAGGGATCTAGGTCTTGCTCTCAATTCCTCTAGTAGCCATTACTAGAAAATGCATTTTCCAGTCATGCCTTGCTAACTGTTCCAGATTTGGGATATTACAGTGGTATCAAAGAAACTTTCTTGGCTCAGCCTGTAAGTCTTAGCCCAAGAAGATCAGAATGATGAATAATATGAGATTACTCTCATCAGTATCTAGATCTAGAGAGAACCTCTCCAAGGAGGTCAAGAAGATTGAAGAAGAAGAAGAGGAAGGACCATGCACTTCCTATTCTCATCAAGAAGAAGACAATCATGAAGGACACTTGGATTATCAAATTCTAAGTGATTACCTTGTTGAGTAAAGATCTCAACCTAGAGCCTTCAAGGAGACTCTAGATTTCCCTCATTTCATTCAGTTGAAGGAAGAGAAGAGACCCTGTAGTAGAAGAGAAATCAAAGGAAATCGATTTATATTGTCTACTTTTGATGGGTTATCTACAACAATAACTTGGGTGAGGAAGTTGGAATAATTTTTCTTGCTACATCCTGTAGTGGAGGAAGAAGTTGTTGAAATCTTAGCATTGCACTTGGAGGGTGAAGCCTATGTTTGGTGGTGCAGCCACTTGAGCCATGCAAGGGTAAAAAATTTTGCAGAGTTCACTTAGAGGTTGATCAAAACCTTTGATAGAGAAAGAACAAAGGAGGAAAAGATCACACCACTTGAGGAGCTTTTCCCTAACGCTGTCACACTCATGGAGGAGCAGCCACATGCATCAATAGTTGGGGCAGCTAACACTTTGGAGGAATTAAATCTTGCAGCCCTACAAGAAGTTCCAAAATCTCATCAAGGTATGAAAATATTTCCACATTCTATTGTTGCAGCAAATTCTTTTGATCAATGTGGAGATTCATTTTTACATGACCAAGGGTCAAATCCCATTTCAAATATAGATCAGCTTGGTTGCACTACATTGTGAAACATGGAAACATTCAAGGAGGAAGAAAACCATCATTCTCATGAGCCATTGTTGGATTGTACATCACATTTGAGGTTGGGGTTTGAAGACTTGAAGGAATATAGTAGACATATTGGAGTGAGAAACCCTTTCTCCTTTCAAGATGACACTTTCTCAATGAGATCCTCTCACCTCAAAGAGGAACTTATAATTTCAGTAGATCCAAGACCTCATTGGTTTTTGAGGACTATTGTTGAGAGGGAGGTCTCCAAGATAGATCTCATTAGAGGTGCACATCAACACACCATGGAGTGCAAAGATTTTCTTCCTTTCTCACAGGAGAAGATAAAAGATGGAGGACATCTTAGGATGAATAACATCTCTCATGCTTGTATTGGACATTCATTGAGACATACACATCATGATGGGAGGTTTTTTCCTACCACCTATTTGGGTCCTTATAGGGTCTCATTGATCCTTGAGAAGGTTGCATTTAAAAATCCCATGAAATGCAAAGATAGAGATTTGGTTTGGGAGGATGGTAGCCCTCATGGGAGGAGTACCAAGATGAAGAGAAGAAGAAAGCATCCACAGGTGATTGAGTGGATGTGGTTGATGAGAAAGGAGCTAGGAGGTTACTTGCAGATCTATGACACCGGGCAGCAGGAGGCTTGGTTGTGCTGGTTACTCTTGAAAGAGTTTGGCCATCACATTGCATACACTCTTCCTAGGAATAGGAGGAAGGAGGAGAGATGGCAGGATACTTGAATCATTGGGTAGCATAGAGTATGGATGCATGGTGTTGATGTGATACTCATATCATTCATTGTGTCTTCATCACATGAATTTCATGATGGAAGTATGGGGAGGCAGCAAAATATTTTGTTGCTTTGCTTTTTCTTGGGAGAGAAAGAGCAGATTTTCTCTCACCCTTTGCATGATGTTGCAGGAGATGGAATTATCTCCTTGGATTTAGATGGTAGAAAGGTAATTCCACCTTGGGAGGAACTTCTTATATATTTCAACATTATGGGAGATATCTTTGACAAGGAGCATGTCAAATAACAGAGCTTGGTATTGACAGGAGCTTATTTGCATGAGCTCATAGCGCTGTCACTTTGGAGTAGAGACTTATGGATGGAGTGTCCCCAGGATCACTTCAATTTGGATTCACTTGGTGAACAAGGAGGAGGTGATGATGATAGAGTGGTGGATAGAGACATCTATCACTATGACATATTCTTCTTGTCTTGGATTTCCAAGCATGAGAAGAATTATCTTCTTGTAGCACATGGTTCATTCTTCTTTATAGCATGCCAAAACACTATGGAGAACTCACTCATGGATCCATGTACCATCTTAATTTTGGCATATGGTAAGAATTTTGTTTTCACCTGTATTGGCTTCCATACTCTTACCATTACTTTGTAGTGCATTGCTCCACAAGAGGGCAAGCTTTTCACATTGCTCCATGTTCAAAATTGGGCGAATTTGTATGATGGAGACAACCATATTTTATATGGCCTTGGGAAAGTTTTTTATTTCATGTATGATTAGTTGATATACTCAGCCATTTGCTATTTATCAGTAGATATCATGACATACATAATTATCCATGTAACACAAAACAACTTTCCATGTGATTTTCTGAAGCAGCAGTTTGGAAAACTGCACTGTCACTACTAGGAAAGTTGTTGGTACCTTCTTGCACCACTTGAAACCTTCAGAATTTTCTTAATTTTGTTGCTGATAATGACTTAATTTGCTAATATGGATCTGATTTATATTGGAAGCATGATAAAAATATGACACATGAGTTGGATGTGTCCTTGAAGGGAGAAAATTTCCCTATTTTCTGCACTACATGTTCTAATGGGAGCATGGGAGGAGATATGGCCACGATAGCCACATTTTTGTTCTCTTTTGAGGTGGGCCATGAGATTGGTATGCATCCATTGCATAGCCATGGGAAATTTCTTGATCATGTATTGTTGATACATTCAGCCATTTACTATTTATTAGTAGATGTGATGGATTTCGTATATTACTTTCCATGTTGTTTTCTGAGATTGGAGTGAATGAAACTGCGTTGTGTCCTTCTGAGAAATTGTTTGTATCATGTATCATCATGTAAAACCTTCATCAAACTTCTCATTAGGATTTTATATGATGATCATGTCTTGTTCATCATGGATGGAATATTTTGGGCCAGCTTGTTCTTCATTGTTGGAGGAGAACTCTTTGGAGGATTGTTCTTCATTTTTCCATTTGAGGGAAATACTTTTGCAACCCAGGATCAACACACACTATAAACTTATCATAAGTGGAAAGAAGGAAAACATGGGGTAATTTATGATCCTTACCATGTTCATATTTTTAGCCCACATTCATTTCCGGAGCTTGAGGTGGAAGGAGATTTTCAGGAGTTTCCATGTTGGGAGGTGACTCATTTTGTTTGGATGATTGCTTGGGGATGGAGGATCCATTTGGGGAAGATGTTTTCCCAACAATTTTCAGTCTCCATGCCTTGGGAGAAACTTCTCAGTTCTATCCTTGCAGTTTCTTGAGGACAAGCAACATTTGGGAGGGGAGGACTGTAATATTCCAAAATTTTCCTTCAATAAATTGGAATATTAATTTTGTCTATTTTCACTTATGAGTTGAATAATTGGGTGAGGAGGACCAAACGCAATAAAACATGGATAAAATCCCTCTAAGTATGAAAAGGGATCAGCAATGGAACTAGATTTCACACCCTCATGTGTGAAAGGGGACATTTGCAAGGAGACTAGGTCAAGTTTGACCAAGTCAAACAACGCTGCCTAAAGAGGTGTAGCTTGCTTAAGAAGACAACGCAAAGAAGAAGGAGGGAAGTTTCCTTGATGGAGGAAACCCTAAAGAGTGGGATCCATGGAGAGGGAGCTTTCATTGTATAAAAGGAGGGCAAGGCAACCATTGTTGGATATGAATATGATTATAGATTTCTTGTCTGTTCAGACTATTGGCATTCTCCAGCTGTTCAGCTGAGTTGCTGTGTTTCTTAGCACAAGGATTTCATTCTTAGGAGTCCTTATCATTTCTTGAGAAGCCTCTTTAAGGATTTGTACTGATTTTCCTCACATCTAGTCTTGAGGCCAAGCATCCTCCTCCAGGACAGCGTTATTGCTGCAACAACATAATGTTGTGTTGCAAGGTGTTGCAGTGAGGAGTCACAACACCTCTTCCATCACTTGTTTTTTAGAGGAGGAGTCTTCCTTTCCTTTGGAGGATCAGTTTGGAAGCTATCAAAGCTTATTTCAGATCTTTGCACTTGGCCAAATCATTCTATTCCACCTACAACACAGTTACCCTCTTAGACTGTGTTTGTGCACTTGCAGTGAGGGCTTGCAGTGTTTATTGGAGGGTGAGATCCCAAGCGTAAGGATCAACATTCCACTTAGGAGATCCATTGTAGGAGTTATACTTCATATTTTTATCATCTTCAGCCTTCTCTATTCATTTCCAGTTCTCAGAGTTGCAGCTATTTCCCAACAACTCCAACATTTTTTCCATGTTGTATATTTGAGCCAATCCTTCTCAAGATTGATGTATTATTTCTTTCAGGGGTTAGAGCCTTGCTCCCCCACTTTATTTGAGCCATATATTGTCATATTCATGTATTGACATCATTATGCAGCAGTTTACCATTGTATATTGCACTGTCATAGCCAAGGGTTTCACATGTGTAGCAGTGTTCTTCCATTTATTGTACATGTATTGTTGAGGCTTGCATTGCCTTGCTTGGGTGACTGTTTCCTCAAGAAATTGTACTATTTTTACTGATATAAAAACATTTTTTGGCTATTTAGATCTTCATGATTTCATGGTTATATAATAACACTGTCATTCTAGCTCTTGTGCTTACATTGTTGTAGCCCCTTTCATCGGGCACTCTTTAAGGACATCTAAGTGTGGGAGATCTGTTTAACCCACTTAGAAGGATTTCTTTGGAGCCTCCTCTTGGAGCACTTAAACACATTTTTCTAAGGGATCCAAGTCTTGGTTTCAATTCTTGTAGCATCCATTACTAGAAAATGTGTTTTCCAGTCATGCCTTGCTAGCTGTTCCAGATTTGGGATATTACAGTGTAAGTTCAACCAAATAGAGGAAATAGAATATTTTATATATGAAACGAGGTCGAAAGGGGAAAATTGGGGCAATCAATACTTCCTACAGGTTTGAACCTTAATTGAAATATATGCCCGCACAAAAAATCTGAAGTCCTCCTAGTGTGTTTCCAAGTGTTGTAGCTGCTACAACACCGTCCAAAATTTTACGACATCTAAATTTTGGAGCCTACTTCATTGTCGTATCAAGTGTTTCCTCAGTCGTCAAGTGTCTTTCTATGTTGTTTCGTATGTTTTAAGTTTTCTTGAATGTTATCAAGTGTTGTAATATTTATTAGAACATATCTATATGCATTTCATGGTCATAACATCTTTATTGTTGTAAAATGACACTTACGGGTTGCAGTCGCACACACTTCACTAGTTATTCTTGGGGAATGTGCATAATGTGGTGTTTTAGTGTATATTCATTGATCATAAGGTTCATCTAAGTTTTATCGATGAGTTAGTATGTGTTTCACATGGTTTTATGTATATAACTCATCTTTCTCACCCCTTGACCAATCATCAACACTTAGAAAAATTTAGGTTGCAAACTGAGCCCATTAAGACCAAGAGTATATGATTGCACTCAAAATACTCGATGGGAGACCATTTATTGATTAGAAGTGCACCCTATGAACTCCCTAGGATTTTAGCACACTCAAAGAGAACAAATCCCCTTCCTTGTTTCGAATTAAACCCTCCAAAATTTTTAACTTTTCCTTGACCACACTCCTTCGACTCGAAGAAGTGCACCTTCCTTGAGCGCACATGCACACCTTAAATACCCAAATATCAATCCTTTAACCTTCCCAAATTCACCATGTGCCCTAATGAACTTCTTGAGAGCATCAACGCATTTTGAAGGCATGAAGCCCAAAACTTCAACCTTCAAGGGTGTGCCCTATGCCAGTCTCGAGGTCTCTTGAGTGTATGAGTGCATGAGCATATCTAGAAGGCATGAATCCTCAACCTTTAGCCTTCGACAGTGCGACTTTCACCCTCCCTCTCTCCCTTGAGTGCATGATACACTTGAAAATACCGAAGCCTTCCTCTTCATCCTTCGAACTAGCGACATGCCCCCTACCTTGACTCACTGTTTCCCTTGAGCGCATGAGCACAAAAAAAATCCTTGAAGCCTTCCCTCCTTAGTCATTCAACCTTTCAAAGTGTGCCCTTGTGCCTTGAGGCTCCTTTGAATGTTTTGAGCGCACCAAAAATCCATGAACAAAAAAATATGCATAAAACATGGTAGAGTAGGATATTTTTCAGACTGATAGTTACTCGTCATGAGTGATTACAAAAAAATGTATTCTAGGGATCTCATGGAAAGAAAAAACAAGGAATATCGGGCAAAGAGGAAAGAAAAAGGAAGCACGAAAAGAACCAAGAACACACTTGAAACTTGATGATAGAATCACACTAAAGACTCCAATATTAAAGACCCTTTGGAGAGTGGAAACATTATGATCAAAATATGAACAAAGAAAAAATGTAGTGGAAACTATGTCACCACTGAATAAATTCTATGTCATCAGTCACTGTCAATCCTAGTCATCCAAGATAGTGACGTGTCTAGTTTCATCATATGATGATGTGGAAGTCGAAATGTATTATTGTAATCATTTAAAAATACAATCAAGTAGAAGTCCAAGATTCATGTATGAACTCAAGAGTCATGGAAGTCCAAAGGGAATGTAATATTAAAAGTCATATGTAATTCCAAAAGTCATTTAGAACTCCAAAGGTTGTAGAAGTCCAAAGGTCACTATAAGTTAGAAAGTCAAGGGTCATGAGGATATTAAAGGTCACTCCTCAAGTTATAAATAGTTCCTCATTTCTCATGTAAAGGAATTTTAACCTTGGTTTCTCCCATAATGCATAAGAGAGACAATTTAGTACTTTTGGGGGCAAGTAGTGGCTCCAACGTTCCATTATTGGAGCAAGTGATGTTTGTTGTATTCATGCATCTTGGGACTTTTAATTAATATTCAAAGCCTAGTGGAAAACACATTTTCATACATATATTATGGATGTTTGTAAGAATATTCTGTAAATGTTTATGATTCATGTTTTCTTTCACCAGTAATAAGGTAGTTGAAATTTTTTGGTTATTTTAGTGCTTATCCTATTGATAATGGTCGCTTTGTCTTTGTGGAATATTGCACTGGATGTTAGACAAAACACCCTTGTTTGCATGCATTTCTGCTAGGGTGGTACTATTAAATCTCTCTCATATACTCACTTTCTTTCCCCTTTGCAATAGAATAACCTTGATGCATCTGCAACCGAACATTCACTAGGCACACTAGTTTTATTTTCGAAGGAACATATGCGATTATCTCTCTTTCTAACATATAAATCCAAGTAAAATACTTAAGTAGACAACATCCCAACCATATTCTGGATGTGACTTCTATACCAAACAATGTGAGGTCTAATTGGTGTTAGTATGAATCCTTTGTCGAAGTGTACGAAAAAGGACCACTTTAGCTACGCATAACTAATAGCCCTAACAACAAAAGTGGCTGCCAATATCTTCAGATCTACGGTTAGTTGAACAAGAAAAGAGCTGCAAAAAACTAGATCTATGCATGGAAAGACATTAAGCAGTAAAAACAAGGGTTTGCTCCATATACCAATAGACAAGACAAGAACAATTTTTGAAAAAAAATTTGTATTAATTGGGCACCTGGGAGGAAAACAAGAAGGCGTATCCAATTCTCCTCAGTGGGATGGGTTCTTGGAAGTCCTCAGCACTTCAGATCTAAGATTTCTCTCTCTTGTTAGTGTAGAAAACCCACACAAAGAATGGAACTCAAAGGGAGCTCACACAGCAAATGGTAGAAAAGAGTGACCAAGTGTATAGATCCAGAGTGATCTAATAGGCAACAAAAGGTGAAGAATGGTAGGAAAAACCCTCCTATTTATAACAAAATACTGGGTCATTCTAGATCTTGGTGCATGGGTTAACCAGATCTAGATCCACTTTTTATGGAATATTTTATTATATTTGTTGGAGGGAAAAGGTATTTGACTTGGGTCAAATCCCTTGATTTATCAAAAATAAATAAATAAATGATTTATTTATCTTTTTAAGGAAGCAGTTAGAAGATAATCAAATAAATAATGATTTATTTAATTATTTAAGGAAGTGGTTGAAAGATAATTAAATAAATAATGATTTATTTAATTATTTGTGGGTGATTTGGTCATATTTAACAAGGAATATTATCTAAATAATTATTCCTAGAAAATAATAAGATAAATAAAGGTTTATCTAATTAATTTATTTGTTTTTGGGTTAAACATGACTGGGAATAATAATTAAATCATGGTTTAATTAATTATTCCATGAGGAAAATTAAACAAAATAGGTTTGTTTAATATTTCCTTTTGGGGTTTCCTGTTTAGACCATAAACAACCTAATAAATGTGGTTTATTAAGTTATTTTACATAGTGAAACAATTTTACTTAGGGTAAAATTGGTCTTACATGGTGTACTTGGGTCCATCTAATGATAATAGGTTAGATGACCAAAAAATGGTGTAACAGATTGCCCCCCAGCGTGCGAGTGTCAGGAACAAATCGTATGACCGAAGTACGTTGTAAGAACTCAATCACCAGACAACAAAAGGGAAGTCAGAGAGAGAAATGAAAGGTAGATAGTGTGCTGAAGAACTAGACCCTGAGGAGACGAGACTCGCAAGTGCAACAAGTCTCTTTTTATGAGAGGGTACCTGTGCTGAAGGCGGCGGGGGAGGCATACCTATGCCCGCCGAGACAAAGTACAAAAGAATAGTGTGTCCAGTAAACAAGGGACCGAACCATAAAGTACAACTGGCATAAGCATGAGCCAGATAAAAATACAATGAGGAATCCCACATACATGTTGTGCCTGGGATAACAGCCAGGGCTTGTACAATAATATCTGAGTACATGAGATACGAATACAACCCAAATGCCCCCTGTAAATGGGGAAGGGCTCACAAAATCTGACTGATACATGCAAGTCGAAGAGGCGCTGCAAGTGGCTACGACCAACATCATCAAATATCTGGAGCTGCATCGAAGGCTGTAAAGAAGAGGTCATCCGGGCATGTGGGGGGCTACCTGCAGGGCCACCCCCTCATGAGGGTTGAGACATCTCACACACACCCGGGAATCATCAAGAGCTGCTGCTGTAGCACTGAACCATCAAGTATACGGATCTCGGTCATGCTGAAAGGAGCTGGAGTGGAGAAACAATCAAGTCAAAGGGAAATGAGAGATCCCTTTGCCTGATCCGAGGCACCGAACAAGAGTGGAAGATGGAACCAAGGTACACCGCCCTCTAGACCTGGATTTTGGAAAGAATGAGCTGATGTCGACAGAAGGAGGTCCGCCATAAGCGAGGCAATGAGAGATCCTCAACTAAGGCACGAGAGACAATAGTAGAGCGACGAACAGACTGACACTAATGATGATGGTGAAATGGAAAGGACTGAGTAGTGAATGGACGAATTCCCTTGTTAGAGCATAAAGGGCATGAATGACGTGGCAGCGACTGACACAATATCATAAGGGATAGGAGACAGTGGGACTGAAGGTCATAATGTGCGACACAAGAGAGAGACCAAGCAATGAAGGATGGAGGGCTATAGCGGGGTACAAAGGGACTCGGGATAGATTCCATGAATGCGATGATGACTCAACTTGGATGCTCTAAACAAGGGCGACTCGATGGTGCTGCCACACAGTAAAGGCCCAATGGGGGACCATGAAAACATGAGTACAAAATTGGAACTCATGACGAAAATCGACACGAACAAAGACAAGTAAGGAGGCAAAATGGTGCCCCAAGTACAAGTGTCGTAAGTGAGGAAATGCGATTTTAGGGAGAGGTGAAGTGACCCTTCTTGGACAAAATGTGTCCTGGTGAGGTATCAAATCACAAAAAACTAACAGATACCCATTTTAGGGCTCAGTGAGAGCTTTCCAACGGTGCAGACGGTTTGTCAAACGGGGCTATGGTATGGTCGTAGCAGTCGAAAGAAGAAACAGGGGTTCTCTTTTAATAAGGCAGTTTTCCCTCCAAATTCACTCATTCGCTATTGTTGCTGTTGTGAATGTAGAGAGGAGAGAAGGCCCTAAATATTTCGGCGAGTGTAACGGACAAACCGACCGTTGGAATCGATATCCGTCAGTTGCAGGTAAGAGGCCTAACCTTACTCTTTCATTTTGATGGATTGAAAGTTCAATTTAGGGCCCAAAATCTTAGAAGCAGTCCCTCCTTCATCACTATGGCCGGGTCGCACTTTTTGGGCCAAAAAGTGCGACCTGGGAAGCAGGTTTCAAGGTAAAAAGTGCGACCTGTCCCAAAAATGGGCAGAAAACTGCGACCTGGGAGATGAAGGGGTTTTAGTGCTGTTTTATGGCTGAGAGTTGGGTTTTTGTGTTTGGTTATGGTATTCCCGATCTGTATGCTGACAAAAATGATGTTTTTTGTGCAGGTATGGCAGATCTACGGGTTAACTGGAGAGAGAGAGAGACCTAGGTACATTATGGGCAGAGATCCAGGTAGATCAGGGTGTCCATCGTGTGTTGGCCAGGTTTGGGGTTCTAAAGTTTTTGGAGAACCCTTTGATGAGAGCTGGAGAGCCCTTGTTGGCCTAGATTATCAGTTATTGGGATCCAGAGCATGAGATCTTTGTAGTGCAGGGGCACAGGATCGAACTGACAGTCTAGGATGTCTATTTCCTGATAGGTCTCTCGCCACTTGGGATGGTGGGAAACACGCAGCCAGTATTACCGCGGGGGCGGCATATCATGGAGTTTGTGGAGCGACATTGTCGACCGGGTCTCCAAGTCAAGGGGACTCGGATACCGATCGGGGATCTAGAGAGATTAGAGACCCGTGCAGTGGCCGCAGCGGTGCTGCGTATCCTGGGCAACCAGGCGCTCCATCACATCACTGGGGGGAAGATGATGATTGTGGAGAGTGTGTTGAGTGGGACCTACTATGGGTGGGCCCAAATGATGCTGGTGTCGCTAAAGCGACAGTTGTCGCTCTGTAAGCGGCAAGTGAACCACGATTGCTCGTATGGGACTTTATTGTGCGCCTTCTTCTTTGAGAAGATCCCGACCTTGCGGCCTCGTATACAGCTCCCAGATGGGGGCCCGAGAGAGCCCAGGATGCGCCGGTGGAGGCGGCTACTGTGCAGAGGAGGAGGAGGGGCGGTCGGGCTAGTGTTTCGACCTGATTTCTTTGCCCATTGGGATAAGATGCCGTTATACATAGACGACTATCCCTATAGTGGGATGAGTTATTGTGGCGATCCGGACCTAACACTTCTGCCTAGTCGAGTATGGGGGCCCGATGGTAAGTGATAAGTAACTATTCTTGTATGGGCATGTTAAAGTTATTGAATAGTAGATATGGTACTGATTCATGTACTTTTGGTATGCAGATATAGCTCCGGTAAAACCGGCCGGATATATGGGACGCCCGGCAGCCTCTGGAGCTGCAGGGCCGAGTGGGTCGAGAGCAACGCGCAATGAGGATGCGGCCGCCCTTCTGGAGGACATCCGCCGTAGATGCGAGACGTTGCTGACCAGAGTTTCAGAGCGCGGGTGGCAAGACTTAGACGACCAGTACGTGGAGGCATGCATTGGTCTTCCCTCGGAATGGCGAGGTGTCATGCGGCGCATGGCGATGGCCGGTCAAGGCATACGTGATCTATGGGCTGCAGGGGCAGAGCCATTGGCTCAGGATCCGCCAGATAGTGAGTAGGTGTGGGGCATGTGGTGCCCCCTAGTGTGTATGTAGGGGCAGGTGGTGCCCCCAGTTTTGAGTTTTTTGTAACATGCGATGGGCATGTCATATGTATCAGAGTAGATGGACTCTAAACACATGTTTTGCGACACATATTATGGATATGCATAGTTCTTTAATGATTATAAATGTTATTTTCTTGTATGAAATGCATGTGATAAATGCCAATCTAGAACATGGTTTGCAATACTATCTACATAGTGATTCTGTTCCTGAGGTACATGATTGAAAGTTATGGTTTCAAATGCACGTATCAAGAGTTTCACTTGTAAATAGCATCTAAACAACACAGGGTTATGCACACGATAAACACCATTTAGTTGCATGACAAGAAGTAGGGAATCCAAACGAACGTGCAGATGGAGGATGTGATGGAAGAGGGCATCGACTAAGAGACCACGCACTGCATCATATTCGGCCTGATTGTTGGTGGCAGAACCAATGCAGACCCCGTTGGAGAGAACAAGGGCATGCAAGGGGGTGAAGATGGCCCAACCTGCTGAGGCTAGATTCTGGGAGTAACGACTTGCACCATCGGCATAACCGATAAAGGGTGTGGACGTGGGGTCCTGTGGCATGGTGTTACAAGACAACAAATGAGGGGAGGAAAGACAATGACTGCAGCGTGAGTGGACATAAGACATCGAGTGGCAACTGCGGGAGGGAGTGCAAGGAGCAGGATGACTATGACTCATATATAGACTAGAGGGTGGTATATGAGGGGTATCGGAAGTATGGTGAGGACTCGGGCTGCGGAGGTCAACAGAGACACGGGTGGAGTGATCTCGGGTATGGGTAGAAAAGGGGTGGCCGGGCGAAACAACAGGGGAGGATGCAGGGGGACTGAGCTCTGAGTGTCTCGCAGAGGAGGATAAATAAAGAATGGTGGTGGTAGAATCCATCATCTGAACATCAGGGGGGGGAATGTCGATGGGGGCGGGGGGATCCTCATGCTGGCCCGAAGCATACTGCGCGAGTATGGGAGAGGCGGATTGATTCTGTTCAACCTCATACTCTCGGGCTACCTCTAAAGAGGCGCGATAATGCGTCAGGTGAGGACAATGGTGGGAGTAATGGCCATGAACACCGCACAAAGCACAGGGTTTATTGGTGCGGAGAGTCTTGGGGTTCTTGGTTACGGACGAAGAAGGAATGGAGGCTTCAGGGACCGTAGATTCAGGGAACGCGACTTTAACCATGGGCTGAATACGGGGCAACTCGGGACAAGCATGGGTGGCATGACTGGCGACATCACACAAGGCACAAGGCTTTGCGGGTGGAGGAGGGGCTGGGTCAGTCGTGGTGGTCTTGTCTTTGGGTGCCCCCTTGCGAGCTTTGCCTTTCTTCCCGGGAGCCGTCACGACAGGAGAAGGGTCCTGTGGAGGTGCTGGGGGCACAGTGGCAATGGAGGAAGCGAGGGGGACCGGTTGAACCGGTGTCAAAGCTATATAGGGTTTGGGGTGACCGGGAGGGGTAGCTGCTGGAGGATCAAGGTACCAGACTGGTATACCCAAGGTCAGGTTAGGGAGAGAGAGGGTGGCCATGACGGGGACAGAATATACTCCGGGAGGGGGAGCCAGGAAAGGTATCTGCCCAGCAGGGTAATGACCAGGAGGGACGACTCCGAGATGGTTAAGGCCTGGGGGAACCGATCCAGGAGGATAAAGGGGTTCAGGGATACCAGCTGTAGGGGGAGGGCCAGAAGGAGGAGGTCCGGCTGGCTGAGATGAATGGCTAGGAGCGGGTTGCGGAGGGTGAGGGGGAGGTTGCTGACTAGCCGAGGCAGGCCGCTTACGGGCAGCCTGGGACGATTGCATCATGCAAACATTCGATAAGCTGGGATCGGTGACAGGAGGAGGGGGAAGGTTAGGGAAAGTTCCAAGCAGGGAGGAATCTTTGTAAATGCCGGGGGAGACACTGGTCAAGGAATCGATGGTTTGCTTGTTGGCTACAGAAGAGATGGTCGTCTCAGGTGAGGTCTGAGATTTTGGCTCATGATATGTCAACTGGTCAATGGTGATTATCTTTCCATTATGGGGAAAAGACATCTTGCGGAAAACCGCGGATGGGACAGCATACATAGCATAGGTGTAGCTTCGCCCCAATAGAATGTTGTAGTCTAGCGGGGCGTCTATGACTTCGACGTCAACGCAAACAGTCTTACCGGCGAGGGTGATAGGAAAATTACGAAACAGGCCAATGGGCTAGGAGGCATGGCCGTCCCATGCTCGAAGGGTGATCGTGGAAGGGGCCAACTCAGGGGATCCGAGTTGCTTCCAAACCGAAGCGGACATCACGCAGGTGGATGCCCCCTCATCAATTATACACCGGGAAATGTTGGCGTTCTAGATTTTGACTGGGATTTGGAAGGCGACGGAAGGAGGGAGAGGAGGATGGTCCGATTGAGTGGCGTAAAAAACAATCATTTGGTCATCAGCAAGATCTACAGCGCCCACGGCAGATAGTAGAGCCTTATTTTGGGAAGGGCACGACTGGAGGAGTTCCAGTGTGGAAATGGCAGTAGGAGATTGCGCCAAATCATCTACTATACTATACGAATGAGCAGCTCGACCGGAAGCAGCGTTTCGACGTAGGGGTCCCTTAGGAATCTTGGTATGAACCTCAACTTTAGGTTGAGGGATATGTAAGGGGCCACTGGATGTCGAAAGAGGCTCTGTAGAACCTAAAGAAGGAGGCTCGGGGGCAGACTAAGCAGGAGGCTTGGGGTACTGGCAAGACCAAGTTTGAAGGTGAAGGTCGACGGTCGGGGAAGGATTGGAGTGCATCATAAGGATATGGTAATCAGAGGAACCAGAAAGGGAAGGGGGAGTGGCGACCTGGCTATCAGGCAGTTGGGTAGCCACAAATCCTTGCTGAGGGAAAGGATCAGTAAACACAGTGGGTTGAGTAGTGGCCACATTAGGAGGAGCATGAGGGGAGGCGTGTTGTCCACGCAATGTGGCTTGAGACTCCCACATCTGTCGCATCTGGGGTAAGAGGGGACAATCGTGGGTGTAATGACCATAAACACTGCAACACGAACAAGGCTTATTTCTACGAAGCGGCCTGTCCGGCTTGGGCTGAGTGCCCTGTTGTTGGTTGGCAGTCTTAGGGTCACACCAGGATTGGGTCCACGGGCACCAAGGAAAGATTGGTTTGGGTTGCCTCTCCGCCTTCTTTGATAAGAAAGGGGATTAGTCGCGCCCTGTTGTGCAAATACTTGCCCTGGAGGGGGCTGTAAGTGCTGTTGCGGGTTTGGAGGAGGCAAGGGAGATGGAAGCGCATATGCTGGAGGAGTTGGCGCATCAGGCTGCGGATAAAGGTAATGGTTAGGTTGGGCAAAAGGAGGAGGCATGCCATATCCTGGATACATGCTACCGGGAGGGGGAAGAGTGCTAGAGGTGCTGGCCCCTCCCTGAGTGAGACCATAGCCCATAGAAGGTTGAGCGTACGGATGGGAAAGGGCTCCAACGATACCGTCGGCGGAATGAGATGCCCCCGGGGCGTTAGCGCCGCCGAGCCTGGAGAGGTCAGGAAGAACGGTATAAACATAACCAGATTGAGCGTAGATCAGGTCATATTTCAAGGCTATTTGGAGGGCGGCTTCTTCGGTTTGAGGAAAGTGAGAGGCGACATCTTTGCCGATAGGAACTAAGAGGGTGCGAAGGAACCAATCCATGTAAACCCGATCTTCGAAGGGGGGGCTCGACATAAGCTCCGTCTTCTTCGCCATTCCTGAACATGGGCAGAAAGGCGGGTCGAAGAGGTTTACTTGAATGAAGTCAAGAGCTCCATGCCAGTATCGTATCAGAGAGGGAGCTGGAAATAAGACAGCAAGGCTTGGGCAAGGGTCGCAAAGGTGGTATGGGAAGAGGTGGCTTGGTCAACATACCATTTAGAAGCTTCGCTGGTAAGCGTGCGTTGGAACAAACGAAGACGAATGGAGTCATCAGTAATGGAATTGGAGGAACACTAATGTGGAAAGATCGGAAATGATTGGTTGGATCTTCTCCAGCAAGGCCCTCGAACTTAGGGATGTCAGAGGGGAGCTTGGTTGGCATAGCAGGCCAACCAACATCGTGGCGGATAGGGTCATTGATCAACTGATTGAAATCGGGGAGGCTGAGGCCTGCAATGTACGGCAGCAAGGGTATGGCCGAGGTAGTTCCTATGGTGGTTCCGCTAGCAGTGGTTCCGGCATTAGGTCCTCGAGCACCGCTAACGTTAGGCCCTGGACCAGACATAGTGAAGGTGGCAGGGGGAGAACCAGGAGGAGAGGGAGAACCCAATGAATCAGAAGAGGAGTCGGAGTGCGGACTCAGAGGAGGACTGTCTCGACAACGGCGGGATGGAGCAGGTCGATTGACCGGAAACTGAGGGTGAAGGCCAAGAAGTCTCCAGGAAAGGCGCCTTGGGGGTGCAATGATGACGGGAAGAAGGAAACCGACAAGGGAAAAAAGGGACAGAATCAAGTTAGGTCAAGGTCAGAAAATATGCAGTGACAATTGATTTTAGAGTCTTTTCCAGGCGGTGTTAACCAGGAGCTTCTTCACTTAGGGTCAGTGTGTGGCGTGCGTTAATTTTAATTTTTAAACCCTTTCCATTTTGAGAGTAAGAAAATGTGTGCTGCGTAACTGAAAATAAATCTGCAGAGAACAGTATATGATGCTGAAATAACAGAAAAATAACAGCTACTATTGCATCGCTTCAACCCAAGAAGGCAGGTCGCTCAAAACTAATGTAAAAAACGGCAACAATCTAGTCAAAACACACTTAAAAAGAGGCCAATAGATTTAGGGTCAAAAGGGACAGGGATCTAAAGGATAAAGCTGCTGAAAAGAGGTGCAGATCACAGCCAAGAGACAGAGGCAAGGTGGCTGGAAAAAAAGGGAAGAAATCAGCAAAAAGCGGAAAGGACAGGGAGGAGGTCCTAAAGAGAGGTCCAAACAAAACGACAAGAGGTGATTTGAAAGGAAGGAAGGCTGATTTAAAGGGATCGGAGGAGGAGGTTCCAGATCTAAAAAAAGAAGGCTGAAACTCTGCAAAACAGACGGCTGAAATAGCTAAAACTCTTCCACAAAAAGTGGAGGGTACTTAAGCCCTAGGGGCTAGGTTCCCACTTAGATGAGTAAAAACAGATCAGAACTTGGTCAAAGTGGGCTGAGACAGAGGCTGGAAAACCCTGACAGAAGCTTCAACAAAACCCAGAAAAATTGCAGAAAAACCACTGAAAAATTGGCAGGTCGCAGGTTCTGACCTGTTTTCAGTGCAGGTCGCAGAAAAGAGGCTGAAAAGTGCAACTTGGAGGTCCAGGTCGCAGGTTATGGGACAAAAAGTGCGACCCCCCCGTTCCGGTTGTCTCGGCGGCAGATTTTCAGAAAAGTTGCCGTCTCAGTTGCGGCTGGTGTCGCTTACCTGCACAATAGGGCCAGAAACACACGGAAGTTAAAATTTTTAATGTTTTAGGGTTTTATGTGAGAAAAACAACATAAAAATAGGAAAAATAAACAGCTGAAAAGAAACCCTAGGGTCTGAAGTAGTTGGATATGCAGGAATATGAAAAACGACAGCGGTCGTAATTTAAAACCCGTGTGGAGTCGCCATTTGTTAGTATGAATCCTTTGTCAAAGTGTACGAAAAAGGACCACTTTAGCTACGCATAACTAATAGCCCTAACAACAAAAGTGGCTGCCAATATCTTCAGATCTGCAGTTAGTTGAACATAAAAGAGCTGCAAAAACCAGATCTATGCATGGAAAGACATTAAGCAGAAAAAACAGGGGTTTGCTCCATATACCAATAGACAAGACAAGAACAATTTTTGAAAGAATTTTTATATTAATTGGGCACCTGGGAGGAAAACAAGAAGGCGTATCCAATTCTCCTCAGTGGGATGGGTTCTTGGAAGTCCTCAGCACTTCAGATCTAAGATTTATCTCTCTTGTTGGTGTAGAAAACCCACACAAAGAATGGAACTCAAAGGGAGCTCACACAGCAAATGGTAGAAAAGAGTGACCAAGTGTATAGATCCAGAGTGATATAATAGGCAACAAAAGGTGAATAATGGTAGGAAAAACCCTCCTATTTATAACAAAATATTGGGTCATTCTAGATCTTGGTGCATGGGTTAACCAGATCTAGATCCACTTTTTATGGAATATTTTATTATATTTGTTGGAGGGAAAAGGTATTTGACTTGGGTCAAATCCCTTGATTTATCAAAAATAAATAAATAAATGATTTATTTATCTTTTTAAGGAAGCGGTTAGAAGATAATCAAATAAATAATGATTTATTTAATTATTTAAGGAAGTGGTTGAAAGATAATTAAGTAAATAATGATTTATTTAATTATTTGTGGGTGATTTGGTCATATTTAACAAGGAATATTATCTAAATAAGATTAAATAATTATTCCTAGAAAATAATAAGATAAATAAAGGTTTATCTAATTAATTTCTTTGTTTTTGGGTTAAACATGACTAGGAATAATAATTCAATTATGGTTTAATTAATTATTCCATGAGGAAAATTAAACAAAATAGGTTTGTTTAATATTTTCTTTCAGGGTTTCCTGTTTAGACCATAAACAACCTAATAAATGTGGTTTATTAAGTTATTTTACATAGTGAAAGCAATTTTACTTAGGGTAAAATTGGTCTTACATGGTGTACTTGGGTCCATCTAATGATAATAGGTTAGATAACCAAAAAATGGTGTAACAATTGGGACCACATATCAAGGAGACCCATTTGAATTTTGGAAGGTCCAACACTATCAACACTACATTAATGAAGAACTATATTCTTCACCAGTTGAATAATGCTTTGATTATCATAAAAAAGAACAATAAGCATAAAATAAGCTAAAACATGATATTATTATAATATTAATGAAACTACCTTGTTTTTTGTGTTCTGTTATCACCAAAAAATGAAGCATCATTTGACAAAGTTAAATAGGTTCATGTGTCAATGGTAGGGCTGTAGGATTCAATTTTTTATATCTGTGGTCAAGGGAAATTTTGAATTTTTCTTGTTTAAGCTTACCCTAAGGTCTAAACCCACTCACTTTCAAATCTCTTCATGTCACATAACTCATAATTTTCTGCAAAATTTCAATTCCCAAGGTTTTTGTACCGAAATGGCCAATTTAGCCAAGAAACCATAGTTTCGTAGAGAAATACACTAAGAAATGTCACTTTTTGCTACGAAACTGCTAATAATTTCATAGTGAAAACACCCAGATTTGCACTGACATGCTACGAAAGCGTGGTTTCCTGTCTGTCTTGTCATATTAGCTGTTAGGTGTCAGAATATCATTGGGAAAGGGTAAGTTAGATACCATTCAAGTCATTGAGGGATAAGATCAAGGTACATGGTCAGGTCTGAAGTCATCATCACCATTTTAGGCATGTATGAATCATCATTGTGTCATGAGAAGACATCAAACTTCAAAATTTTTCCTAATTCAGTCATTTCTTATTTATCATTCCTTCTTTGCATGAAATCGAGCTCTAGAGAGCTATTGCACTGAGCCAAAGTTGTGGCTGGTGTTTTTAAAGGTTTATCAAGTGAGGCTGAGCAAACTATCAATCGAGGCTGCAAATTATCAAGCGAGGCGGAGAAGACATTAAATAAACCATGGCAGAAAAAAGAAGGACAAATATGGGTGGAAAATGTTTGAGATATGAACCAGCAAGTAAGAATCTGATCAATGAAGACCCAACAGCTGTGGAAGTCTTCAGAAGGACAGGTTTCTTACAATTTTGTGAAATATTACAAGGCTGCCATGTACAGGTTTCCAAAAAGTTTTCTTTAAATTTCAATGGAACAGCTACCAAAGTAGGTGTTATCACTATTAAAATCCTCTAAATTCAGTCAGTTCATACTTGTTTTTTAAGTCATGGTATTAGATAGGCTTTGAGTCATTTTTATGTTTTATAGGGTCTAAGTCATAGTTTTTGAGTCTCCTTTCATCACCAAACCAAGTTCATAAACTTTGTTTTACACTTTAGTAGTCTCATGTCATGTTTTCAAACCCATATTTTAAGTCTTTTTCAAAAAATTTCAAATAAGCCACGAAACCATGTTTTCGTAGCGTGCTTAGTGTAAAAAACTTCTTCTACGCTACGAAAACGGTGGTCTTTTCATAACACAAATTCCTGAAATAACACTACCAGCACTAAAAAATCGGGGTTTCGAAATTTTTGGTTTAGCTGTCACATCCATCAACTTGGGGTTAAATTTTCATGATTATAGTGTCAATCCACGATCATGGTGTTAGTCCATGAATCCTCCTTCACACATGAAACCATCCAAAGTAGTTATGAAATCATTATGATATTCATTAGCGGTCATTTGTCATTGGTCCTTTGAAAATTTGAAAAGGGAATTAGTTATTATTGTTTTTATCTCATGCAAGAAGGCACTGAGTGCATATCTATTGCTGAAAGAGAATCTCATGATAAGATACCAAAGCTCTCATTTCGTTTTCAAGTGAGGCAGACTTTTCAATCAAACGAGGCATAATTTAATTGGTGATTATGTCAGCAGTTTCGATTGCAAATCCAGTAAGTTTGAAAATAGTTGCTGACTGAAACAAAGTTTTAAATCAAGCGAAGCAGAGTTTTCCATCAAGCGAGGCTAAACCAAATTCTCAAGTGAGCCAGTTTATCCAACAAGGAGGTCTATTATAGTTTTGCTGAAGACACAGGGTTTCTAGGAGGAAGATGGCAAAAGAAAGAAGAAATCACCGGTCAGGTCACTGCTTGAAGACAAAACCTGAAGGTTTAGAGAGTCTCACTAGGGATAAATCTGTTGAAGAAGCCTTCAAGAAAGTAGGTTGCTGGAGGTTCTGTGAAAATCTTCAAGGAGGGCATAATCAAGTCACCAAAGAATTTTCTACCAAATTCACAGGGTCAAACACAAAGGTTGGTTTCCTAAATTTACCAATTTCTCCTAAAGTTATATCAGCAGTCACAGAAATCCCAAGAGGGGAGGAAATATGGTTTAAGAATTTTAGGTTTGAAATGCAACCCTGCAAAATATTTTTGAAACCAGAGTTTATGGACACTGATTTGAATAAAGCTGTGCCAAGAAATTATGTCGAGGATGCATTTTCCAACCTACTCTACAATATTCAAAGATAATTCACCTGCGAAGGGAGATATGACAAGGTACACACTTATCACTTTAAAATCCTATTGCATTTCACAGGAATAATCTCTCTAGATTTACCTTTCTTTCTATTTCAGAGTCTAGCCAAGATGGCAGACAAAGTTCAGATGAAAACTCAGGCATGTGAAACCTCTTTATTTCATCATGGTCTAGTCAAGTTAATAGTTTTGCATGAGCTTTAGAAGGTGAAAAGAGAATGGTCTAAATTTCTCTTTTTGAGTGGAATAGGGGTTGAAAGAATAGATGCTAGCCCTCAAGTCAAAGAAACATATTCATCAAAGACTACAAAACCTATAGAAACAAAATCAAGGAGGTTTTTCAAGCTTAAGCCCAGGAAACAGGTTAAGGAACCTATGATAAAGACATCACTGAATATCCAAAATACTCCTTAATCTGCACAGAAGAAGAGAACTGAGGTCAAAAAGACAATCCAGGAACAGTCAATTAGTAAAATAGCTCAGAAGAATTTGACTAGGAGTCAGAGGTCAAAGGAGAAGGGTGAGGCTGTGGTCACAAATGAAAATCTACAATTAAGAGGTGACTTGAATGATATATTACAAGCTATTTACATTGAGGAGTCTCCCCTGGTTCAAGAAGAGTTTATAAAGCTGGATACAGGTGGAAAATCAAAGAAATTGAAAACATCCAAAAAATTAGACTTTGAGGATGAGGTGTCAGAATTTGTTTTTAAGCCTATAAAACCACAGACTAGGCAGTCTAATAAAATGCAACAACCAGACATGGAGATAGACCAAATTGGAGGTGAGGATGCAAGTGTTTTTGAAGAACCCATTAATACATCATCTCAAATATTTGAAGAGGACAGAAACAGAGTATATAACACTCAGAGAGAAAGGAGTAGTTATGAGGAGGTTAAAGACAAACTAGACTTGCAAACATTGAGATTGATAAATTGAGGAATAAAGTGAGAATGCATGTTGTGGAAAGGTCAAAATTTGAGAGGTTAAAAGGTATGTGGGAGCTGGAAAGGGTTTCAAATAGTGAATCAATTAGCAGTTAGGATCAATTTTTCATATGGACTGTCCCTACAATCAAGGAAGAAAAATTAATAAGAATGGTTAACACCAAATTGAGGGCTAATAACAGAAAGCTTAAAAGGCAGGTTTAAGACCTTCAAATATAGCTATCAAAGCCTGAAGATCAACCACAACAAAAATCTGTGTGAATAGTAAGTGACATCCCCTAACACATTTTTGGAGTTTTGTGAAAGGTTTCATTTTTGAAAATAGTTCAAAGTTGATTATTGAAAGCTTATACATAACTTCAAGGATAGTAGTAAAGGTGGGAAAATCAAATTTTTGGAAACAAGCTGTGAAAATCAAAGACACAACAGTTTCGCAGCGCGCTACGAAACCGATGTAGGTGTCATGCACAGTAGTTTCATAGCGCGCTACAAAACTGCTGTAGGATGTAGTTTTATCAATTTTGCAAGCTTTCAAAGGGGAAATAGGTATGTTTATTAAACCATGATGCTGTTGGAGGATGCATAAGGACCAAAAATGAAGATCCAATGGAAAAAAATTGAAAATTGAAGGTTTCAAATGAGGGTTTTAGAGATTAAGTTCTGCGCTACGAAAACAGTAGACAGTTTCGTAGCACAGTAATGTTAACATGTTTTGGGAATTTCTTCAAAGGTTGGGTTTGGACACAGCTATAAGGACGAAGTCACAAGAGCTTAATAAGACTTTTCCACATGTTTGGAGCACAATTTGGTCAGCAGATGTTCTGAAGAAACATAAATGAAGCAGTACACCTATTTTGCAGGGAGCATGTTCCTATTTTTCAGGGCAGGTAAGAAGGAGATCATTACAATTCAATAGCAAGGAGATGGAAATCATCAAAGTCGAATTTTAGGAGGAGAAACTATTAGTTAGAAGATTGATTATTTGGATAAGGTTTTTAAGGTATAATAGAGAGTTTTAATCCTAGTTGTATTAGGACTCTGGAACAGACAGTTTAAACTATCAGATGTAATTAAAGTTTGTTTTAGCAGTTAATAGGTGTCAAGCTAGCAAATTTGAATTCTCTCAAGTTTTTGGAGAGAATCCAAGAAAGGTAATGATGATTCTATAAAGGAAAGGAAGTTGAATTGCATATGGTTGGCAATTTTCATTAACAAGCATACTATTTTGTTCTAGCAGAAATTGTGTTTTTATATTAATACAGAGATATTGGTTTCATCAGTCAGGATTCAGAAAGGGTTATGGTTGTGTGATATTCTCATAGTTTTCCTCTTTCAATTACTTGCAGTGGCATGAATGTATGTTACTTATAATTCACTAAAGGTGCTCTAACTTCCTTCATATGTTCATGAACTATGTTCATTTTCTGTCCTACTATTCTTTGATGCATCTAAACCCTGAAATTCCCTGACTTCCAAATGAAACTGATATTCATGTTTTGTGAAAGCACACTTGACTCCATAAGCCCAATATATGTTTTTTGATTAGTAGTACAACCAATTATCCATTTTACTCATAGAGTTAGCCATCTAATCCTTATTTGAAAATCATAAACCTATTGAGAGAGCCCTCTTAGGTTGAGGAGGCTAAGCCTCCACTAAAAGTCTGGTTTGAAATAGTTACTCAAGGTCTTCTTGATCAAGTAGCCTATCAGGGTCTGATTTAGAGATAACAGTAGGAATGATTAATATTTCCATCACACCAGAGGTTATTGCAGTGGCTACAGGGATTCCAAGAGGACAAGAAAAGTGGTTCAAAGGTTTCAAGTTCAACATGGAAAGAGTTTATGAAGCCTGAAAACAGTGAAATGGATATCACTAATGCCATTCCAAGGAGCTGCATGAAGGACAACTACTAAAAATTGTTGCTCATCATCCAAAAGTATTTTACTTATGGAGGGAGATACCATAAAGTCTACTCATATCATTTCAAGCTACTCCTACACTTTACTTGTAAGATTTCCCTTGATCTGCCTTTCTATTTACATAGAAGTTTGTCAAAAATGGCAAACAAGGTCCATGAAAAATCTGAAGGGAGTGAGACTTCATTGTTTCATCATGGTTTAATGAAATTGCTAGTTTTAGATGAACTCCAAATATTAAGCAGAGATTGGTCTTCATTTTTGTTTGTTAGTGGTTTTGAGTTGGATGCTCTTACTCCTTCAATAAATCCTGGACCTAGGAGAATTCCATCACCCTTAGTAGCAGAATAGAGTGAACCATTTGTGGTAGAACCAAGTGAACCAACAAGAGTAGAACCAAGTGAACCAATCATGATGGAAACAAAGCAATTTCAGAGTTTTGATACACCAAATTTCCCACCTGCAAAACATAAGTCAAAAGTGGTGAAACCCACAAAACAAAAACAAGTTGTAAGTAAACAAGGAACCAAAAGGATGACAAGGAGCCAAACAATGGCCTTAGAAGAGAAAACAGTGGTTGTAGAAGATAGAGAAGTAGCTAAAGGAAATTTAGAAGAAATATTACATGCCATTGAAATAGAAGAAACTCCTATATTCCAGGCTAAGGACATAGAGGAAGGTGGACAAAAGCTTAAAAAGGATAAATCTGCAAAGAAATTAGAATTTGAAGGAGAAGATGCAGGTTTTATTTTCCAAGCAAGAAATCCTATGACAAGGCATGCTAGAAAGTTATCAGAGAGCAATAAATAGGTTCATCCACCTACTGACACAGTCCAGCCACCACAAGACATCATTGACCTGTCATCACCAACAAAGAAAGATATAGTTAGGAAATCAAAGAAAGAAAAAGAGAAAGTGATGGAAAAAACAAATTTTCATCTCCTTGAAGAACAATTGAAGTTGGCCAACCATGAAATTTCTGTTATAAAGAAAGAAGTAAGGAAACACAATGTAGAGAAGGTTGAGTTTGAAAAGATGAAGGAAATTTGGGAAGGGCATGTTGACTGTGTTTCCAAGACTCTAGATAATACACAACATCTTATCAAATGGACCATTCCATTGAGGAAAGAGGTCAAACATGTTAGGAAAATGAACATACATTTGAAAGCCACCAATAGAAATTTGAAAGATCAGGTTAAGGACCTCCAGGAACAACTTGAACTAATCCATTAGGAGTTGGAGAAAAATGGCCTTAAAATTATAGTAGTTGAGGAGCCAATTGCTCAACTCATCATCAATGAGGAAGAAACCCCTCAAGAATTATTGTGTGAGTTGGTTTATGATTTTGAAGACTAATGGCATGTTAGAAATTTTTTTTTTTCACTTAGAAGGTAGATTTTTGAAGCTACACAAAATTTTGTAATTTTGACAGTTTTCAGCAGTTTCGTAGCATGCCTATACTTGAAGAACAACAAAATGCTATGAAACTACTGTAGCTTTCCTTTTTGCATTTTAAACTGGTTTTTGGAGCTCTCAAGAGATGAAAATGGTATGGAAGATGCATTAAGGCATAATGAACATCATGTAGAACGAAAGAACAAAAAATATTGATGGCAAAAGGAATTTTTGAAGCAATACGAAAGTACGCTACGAAACTGTCTTACTTTCATAACGTACTGTTTTGGAGTTTTATATGTAGGTTTTTGGGTATTTTTGGACAACTAGATACTATCAAAGTGTTAAAGGAACATGACAATAGTTATTCAAGACTTAAATACCACAAAATGAAGACAAACTACCAGCCAAACCATTCATTGAAGATGAAGACCAGTTTTCCTAAAAAACAAGGTTTATTTCCAATTTTAGAGGAGGTCAATTAAAATTTCATGTAGTGATGAGTCCCATCACACCCTATTCGAACATGTGAAAGCATAGTTGTCAAGATGTAATTTATTTTAGGAGATAAGGTTGTTAATGTAATAATGAACCGTTTGAGTCCTATTAGGAAAAGGACTGTCAAGTAGGATAGTTGTAATTTTCTCATTAAATAGACGTTTTATGGTTATGAAAGGTGTCATTAGGAAAAAATTCGATGAATCTAGCCAGGAGATAGATCATCTCATCATGTAACACTCTATTAAAGGGCGGAGAGTCGAATTTGTCAAGGGTTGGAGATTTTTTGGCAAAATTGCAGCTTTATGTAAATTGATTGTTTTCAGTAATACAAAGAATTGTTTCTTGACCAACCTGAGATTTTGATTGATTTTTTAGTTCCTATCTTATCTATATCTTTGATGTGTACTATTTTCAGTGGTTTTCATCTTTAATACTCAGAATTCATTCATGTAATGCTCTAGCTTCCTTTATAGATGAATTGACTGTGTGATTTCCTGTTTCATGTGTGTGTGTACTTCCGCTAAAAAATCTTACTTGCCTCAGCTTCCATGTCAAGTGAACTTACTACTGAATCACTAAAATTTTTGACTCGATAAGCCCAATGTTTGTAGACCGATTCTATTTTCAGCCTATACTAATCACAAGCAAGTTGTTTTCCATGTAGAGTTATCCATCTAAATACATCTTTATTCAATATCATTAACCCTTTGAGATAACCCTCTCAGAATGAAGAGGCTAAGCTTCAGTCACAAGATTGGTTTGAAACAGTTACATGAGATTGTCTGATTAGCAGCCTATGAGGTGCAATTTTGTGATAACACGTTCAACATGCCTTTGTGTTAGATTTATGTTGAAAACAATGCAATTGTGTATTTCTTCTTACTATGCTTACTAACTACTGTGGAACCAAATTGATATTTAAATATAGATGTGGACTTCATGTCATATACACATATGATCCAGTTGGAATTTGTGGAAGTAGTTAATGCTAAGTCATCCTTATGATGAGAATATTCTAATCCCCAATTTAATGTGACTTTAACAAATATGAAAAATTTTCATTGTCTCCCGATTACTTTCATTTGGTTCAATCATGTATCTTGATATTTCAGCTTATGACTAAATTTTTTTTGGGGTGTGTAATGCTAAAATAGATAACATTTTATACTATATGACACTATACATGGTTGCACTAAATGCTTTGATTAATATTTAATAATATTTACTTGATAATCCATTTTTGTTGTCATATTTTTTGAATTTGATGACTAGATCAAGCTAAGTTATCTTATGGAAGTTTCAAGTTGGCCCTTGAACATGAGAGATTTACTCTTGATATTTACTTAGATTTTACTAGCAATAGAAACAATTCTCCACTAGCAATAATGTAATAGATTTAAATCCAAATTTAGATAATGATTGAATAAAATGATGGTTAGATAATTTGATTTAAGATAAGAGAATATATTGGTCTAAAAGATATAAATTGCAAAAATATATTCATTATATCAAGCATCGATTTCAAACATAGTAGAAATTGCACAACAAAATATTATCTAGTAACTCCATGAGAAACAAGTAATTTTTGGACACACATGAGTAGAGGTAAAATTTCAATTTGTAATTACAAAAAAATATACCATAAAAAAAAGAGAATAAAGAAAAAGGTAACATAAATGTAATTTAATATATCAATTAAAGGAATACTCGAGGCTTGATAATAGGTATAAACACATATTTAAAGATAAATTTCATTCGAATAATATTTCCATATAACTGTAATAACTACAACATTGGTGTATTAGCGAGTCATATGAGATAAAATACTAGGAATATGATCATGTAGAGTAAGTCTAATCAAATCCCAAATCTTAATGAACACACAATTTGCACAAAATCACATGCAACACTAAACATTAACTTCAAAATTCAAAATTAGAAAGTTAATATAAAAGTTATACTTTGCAATACTATTCAAGACACTGTAAGTATATTCGTGTGAATTCTTACCAAAAATATGTATCTTAACAACGAAAGTTTCGACCCCTACAATGTGTCCCAACATTTGCTTTTAAAGTGAAAAGAAATAATTACATAACCCACTTATAAAAGTTAACTAATTACACATGGAATACCTTTTTTTGTAAGCCAATGCCAAATATTTATATTAGTAAAATATAATATTTACATAGATAGCATAATTCTAGAACGCAAAAAGACTAACCTGGGAGTACTATCCTCCAAAAAAATAAAAGAAAAACAAACATCATTACTAAAAAAAGCAAGAGACCAGAGATAAACATCATTTACATCCATGAACTGCAAAAATATCCATCATAAAATTAAGAGCTCAGACCACTGGAGAGAGAAAAAACTATTTCAAGAGGCGTCTAGTGAAACAACTTCCAACAAAACAATGAGAGAGTAATCCAATCACCACTCCATTGCACCAAAAACCACACAATGAAACCAACATTTCCATCAAAAACACACCTTTGGCTGATATGAGAGCATTAACAGTGGAGTTAAACCACAACTCTGCCCCATTGAAAAAAACAATCATAGCTCCAGCACAAATAAATAGATTAAGTTAAGAGACACTCGAGAGAGTCAATGAGAAAACCTTCAAATATCCATGACACAAAAACCTATGAATGAGGATAGACAAAAAACGCTGAAACAAACAAGCCCTCTTTAGTATGATATAATAAATGGTGAAGAAGGAGAGGTATTATATGGTGGACAATGAACCATTGGTGGATCATTGACAATAGTAGGAAGATCTGTCATGTCCTAAGAATTTGAGTTTGAAAGTACACATTTCTCAACTCTACACAAATGTGAGACTATGTCATCTAGGAATAAATGTACATTCATGAGAACGCACTTAATGTTCTCTTGTCCCACAAAGATTTTATAATTTTCCACCTGCTTATCTTGGAGAACCAGATGAAAGAGGGAATCCATTTGTTGATGCATTGCAATAGAATGTAGAACTACAGTCTTCTCATAATGAATTTCCTAGGATCAAGGTTCCATTTGATGTCTTCTACACCTACCTTAGAATCAGAGATGTAAATACGATCACCAAATTCCTTAGATTCAAGATGGTGAATTTCCTTTTGGAACTCTAGAGAGACCAAATCAAAATAAGTCACCACTGAATTCCAGCCAAACAACCTTTGATGTTGAGGAGTTGAAATACTTGGACCGCCTCTATGAATTTCCATTCTCTATTGAGGAGGCATGGTTACAGAGAGAGACAATTAGTATACAAATACATGTTTAATAAATGATGGGAAAGACAACTAGAAAGATAGAATTTAGAGTATTTTACCACCAACCAGAGAAAAATAACATCATCCGCAATACCCAAAAAAGGTAATCCTTTGGAAAAAATAGAAAATATAAACCTGATTTAAGTAGTACCAGTCGAAACCAACAAAATATAGATAAATACCTCTTTAAACCCCATAAGGAATACAGATTATACACAAAGGCTGACTAAATGAGGTGACGAAATAAGGATTGGGGTTGGCTACACATCATAGATTGAGAATAGAAGTAAGAAAGACCAGAGGCATGACTTTCCCAAAACCAAAATATTCTTTATAAACTTAAAGAGAGCATTCTCAAACTAGAAATAGAGGAAAGATAGTTCCAGGAGACCAAACACTGCATAAAAAGGAAGGATAATTAAATGAGATACATGTATAGTCAGTTCCTTAGAGTGCTGAAGTAGGTAGAAACACAACCCATTTGAAGATCGAACCTATAGCCACATTGTGTAAGAAAAAAATGAAAAACATTGACCCTGTACTGTAAACCTCATACCTGTGGGTTTATATGAAACATATGCTATCTGACCCTTAGGACAATTTCAAGTTCCCAATTCACCCTGAAAGTATTAAAACTACAAAAATTTCAATGTATAATATCATTGAGAACCATAAAATGCAAGCTGAGGAATTATCCTCCCCACTAACCCATATCACGTTGTACCTCCACCACCTTGTAGAAGATCTAATGCATTTATAGTGAAATGATGGAGGATAATGAAGCAGGGTTAACCAATAGTTTTCATGCCTCAAAAGGAATTGGATAGGAAAAGTGTTATGATTGGCACAAAACCGGAGAAAAACATTCCTCGCCTGGTGCATACCTCCATTAATGAACCCACAACAAGAATAACCCAAATCCTCGAATGGATGAACCAATCCCTCTAGATATTGAAAATTCATGGTAACATAAATAATACAACCCAAGATTCAAGTAATACCTTCAAATCTCCACTCCATTGCACAAACACTCATGCATTTATGATGAGGTGACATGGTTTGGTGTTGCCCATGTATAAAACCATCCCCTTGACACATTGTGACCAAGATAAACCACTTGTTACTTGCGACACACATTTTAAGACTTGTGGTAAGATCTTCATTCACATCCCCATCGAGGAAATTACTTGTGTAATATTCCCACGTGTAATTATTTACATTTCTATGAACTTTACATTTTTGTGGGATTGAATTTTATTTAGTAGATTCTTTGATCTTTGTTAGTTTCTCTTTTCTTTTTGTTGATGCACTTTCTTTGGGCCGATTTTTATATTGAGATATTTCTTTCTTGGGACATGTGAAGATAGTATAAACTTGATCCTTGTCGTCATACATGACTTTTTCAATTGTTGATTGTAGATGAAAAATGGATTTTGTTGTTTTTAGTGGAAACTACATTTGACATATTCCTTTCTTCTCTTGCTTAAGATTCTCCCATTTTACATGATAGATTAGAGGTTGTTTTCTTAATCTTGAATAGGATACCTTTAATTTAGATCTTAGAAGATATGGTGTTGAAGACAACTAGTGTATCAATTTATCTAAAGATCCAAACATTGAATTATATGAAAAGGGTTTCATCTATTAATTCTCTAGAAATAACATCTCTTGTTGTCTTTGGAGTATAGTTATGATTTTCTCAACATTTGATAAAAAATTCATAATAAATTTTTTTCTTCTGAAATTAACCATCCATCATGATTCCAAAATATTGACAAACCAAACGTTTGGACTTAACTCCATTCTTCCTTAAACTCATTTAGTTCATTTTTTTCCTGTGATATTTCCTGATTCATGTCATCAGCTATCTATTTTTTCGCTTTAATTGTCATAACATATCAGCTAATTTCATCTCTAGTTGAGAATCCATTTATTTTAGGCATGTGATTTGGAGTAAAACATAGCCATCGAATAATGAAATCCACTTATGATTTTTTTTTCTAACTCTGGAACTATTATCCTAAATATCTGAAGAGAATTAGCTATAACAATGGATTCACAATTGTCTAGCAAGGCTATATGTGGTTTGCTTTCTTCAATATTTTCAACGATGGTATTGTAGATTTTCTTTTTGGCTTCCATAATTAATTCCTATTGTTTTTGAGTTTAGTGCATCATGAAGGGACTACAACTATGTTTCTTTATCCTTAATGATTATCTGCAAGGCTTCAATAGCATATTTCTTTTGGTTACAAATAGTTTATCAGGTTGTTGTCATTTTCTCTTTCGTTGTCATTTTCTCCTTCTCTTCCTCCAACTGTTTAACTTTATTTCCCAATGAAAATTTTTTTATATGAAAATATTGTAATTTTTCTAAGAATTGATTAGGAGGTGCATCTCATGAAACAATAAAAATACTTTATTTTAGAATGGAGTCGATCTTAGACTTATATTCTTCCACTATACCATGATATTGTTTTTCCTTCCTTTGAAATTTTGGTTTACCTTTTCCTTTTGCAAAATCTCTATTTTAGTTTCTTTCTTAAAATTATCATTTTTCAATATTCATAGCCAACCTATATTTCATCATAAGAAGTTAGTATATCAGTGAACTCAAAACTTGTACATTTGTAAGTGGATTTAATGTTGTTGTTCTCCTTATCTTTTGACTCTGGCAACATTTTAGCATTGCTCCCATCTTTAGGACATCCAAAAATAGAGACTATTTTATTTTCCAATACTTTAATCCTATTTGATTTGGTTTTTACAACAATTTTATCATTTTTAACTGATTATATAGCATACTCATAAGTGCCTTGTAACTTTTTGACCTTAGTTGTGCACTAAATTAACCTTTTTTCCTCCATTTCTTTAGTCCATCTATGCCATACCACCATGTCACTTGTGTTAATTTGATTAAATTCTACCTGGAAAGATGTGGTTTTGGAACTTATCAATTAATTTCCTAGAATTTTTCTAGTTGAATGGCCATCAAGTTGAACTTGTTATTGTAAAAATATATGGATAAAAAATATCTTGGCCCTAAGATTTCTTCTAAATGAAAAATCATAATATGATTGTCTTTTCATTTTCAGGAAGTATTGTTGTGTGTTGTTTAAAAATGGTAAGGGCCAATTATTTATGTTTCAAAGAACATTTAGAAGTAACAATAGTTGATATAATTACTAATGGACCATAAAAATTTATTGGTTGAATTTCCCTTAAGAGACTAGTAACCTACTTAGATAATTATCATGTATTTCTTCAACTGAACTTTCTTCAACAATGTCTCTCCTTGTTTTGTTTCCATTGGTTTCCAATTCTTCCCTTTTTGAATCAGTCACTAAATGGCTTGTGCTCTTCACTTATAGTCCCGCATTATCTTATTTTCCCCATAATGAAATATTATATATCTATTTTCTATCCATAAATCATGGTTAGCTTGAATCTCAATAGTAAGAATATTAAAATGTTGATAAGACGAAAGCCCCACATTTTCCTTTGTTCAAATATAATGTGAAAATAATCATACTTCCATGAAAAGGTTTTTTGCAATCTCAAAGAGAGAAGGTTTTTGAATTATTTACCAGACATGAAATGTATTTTGTTCTTAATAAGAAGAGATAAGACTTCAAAAGGTAAATCAAATATTGATTTCTTACTTTTTCAATAGAAAATGAACATGTTGTATTGCAAGATTTTGTCTTTCCACTTCCAGTACAACAAAATGTGGTAATGAACGCTGGTAAGCAAAAATATTCTCTTTAAAATTCATAAATTCTTATAACTTTATCTCTTTCCTCGATTGTAGAATCTTCCTATATTCATTTGGCATCCTTGAAGGAATAAGGTTTGTCATTAGGAAGTGGAGATTTACAATGAAAGGTTGACATATTTCAAATAATTCTCTTTAGGGTTAGTTGGATACATGATATTTGTCGACTTTCCCACACTATTTTTCATGCCTTCATCATTTGAGAATATCCAAGTTTAAACCATGATTCTTGCAAAATTTATAGTAGTTGAATAATACAAAATGTATCAGTTTAAGTTTGATATCAATAAGAGTAAATTATTTATGGTATCAATAAGAATAAATTATTTATGGTATTGTTGATGCACCCTAGTCAATAAGAAGAAAGAGACTCCAACTGAAGCTTTTTAATAGCCCAAGACATTTGGAGTAGTCACAATGACTGGTTTAATGGCTTAGGTGGCCCTTTTCCTCTTATTCCTACAAAACAAGAGAAAATTAATACTAACTATACTATCTATATAAACCTAAACCAATATTAAATATATCTAAAAATAACAATCTGCTACAGATTTATATGTTACACAATCATATTATAAAAACTACACTAAGGAGTTGTAATACAAAGAAACTGGACTTAGACGTTGTAATACAAAAATATATAAAAATATGAAACAAAGGGTAAATGAAAAAATATATAGAAATATGATAAATGGGTAAATTCCAGAACATATATTATATCTAGTATATGGAGTATGAATAAATCTTATGAAAAGTTATATATAAATGGAGATGTAATATATTAACTACTATCAAATTTATAAATGCAATAATAAATTATGTTTTGAAAAATAGGAAATTGCATAAAAGAAAATTTCGAGTCTCTCAAACTAAGAAATTGTTACGATTCCTCTCAAGAACCATAACAATTTCCCCAAACAGATTTTAATCATAAGTTTATGAATAACACCAATGAACCTATAATTAAAAACAAGGATTGTAAGCAATGGTAGTTCTTGCGCTGCGTCCTCTTCTCCAATCCATAATGACTCCCAACATTCTCCATCAGCGGCCAGAAGATATGAAATGCGTACTAGATGTTCTGTAAGCCCTGCATTCTGTTCCATACGACCCCACGAGACGAGGAAGGATTGAAAAGGAAGGATTGCAACCAAAACATAAATATTTTGATTGATCAACTTGATCTATTGACTTAACCGATAACATAGTTGGAGTTGGGGCACAACTGACAAAAAAATAAAAGCCGACACTTGACAAGTACGTGTAAGGAAGGAATGCAACTTCCCTGGTCACTCACTACCTCCTCTCCGTTAGGGCAAAGCTCTTCTCGGCAGTGCTATATAAGAAACCCTCAATTTCAAGCTGAAGAAAACATAGACAATTCAATTCCAAGGATGCTAATGTTGGAAATATTGTCATTGATCGCAAAGGAGAAGATAGGAGTAGCACCTAAATTATCATCAAGACAAAGGAGCACAAAGGAACAATAGTTAAGCAGCAAAGGTAGAAAGGCAACATTAGACAAGAAGCAGAGGCAACGGATGAAGCAGATAGGTGACTAGAAGTAGAGACACCGAATTCATTCAAAGGAGAAAAGAAGTAGAAGTAGCAGATCTGGAGAGCTGCAGAGTGTGTGAGTGATTCAGTCTGGACAAATAGGGTTTTTTCTGTAGAAATTTGAATAACTGATATGTTATCCACCGATGTTATCCTGATCACACACTATTTTAACTTCATGCACAATACAAAATCTCTTCTACCATTGATCATTAATTGCAGAAATAAAAACAATCACATGCGCACATTAAAACCATAAATAATCACACATATGAACACAGTATTTCATGGGAAAGCTTAAAGCTAAAAACCCCCAACTATCTGTATATTATATGTCATAGAGATCATGTAACAATCATCATACAAAGCTCCTCACAAGCTCTCAGTACAATCTCCAATTGCTACACACTAATCAAGCTAGATCTAGCAAAACCATGCTTCAATGTCGACCACACGATGCTGCCTATACTGAATCAATCTTGAAGAATGGCTCATAAGTAAATTCGAACCACTTGGTATGTCTTGTGCAATCCTCATTGGCATCTCCAATCCTTGGTTGTTGCAAATCATGCAACGAGTCATAGTCCTAGCCCGATAGTCTCTTTATCTTTTTGGCTTCTTGGGAGCGGTCTCCACTAAAAATGTCCATGCCACTTTGAGGATTAGCGATGTATTATTTATTTTATTAATGAGTTTATAATTATTGAATTAATTAATAATTAATTCCACCACTCTCACTAGTGTATCAATCGATTAGACTAGATACAACTAGCTCAACTATTTAGCTTAGTTAAGTGAACACAACTCCATTAACTTCCTCAATCAACTCCACCAAACTCTCTCATGAGTTCTTGAGTTCTAGCTTGGAAGTACTCATACGTAGCTCCACTTAACCCTTAGGAATAGTGTAATTCCTTCTGTCAGCTCCTGTGCCACATTTGTGCACTTAACTGAAGTGCTCCAAGAGAATAAGATAATGTTTATAGTCCAAATATTATTAAGAGCTAATAATATTCGACATATCTATTTTTACTGGAAATCTAAAAATAGATTCTGTCCAATATGTCTAAAAATAGAAGTCCATATATTTTTCCAACTTGACTAACCATCCACAAATAGCATCCTGCAACTTATAGAATATGATCCATATGTCTAAAAATAGACTTTGCGCCAAAAATAGCCTGCGGGCCCACTTAGTGAAGGCGACTTGTTTCCACTAAGCTCATCATCTTGTTGCAATCTCAACATGTTCCTGTAGAGAATTTAATGGCATGCGTCAATTTATATATGACAATTTGGATGCATTGTGGAGGAAGTTGAATTATTAGTCTCTGTGTGAAGAGGTTTAATCTTCTCAGAATTCCATTGATATTAAAATAACCTGTGTCGAGTATAGCTGAGTGGAATCAAGAGGAGTATCGGTTGTGTTAATCGATATCGATCTTTATAGGAAAGCCACAATATATAAGCTATTGACTATTGAATGTTGGATACGGTTTAAACTTGTGTTCAATGGAGAATCAATGAGATTTGGTCTTTTATTGAAGGACGCAAGCAATACCACAGCCTCTGATTTCTGGGTGTGTTTAATTCGTACAAAGAGACTTTTTTTATTTGAATCGATGTCAATTGGTTCAATACACACTGTTGCTTGAATCGGTTCACAGTAATCAAAGCAGAGAAAGGCGAGATTTTGAAGGTCGATTTTGGTGTTTAAGCCATCACACAGTAATAAAATACGCATAGTAGAACCACAGGTGAAGTGTTAGCGCAGACGAATTAAAAATCGAAAAACCATTTCGATTACAGAGGTGTCGAGATAATGAGATACGATGAAGCAGGGTTTAGTCGCAAAAGAATCGTAATAGAATGGATGGCAGAACCATGAGTGAAGACACAGGAAAGGTAACGGAACCATGTAGTAACAATGAATGTGGTTTTGGGGATCCATTGGTGGGTTTCGCGTGAGTTAAAAATGGTAAGCGGAATCAAGAAAAAAAGTGCGATATAATTCGACATGCGACGCGTGGCAAAGGTGGTAATCCAAACCATGAATTTCACAAAGTTTTTGGATGTTAAAACACATAGGTTAAAAAATGTGATTTCCGTTGGATGTGTCGATCAAAGGATTGAACGGTGGTCACATCACTAAGTTGCGTAGGGTTTAATGAGGTAATTCGAATTGCTGTGGGACCCGAACGTGTATTATGTTGACCATTGAATTTTTAACCCAAGTTAAAATGTTAACATGCCACAATGGACTGGTGGCCGAAGTTATTTGAATGAGCGGGTATATAAACATCTTTACATATGTTGGTCTTGGTCTTCTGACCAAGGGCTGAGTTATGTATGGCCGAATAGTTATAAGCTAATGTGATGTTGGTGAGAGCTATTCATTGGGTTAGTCAAAGGTTTGTTATAATGGTTCTTAACATTTGAATTGGGGTCATAATATACGTTGATATAAATATATATTATGTTTGATGATAAATCCGAACCTTGTATGAAATGAATTTGTATGCTGGGGACATATTATAGTTATATGCGAGAGGTAAGCTTTGGGGCTTATGGTATATTGAGTTTTTAAAGGCTCGAATGATGGTTTAAAAACCATGAGGTGTGAAAGCAAAAGTTTTAGAATTTTGGGCTCGAGGGAAAGAGTAAACATTGATGACATAACTCTAATGTGTTGATATTCAGTTTATGCGTTGAATGAGTTGTGGGACCCGGACGGACCTAATGTTGTTGATAGAGTATGGAGGAGCATTGTTATATGCATGGAGTCAATGTTATAATGGAGGTTTTGATATGTTTTAATGGATTATGGTCTGCATATAAATAAATGGTATAGAGATAATCGCATGTGATTTGGTAAGCCTTGGGGCCAAACGAATGTATGTTTATAACCTTTACCAAAGCCAAAATGGTTGAGTGAAATTGATTTATGTAACTGTAAATGTGAATGTAAATGATTTAAAATTATTTTTATTGTATGTGATGCAAAGGCAAGTCTCCGTAGGAAAATAAATACCCCACTGTAATATTGAAATGTATACATATTGTCATATTTTTATGAATGTGCTAGGAAAGAAAACGAGAAGGTGGAAGGCAAAGAGTCATACATATTCACTTTGAATTCCATGTGGAATACAAATAGTCATGAGGTGAACTCTATAAATGATATCACATAGATATGCATAAAGAAGTAAGAGAATAGAGAAATGAGGCAGAGAGGGTAAGAAGAAGGAGGAGCAGATAGAGAAGCTATGAAGAATCAGAGATGATATAAGGCAGATATGAAAACTAGTGGACAAAAAAGAAGAAGGAACATAACAGGGCTGTTATCCAGGTAAATCAGCATGTGTTTTTTATGAAAGAGTGAGGAAGTTGGTGCTTCCATATCAAGTTGTAGCCTGATAGATGTCAGTTGTAGTTTGCTGAGGTATGAGCCTCTTGTAGGTAGTAGCTTGCAGAAAATAGATGGGAGTTGGAGCTTCCTTGCAAGTTGTAGCTTGCAGAATTGAGGTAGGAGCCTCCTATGGGTTGGAGCCTACATAAAATCAGTGGTTAGAGGGAGTTGGATCTTGCCTTTGCATCACAACAACAATAAGATGTGGTTTTCTCCTTTTGGGTTTCCACGTATATATGTTGTCTATGTGCATGATATTTATGTGTTGATATGGTTTATATAATCTGCTTCATACTTGCTACTCACATATTAAGATTGTTGTTACATTATGTAATAATTTGATCATGAAATGAAGGTGTAAATAAGTTTAAGGGAAAGTTTCAAAAGTCCATGAATGTGTTAAACTGATTCACCCCCCCTCTCAGTTTAACTAAGGGTTCAAAAATTGGTATCAAAGCCGGTTCCTTTGGTGTAAGCCTTATAGCTTGAAGGAGATTTGGTTGAGTCATGGACTATCAAAATGTACCCGTGCTAAATACAACAAATTTTTTGGAATGGAGAGATAAGGTTAAAACAGATTTAATGGCTTATGATCCTGAGGTATGGAAACTTGTATGTGATGGTTACTGCACAAACTCTCCCTCGTTACAAGAACAACAGTGGAATGCCAAGGCAAAATGTGTGATATATAATAGTCTTCATAATAAGGATTTTGACTTAATAATGGATCTAACCTCTGCAAAATAAATCTGGGACAAATTGAATTTAATGCATGAAGTAGACACTAGTGGATGCATTATCAAGAAGGAGAAGATAAACCAGAAGAAGAAGAAAAATTCCTTTCAAAAGGAAAAAGGTCAATCAAATGAGATACCTGCCAGGGTGAATGGATGTGAGTACCATAAAGAAATTACAGTTGAGGAAAAAGCCAAACTTGACACAACCTTGACTGAAATAGAAAGATTGAAGAATGAAAACAAAGACCTTAAGACATTGGTGCAAATATGTGATGAGAGATAATATGAAGATAAGGAAGAAATTGTTGGCTTGAAGGCACAACTTGAAGAAGCAAGGAAAGTAGAATACACTCCGCTGTAACAAATGAGAGAAAAAAGTCTGGAATGTGGAAGATTGGAAGAAGAGGTGGTAAGCCTAAGGATGAAATTAGAAAAGTCCCAAATTGAACTAATTATGAATATTCCACAAATGAAAAGCTCTAGACAGTTGGACCAAATTCTAAATGCTCAAAGGTATCCTCTCATAAAGACTGGGATAGGCTATGAAGGAGAAACAAGTAAGTCCAAGGTAGAAGATAACATGAATATCATTTTTGTAAAAGCTGTAAAGGATAATGAAGCAGCTCAGAAGATTCCTACAAAATTAGAAGCCATCAAGAACATGATTTGTAAAGAAACAAACAGAAACAAGTAGCAACATGAAAGGACAGAGAATGAGAGGATGAAACAATCAACCGCTAAAGGCTCATATGCTCCTAAGGATGAATTGAAAAATTTCAAAAGATGTCAAAGGAGGTCCTTTCCTCCTATGAAAAATATCACATGTTTCTCTTGTCATAAACCAGGAAATATTGCAGCATATTGTAAGACAGAGAAAATCAATTTTAACCAGCAAAAGATACAACAAATGAGAAGACTACCTCAAGCAAACAAATGGAATGGAAAACCACTCACCAGGTATATAAATCATTTCCATGGCTACTGTTATGGATGCAATAATTTTGGACATAAACTTGTTGAATGTAAAGTATGTTCAAAAGGGAGCATAAAATATTATACATCAGCTCAAACGTACCTTGGTAAAATAAGATGTTATGTATGCCTCAAGCTTGGTCACAAAGGAAAAGACTGTAAACTGCCATATACATTAAATAACTCTAGACAGATGATGGAATCTAATCAAATCAAACAAAACTATGAATAAAAAATAAGTGCAAACATTATGAAGAAACCCAATAAAGTATGGAATGAAAAGAGAAAGGGGAGCCTGTTACCTCAATAACATAATAAATCCATCATAGTCTCAAGGGGAGCTATTCTAGGAAGCAATGAAAATATCAAACCAGTGATAGATATGAAGCAACATCCCAGGGGGAGAGAAGTTCATAAATAGTCTCGACAAAAGTAGTCTAAGAAGAGCTCCATGAAATAACAACAGGTAAAAGGTCAGGAAGGGAGAGGAAAATTCCTCTAACAGAGAACTATAGAGGAAGAAGATTATCTAAAGCATTCAATAGCTGAAAGATTGATGGAAGGAGAGAAGGCAGCAAGGAGCCATGATGGTAGAGGGAACATCATCCGTGAACATGTAAGCTAAGAAGACATGAGCACATTAAGTGATGAATGCTTAAAATCACAAAAATTATGGTTCGAGCTACAGAACTGGAAAGACCCATAAAGGATGATCACATTGTGCATTATACTGCTAGAATTAACAATGAATCTCATTAAGAAGGATGAGTAAGAGAAGTGCCTATCATCATTATGTCATTACATCATCTATGAAATATCCCCTTTTAGGAATGCAGTTAAGTGAGTGATAAATCTCTGAGTGATCTACCCATGAAGATTCCTAGTATAGAAATTGAAGATGTCTTCCCGAAGATCATTAGGTTAGAACAATTGAATTGAATATACAACAACAATGATTCTGGAACAGTCCTAGAAAGTAACATGCAATGGAATTCCTTTGAACAGAAGGATAGAATAAGAAAAATGTTTAATGATGCCAAGATCAAATTAAGTATATTGATGATTTTTGGTGTGAACAGTGGAAAGCTCAAGAGTATAAATTATGAAGGTTGTCTTAACTATGGGTTCATGTGCGAGCTAAAGTGAAATATCTATATGATTTATCAAAGTAGTATCAATTGGTATTTGGTACAAGAAACATGCCTATCAACAGAATACCAAGTGTTATCAACGGAGAAGCGGTATGGTACAGGTCCTCAGGATCAAAGGATTATGGAAAAAGTACATCAAGGTAGTATACCCAGCATTATCTGCATTTTTAAAGCATAAAAGGGTCAATGAAAGGGCAAAAGGATCATTATCTTGTTTACACTTGAAGTAGTATATTGAGCATTGAAGCAGTATCTATTTCTAGATATAATTGCATGCCTTCCTCAAGTCAGTACAGATATATCTTCAAGGCCTCTTTCTTAAGATCATTCATTCATAAAACTGTGTGAAGTCTGTTGGCCGAGATATCAATTAAACAACTTGAAGATGGTTTTGTTGAAAATCATCATGACATAATTGTTAAAGTATCTGAAGCATGAAAGACTAGTTGTGATTACCATTTGAAGCTCAAAAGTGTTTTATTAATTCTTCTAAACCCTACTTCAGCATAAAGGATTTGCTGGTAATTCACCTTTAAAGAGAGATTGATCATTGACATACATACCTCCTTATGTCATAAATAAAATTGCATGGTTGATAAGTGATACTGGCCAATACATTGAAAGTATCTAGCCTCAAGGGTTTGTTTTGAAAGTACATTTTACAAGTAGTAAAGTCATTTGGTCTCTTATATTGAAAGATATCGTCTAATCTCACAATAAGTTGTAAGCTCTGGGTTGTTTCATTGTTCACATCAATAACAAGGACCTTTTAGCTATTAAGTGTAATATCCTTGTTAGCATCCTAGCTCATATCACCACCAACAGGCAGGAAAGGTTAACCATAGCTATAAAAGATATATTGGCATCATCATAATTGAACATATGTTGTAATGTAGATGTGTATTGTATAAGAAGACATATTCCATCTACAATCTTCCTCAAGAGTATGTATTTCTGATGAAGATCATACTAGAGACTGAAGTATATTTGAAGCATTCTCAGTATTTTAGTTTTGGTGCAATGATGCATCTCCGATTATATAAGTCTGATTATATATGGTTGCTCTATCATCACCTACACTCTATACAAGTGCAAGGAGTCTGTGCTTTGGGATGGTATCAACTTACTGTGTATATACAAGTTTAAGAATTCTCAAAAATTTTCTCTCAACTCGTGTACACCAGTCTGGAGTAGCAAGGTATAAAGTCAAAAGAAGAAGGGCCTAAACACAACTCAGAGAGAGGAAATGCAAAGATAGAATCCACACTGGGAAATGTGCAACCCTTTTCCATTGATGTCAAAGGGGGAGGAAAAGCAAGAAAAGGAAGATAGGCAGAGGAAGACAAAACACACTTTTCAGAATGAAAGGGGGAGGAAGACTTGGAGGAAGAATTGGAGTATTGGTGGATGTGTTACCATCAATGCCAAAGGGGGAGACTGTTGGAAATATTTTCATTGATGGAAAAGGAGAAGACAGGAGTAGCACCTGAATTATCATCAAGACAAAGGAGCACAAAGGAACAATATTTAAGCAACAAAGGTAGAAAGGCAGCATTAGACAAGAAGAAAAGGCAACAGATGAAGCAGATAGGTGACTAGAAGCAGAGACAGTGAATTCATTCAAAGGAGAAAATAAGCAGAAGTAGCAGATTTGGAGAGCTATAGAGTGTGTGAGTGATTCAGTCTGGGCAGACAGGGTTTGTTCGTGTAGAGAATTTAATGGCATGCCTCAATTTATATATGACAATTTGGATGCATTTTCGAGGAAGTTGAATTATTAGTCTCTGTGTGAAGAGGTTTAATATTCTCAGAATTCCATTGATATTAAAATAACCTGTGTCGAGTATTGCTGAGTGGAATCAAGAGAAGTATCGATTGTGTTAATCGATATCGATCTTTATAGGAAAGCCACAATACAAAAACTATTGACTATTGAATGTTGGATGCGGTTTAAACTTGTCTTCAATGGAGAATCGATGATATTTGGTCTTTTATTGAAGGACGCAAGCAATACCACAACCTTTGATTTCTGGGTGTGTTTAATTCGTACAAAGAGACTTTGTTAATTTGAATCGATGTCAATTGGTTCAATACACACTATTGCTTGAATTGGTTCACGGTAATCAAAGTGGAGAAAGGTGAGATTTGGAAGGTTGATTTTGGTGTTTAAGCCATCACACAGTAATAAAATACACATAGCAGAACCATAGGTGAAGTATTAGCATATAGGAATTAGGAATCGAAAAGCCATTTCGATTACAGAGGTGTTGAGATAATGAGATATGATGAAGCAGGGTTTAGTCGCAGAAGAATCGTAATAGAAGGGATGGTGGAACCATGACTGAAGACACAGGAAAGGTAACGAAACCATGCAGTAACAGTGAATGTGGTTTCGGGAATCTACCGGTGGGTTTCGCATGAGTTAAAAATGGTAAGCGGAATCAAGAAAAAAAGTGCGATAGCATTCGGCATGCGATGCGTGGCAAAGGTGGTAATCCAAAACCACGAATTTCGCAAATTTTTTTGACGTTAAAAAACGGAGGTTAAAAAATGTGTTTTCCGTTGGATGTGTCGATCAAAGGATTGAACGGTGGTTGCATTACTAAGTTGTGTAGGGTTTAATGAGGTAAGTCGAATTGCTGTGGGACCTGAACATGTATTATGTTGACCATTGAAGTTTTAACCCAAGTTGAAATGTTAACATGGCACAATGGACTGGTGGCCGAAGTTATTTGAATGAGCGGGTATATAAACACCTTTACATATGTTGGTTTTGGTCTTCTGACCAAGGGATGAATTATGTATGTTCGAATAGTTATAAGCTAATGTGATGTTGGCGAGAGATATTCATTGGGTTAGTGAAAGGTTTGTTATAACGGTTCTTAACATTTGAATTGGGGTCATAATATATGTTGATATATATATATATTATGTTTGATGATAAAGCTGAACCTTGTATGAAATGAATTTGTATGTTGGGGACATATTGTAGTTATATTCCAAAGGTAAGCTTTGGGGCTTATGGTATATTGAGTTTTTAAAGGCTCGAATGATGGTTTAAAAACCATGAGGTGTGAAAGCAAAAGTTTTAGAATTGTGGGCCTGAGGGAAAGAGTAAACATTTATGACAGAACTCTAATGTGTCGATATTCTGTTTATGCGTTGAATGAGTTGTGGAACCTGGATGGACCTAATGTTGTTGATAGAGTATGGAGGAACATTGTTATATGTGTGGAGTGAATGTTATAATGGAGGTTTTGATATTTTTTAATGGATTATGATCCGCATATAAATAAATGGGTATAGATATAATCGCATGTGAGTTGGTAAGCCTTGGGGCCAAAATAATGTATGTTTATAACCTTTACCAAAGCCAAAACATATAAAGGTATTCCATCGATGGATTAATAAAGCTGTGGAGAACATAAATGAAACCATTTGGCCGAAGTTTTGTATTATGGGATATAAATATCCATTTTATATAGTGGACCATTATGGGTTGAATTACGAAGTTCGAATAACGATTCGAGCTCATGAAGTGGGTTATACTATGGTTTAACCATAGATTTGAAACAGGCAAAGTTCCCGCATATGAAGATTGTGAATTGGGTTTGTAATATGTGGGTTCTAACCATAGTGTTAAGAACAGGTATTTAACTTCCACACATGAGGCTTATTGTAAGCTTTTAAAAACATAGATTTGAAGCTCAAAGCTTCTACATGAGACAAAGATATTGAAATCTGGGGGTGTGGTTTTATAATCTTAAGAAATAGATTTTAATATCTCAAATCTGTGATTTGAGATACTAAAGCTTCTAGACATATTTTTAAGTTTTGTGCAGGTTGGACTTTTAATTGGAGCATGAATTTGAATGCATTTTATATGAAGCTATGAGAGTGAGAATGTGGGTTTGGTAGGGTGAGATTCCATCAAGAACAATCACAATATAACAGCAGAAACTGAAAAAGCCAGTGACAACAGCAAAAAAGACAAACGCACAGCAAGCCAAGGGCCGAAAAAGGGTTGAGTGAAATTGATTTATGTAACTGTAAATGTGAATGTAAATGATTTAGAATTATTTTTATTGTATGTGATTCAAAGGCAAGTCTCCGTAGGCAAAGAAATACCCCACTGTAATATTGAAATGTATACATATTGTCATATTTTTCTAAATGTGCTAGGCAAGAAAACGAGAAGGTGGAAGGAAAAACTAAACAAATTGTTAAGAAAGCATTGGTTTGCAGGGGAGGTCGAAAAGGTTTCATTTTATTTTGAGAGGTCTATGGAGTGAATCTAGAATGATTTTTGGGAGGTAAACCATGCTCAAATCGGTTAACAGAGGCTTAAGGTGACGCAGCTGGGTTACAAAGGGTTTTACTGCACAATCAGGTGAAAATGAGCAATACTAGGGTGATTGTGTTTAAACGGGTAAACGGTTAATATTGGAGGGTAAGTTTTGAATGAACAGTGTTTCGAACAGGTACTGGTTATGGCGGAAGAACCTTGGAATACTCGACTGCAATTCTCTTCAGCAAGGTAACGGTCGGTAGACTTCAATAGTTGATTTTTGAAATTCTTTGCATGGAGGGTGAAGTCGTTTTCTGTGTACAAAATGATGAAAAATATGCGGGTTTTTGTTTTATTGGAAAAGTCAAATGGTGGCGGATTTTTTTATTATTTTAATAAATGACGTCAGTATGTACGATAGATGAGTCACGGGGGGGGGGGGGGGGGGGGGGAAGGTGGTAAGCGGTTTTTTCCGCACCGCGTTTGAGATAGGGCGGTTTATGGCAAATGGGAAGTGATTCCACTCAATGTTTGACACATAGCTGTGTACTGTTTGAAAAACCGGCAGCCCATCGCGCATTATCTTTCGTACGCGGATGGCCAGCGAAATTGATAACAGTCGTTGATCTTGGAGTGGCCGATCGGATGGTTGACGGGAGAAAAAGATGACGAGATTTTAATGGCGCGGTCCCAACGTAATTAACAGTTAAATAAACTCATCGGGCGGGATTTGATTGGCGAGTTAGGTTTTTAATTAATCGTGTGGATTAATTAATTTCATTTATATGGCGGAAGACGATCGGGATTAGTTTTTTAAACCAGATTTAAGACTTGGGATATAGAAAATACATTGGGATTCTAACTCGAGTTAGACGTCGGGCATTTTTTTTTTAAACACATATCAAATATGTTTAAATGTTTTTCATATATTTTTATTATATGATAATTAAACCAAAACGATTTATTTATCATAGGGGGCGGGAATATATATAAAGTTATTATTTAACCAAAGGAGGTATAAAGTGGGTTTTTAATTTGAACAAGTGGGGATTAAATACTTTGGTTAAAACTATAATACATGGGTTTTTAGGGATATTATATAAAATGAATTATATATAATAGGAGAAGGTCATTTCTATAAGGAGTTAATAAATAAAATCAATGTTAATATGACAAGGGGACAAGGTAAACTTCAAAATACATTAATATAGCTAAGAAAGTGAAGTTTTTAGAAGAAAATTGTATTATAATAATTTCATCACTTAGACTTAGAATAAAAAGTGATTTTGAGGGTTTTTTATGAACTATTGCATGATTTTCCTAAGTAAAATGGGATTTTACTTAGGAAAAGATTTTTTGAAGGTGAATGAATGTTAAGTACTTAGGCTTTTCCAATTATTAGGCCGAGGCTCTGGTCCCTCCAAAAGTCAAGGAAATGCCTTGAGCCCCTTTAATCTTCAAATACCTTAGTATCTAGGGAAATTAGTGAATTCTTTAGGGAAAAATGAAGGGGAAGTTAATAATCTTGACTTTGCTTTGCTGTAAATATTTTCCAATGTAGTATCTACCTTTGCACTTGTGATGAAAGTACGATTGAACACATTTAGAACCATCATTCATCACACATAATTCTGCAACAATATCTACCTACCCTACCTACTTTACCCTATCATTTTCTCTTCTTTATTAGGGTGCACTTAGACTAGCAAACCCTTATCACACTTTTCTTTTACATATGGAAACCTATCTAATTCTAGCCTTATTACATTCGAGGGCTCAGATTAAACTGTTGAGCTCCTTTTATTTACTCTACCTATCTACTTATCTGCCAAGATTAAATAGTTTGGTCAGATTTTATTCTCTATTTCTAAAACATGAAATTGAAAGATGAACTAGCCAAGCTTAAACTGTTTGACTATTGATCAATTGTGGCATAAAATACAATCTGCACACAATTTGTTTATTACATCAGAACAAAAGATAGTGGCGTTTATATTTGCACCCTTTTATTGGCCTTTATTTTGGTGGGGTTCATTTTCTTTCACTTTTTTGGCCATTTTTATTTTTTCACCCTTTGATTTTTCTTTTAGGGTATACCCTCTTTACATTTTTTAAATTTTTTTTATTTTTCGAAAATATGGAAAACCTTTGGAACAAGAAAAGGTATGAACATATTACATAGCTCATCAAGTCAATCATGAAATATGACACCTATTGGTATAGGAGTCTAACAATGGCTCCACTTGGGGATGGCTTTTCCTGGTGAAAAGTCAAGAACAACAGGTCAGTTGGCCTCAAAATGATTTTGAATGAACCATGGAATCTTCTTCTACTTGTTGCTTTATTATATGTATGACAGTAATACTTTTGAAGCTTAGGGCTTTCTCCTCGGGCTTCAACTCCAGTAAGTTACTATCCACTCAAAACTTAAAACTTTGTTTCCCAGTTAGGAATTTTCTACCTTGTTCCAATCCCAAACATGCATTTGCTGTGGTTGAAAATCTTGAATTGAATATAGTCCTTTTTCTGTAACCTGAAAGCTGATCTGAAACTAAAACAACACACAAAATTTTTCAAACCAACTTAATGAAAAACTAGCTGAAAATTGAAAACTAAAAAAGAAAAAATGCTCAAAATCCCGAGCTTAATAGCACTCATCTACCTATTCAATCTATTGTTCAACTGCTAGTTAGGTAAAATGAAATAGCCAATGCAACCATTCAAGCATTATGTACTTTGATAGATTTTGTTGCATTTTCTTTTTGATTATCAAAAATGTACTTCTGCAACCTATTAGAAACTTGTCAACAAATGAGAGGATAAGGAAACACTTGATTTCCTTTGTTGACTGTAGAAACTGTACAAAAGGATCTTCCAAAATATATACACTGGTGTTTAATTGATCTAAAAAACTATACATTTGTTCTATATGGCCTCCATGCCATGAATCTGAAATGTTATTTTCGTCTTTATCTCCCTGCGAACTTTCAGATAATATTTGTGATGATATTCCTACTGATTGTAATGTTTGACTGTTGAATCCTTTATCATCTTGATTCTGAAAATCATAGTTAGTTAACAGAGGAATGCTTTGAATGCCTTCAATATTCAACATATCTGCTATTGGATCCTGAAAAACTTGGGAAAATTGCTGGAACCTATGACATATAAAATTCCATGGGACTTCATAAACTTCAACAAGTTTCCCATCCTTTTCATTAAATATGTTATACCATATTTCTTTCAAACACTGAAATGATTGAAAAAATAGTGATATGAAACTTTCTTGTGTCATTTGATCATTTATTTCAATAGGAACTGATAACTGCAATTGTGAAACTGAAAAATATTGATCAATAGTTTCATTATCTTCTTTGTTGTCAATCACAATTCCTAAATATTGCTGATTATTGATGGCCTGATAGTTGTCTCTAATGAACTGAAATGAAGCAAAACAAAGAGGTAAAGAACCTTCACTTATTTCCACATTTTCTGCTTTTTCTTCCTCACTCATGGTTTATCTGTATTGGTTGATCACTGTCTTCAATATGCTGAAACTGAGTTTCTTCATCCCACAAACTAGATTCTGATTGCTCTGTAAAGTTATCTTGAGTTTGGAGAACATAAATATCATCATAATGATCATATTTAGGCAAATAACCAAAAGAAGGAATGTCATCAAACATACACATTAGATCAGCAGATTCCTCTTCCTCATATTGATCTATAGATTCATTTTCTGATCTATGATAATTTGAATTAAGAGGAATTTGTTCATGGCTATCAACCTCTTCTATTTCTTCATGGTGATTTTGAATAAAAAATTCATCTTTCATAGTGATCTCTTGTGTTCTTTCATCTAGTTTTCTTACCAAAAGGCTGAGTTTTACCTCTGCAATGTGTTTCTTTTCCTCTTATTCTGCTTTCAACTTTTCCTGTTTGATTTGGAGATTAACTTCCACATCAACTGCAATGTTCTGCATCTGTACAATTGTGTTTGGATCTCTTTCTCTTAATCAAAATTCTATTTCTGGATCAAAGGCACTTGGATAATGCAAGAGAGCTGAATCATGAGGAGGTCTAATATTTTCTGGCAATGAATTATAAACTTGATTAAATCTGTCAGAAAATTGTTGTATTGTTTCATTTGGATGTCTTTTTAATTTATTATATTCTTCCATGATCACAAAATGATTAACTTTGATTATCCATCTATCAAGGAAAAGTTTGATAAACTGTTGGAAATTTGAGATGCTAGCATTAGGCAGATTTTTGAACCAACTCTTTATTCTATTTTGCAAAGAAAGAGCAAAAAGTCTGATTTTAACATCATCTTCATCAATCTCAAATAAATCCAAATAATTTTCAAAACCTTGAATATGTTTTTGGGCAGTGATACCATTCTCTCCATCAAATCTAGGAAGATTCTTGTAGTATTTTTTAGGAAAATCTTGGAGTATAGGAGGTAAAATAAGGGGCTTATATCTATCTGGAACTTTATATGGCACAGGGATATGTACAAGGATTGTAAGATCAGTCTTGATTATTTGAGGCTTCTTAATTGGAAAATGATCATCATTAGATTCATAAGAAAGCTGCTCAAAGAGATTGGGAGAATTATTACTTACAATTTTCAAAGGAAAATAATTAAAAACTAATCTAAGATCTTCTATAAAATACAATATACATTGAAAAATTTTCTTAATGAGAAAGAATATAATGTTTTGGATTAAGATCCAAGTTGAAAGCCTGATCTTTCCATATTGTTCTTTGATGTTCATTCCTCCAGTGGAGTCGCCACTATGTTATCACTCAGATTTTCCTTGAAGTTGTTGGAAGAGGAAAGGGGTCCAAGGTAACTACAAACCAACCTTCAGGTACAAAATCTAGCCAATCTGTACCCAGAGAGGGCTCTCTCTATAAAATTTAGCTTTGTTTTTGAAAATATTAGGCTAGTTATAAAGTCCAAGGGTTTTGATTTTGTTTGAGTTGATGGAATTCTTTAGCTGAGATTAAGATCAAATAGTTTCAGTCCATTGGGCTAATGGAGTCAAAGGATTGGCTGCACTGGCTTAATTTTTTTAACAAAAGATGGTTTATCAGGGCAAGATAATCCAACTAGAAACAATTATAGATCTAAAGTGAATGGAATGGAATTCAAACGGATGAAAGACAATAAAGAATCTTTCAACACATTCAAGAGAAGAGAAATAGATTGATTATCAATAAAGAGCAGTTAATTATTCTTTACTAAATAACCAAAAATGTATGAACTAGACCAACATGAGCAATTAAGAATTCACTGTTTAAACAAGTTTAGAAGAAAACATTTAGAATAATAACGACTGAAATCATATTACACCTAAGTACTTTCTAATTTAATCCTTTTCGTTAAATATTAAGATAATGAAACACAGATGATATTGTAAACAAATATAAAACTTCTAAACATGGGATAGAGATGACTTATTGATCCTTCATTTGACACATGAATCCTGAGAAAAGTCTTCTGCCTCAATTCCTTGTCCAGTTTTGCCATGAAAAATTTCTCCAAAGCTCTTTATTCCAAAATATTCAATGTTACATCAGAGTATAAGAATCCACCTTTACTATTCCAATTGATGGAGTATTTATACAAATTCTAAACTAAAATATCTCGAGAAAATATCAAGATTAGTTCACAAATCTCTCCAACTATTTTACATAAATAGAACTTAAGTAAAGGAAACTCAAACTAATGCATCTATTTGACACTATTTCTTATGGATAGGTGATGAAAAAGAGGAGAATTTGAATTTGATCCAACTCTTAGTTGATGATGAGGCATCCAAGTCACTAACTGCTTCCTTTCTTTGTGCATTCTGCTCCAACAATTCTGCAAACTTTGGGTCTAATGATATCTTTTTATTTCTCAATCCGTAATATACATGTAAAAAGTGAAAGAGGTTATTGTGTATTAATATGTTGGTGAGATAAACCTCTTTCAGTTTCCAAAAATTCCTCTCCAGCGGTGCACAATAGTCTCTGTAAAAATATGTGTAAAACAGAGTTTTATAGAGTCTGAAAAATAGCCTGTAAAGATGTGCATGTATCTCTCATTCTGAAATCACTGTGCAAAAGGTGAGACAGGTTTTGGTCGATGGGTCTCTTAGGAACATAAAACTCCTTAATTTTTGTGAAATGTATTTCTAATTGGCCAAAATATTCTCTGCAAAATGATGAATTAACTGGAATTTTCTGCAAAAAGTGCTTTCCAACATTTTTTAATATTTCCAAAACCATAATAGCTGTTAGGAAAGTGAGAGACTTTTTTGTATATGGTCCTCTTAAGAACATAAACCTCCTTCAGTTTTTCAAAATTCATCTTGTATTGATCACAATAGTTTCTGCAAAACAATGACTAAAGCATGAAATTTCTGCAAAAATGTTCCTTGTTGTTGTGTTTTTCATCTTTTCACCTTTTTGTTCTTTTAACTGTTTTACTTTCACTTTAGATAAACTTCAATGTTGGTGAAAGTATTTTCATCTCTTTTTACCATTTTACTGCCTTTTTAATTACTTTTACTGTTTACCTTTGACCTCTCTGTAACTTCATTTTAACTTTCACTCTGACTTTTACCTGATACACTTTAACTGTTCTTTACTGTGTCCTTTTACCTTCAATGTGTAGTTTAGGTTTTTACTGTCTGTTTCAACAGTAAATCATTTAATATCTTGTTTCCTTTGCTTGTCTTTCAAGCATGTGTTTTATCTTCCATCTCCGTTTGAATAGATTTGATAACACTCTTGGAGTAAACAAGTCTTATGACTAGTATTAAGACTGTTTATCCAAGGATGTGGTCTTCTGATCACCTATAAAACAAAACAAATTGTTAAGAAAGCATTGGTTTGCAGGGGAGGTCGAAAATGTTTCATTTCATTTTGAGAGTTCTATGGAGTGAATCTAGAATGATTTTTGGGAGGTAAACCATGCTCGAATCGGTTAACAGAGGCTTTAGGTGGCGCAGCTGGGTTACAAATGGTTTTACTGCACAATCAGGTGAAAATGAGCAATACTAGGGTGATTGTGTTTAAACGGGTAAACGGTTGATATTGGCGGGTAAGTTTTGAATGAACAGTGTTTCGAACAGGTACTGGTTATGGCGGAAGAACCTTGGAATACTCGACTGCAATTCTCTTCAGCAAGGTAACGGTCGGTAGACTTCAATAGTTGATTTTTGAAATTCTTTGCATGGAGGGTGAAGTCGTTTTCTGCGTACAAAATGATGAAAAATACGCGGGTTTTTGTTTTATTGGCAAAGTCAAATGGTGACGAATTTTTTATTATTTTAATAAATGACGTCAGTATGTACGACAGATGAGTTACGGGGGGAAGGTGGTAAGCGGTTTTTTCCGCACCGCGTTTGAGATAGGGCGGTTTATGGCAAATGGGCAGCGATTCCACTCAATGTTTGACACATAGCTGTGTACTGTTTGAAAAACCGCCGGCCCATCACGCATTATCTTTCGTACGCGGATGGCCAGCGAAATTGATAACATTTGTTGATCTTGGAGTGGCCGATCGGACGGTTGACGGGACAGGAAGATGATGGGATTTTAATGGCGCGGGCCCAACGTAATTAACAGTTAAATAAACTCATCGGGCGGGATTTGATTGGCGGGTTAGGTTTTTAATTAATCGCGTGGATTAATTAATTTCATTTATATGGCGGAAGACGATCGGGATTAGTTTTTTAAACCAGAGTTAAGACTTGGGATATAGAAAATACATCGGGATTCTAACTCGAGTTAGACGTCGGACATTTTTGTTTTAAACACATATCAAATATGTTTAATTTTTTTTCATATATTTTTATTATATGATAATTAAACCAAAACAATTTATTTATCATAGGGGGCGAGAATATATATAAAGTTATTTTTTAACCAAAGGGGGTATAAAGTGGGTTTTTTATTTGAATGCGTGAGGAATAAATACTTTGGTTAAAATAATAATACATGGGTTTTTGGGATATTATATAAAAGGAATTATATATAATAGGAGAATGTCATTTCTATAAGGAGTTAATAAATAAAATCAATGTTAATATGACAAGGGGACAAGGTAAACTTCAAAATACATTAATATAGCTAAGAAAGTGAAGTTTTTAGAAGAAAATTGCATTATAATCACTTCATCACTTAAACTTAGGATAAAATGTGATTTTGAGGGTTTTTTATGAAATATCTCATGATTTTGCTAAGTAAAATGGGATTTTACTTAGGAAAGAATTTTTTGAAGTAAATGAGTGTGATGATGAATGATTTTAAGTACTTAGGTTTTTTCCAATTATTGGGCCGAGGGTCCGGTCCCTCCAAAAGTCAAGGAAATGCCTTGAGCCCCTTTAATCTTCAAATACCTTAGTACTTAGGGGAAATTAGTGAAATATTTAGGGAAAATGAGAGGGGAAGTTAATAATTTTTCTTTTCCTTGCTTGCCATTCTTCCAATGTATTATCTGCCTTTGCACTTGTGATGAAAGTTAAAATTTCAACCATCAAAAGCCATCATTCACCACAGGTAATTCAGCAACATCATCTACCTACCCTACCTACTTTACTCTACCATTTTTTCTTCTTTATTAGGGTGCACTTAGACTAGCAAACCCTTATCACACTTTTTTTCTTTTACATATGAAAATCTATCTAATTCTAACCTTATTACATCCAAGGGCTCAGATTAAACTGTTGAGCTCCTTTTATTTACTCTACCTATCTACTTATCTGCCAAGATTAAACAGTTTGGTCAGATTTTATTCTCTATTTCTAAAACATGAAATTGAAAGATGAACTAGCCAAGCTTAAACTGTTTGACTATTCATCAATTGTGGCATAAAATACAATCTGCACACAATTTGTTTATTACATCAGAACAAAAGGTAGTGGCGTTTAGATTTGCACCCTTTCCTTGGCCTTTATTTTGGTGGGGTTCATTTTCTTTCACTTTTTTGGCCATTTTTATTTTTTCACCCTTTGATTTTTCTTTTAGGGTATACCCTCTTTACATTTTTTAAATTTTTTTTATTTTTCGAAAATATGGAAAACCTTTGGAACAAGAAAATGTATGAACATATTACATAGCTCATCAAGTCAATCATGAAATATGACACCTATTGGTATAGGAGTCTAACACATATAACTATGGGGGCTTTAGTACAAGTACACATGAAAGAATGATGTTATTCAAGGGAACATAAGATAGATCCTAACAACCATAGCTAAAATTCATAAACAATATCAATAGGTACTTGAATTTCTGGTAGTTTACTACAATTGAAGCATCAGATTACAACCCTGGAAGTTGAATATAACCTATGAACAGGTACTTGAATTTTGGGTATTTTACTACAATTGAAGCATCGGATTACAACCTTGGAAGTTTAATGTAACATGCTTCAAAAATAGGAACATCAGTTTGACCAAAGGTAAGCATTTTGGAGCATCCAACTAAGTGTAGTCTATTTACTAAAACTGTGAGGAGACCAAGGGCAGATGAAATGCTTCCTCGACCTCTAGAGAATGTGGAAATTGTCAAATTGGACTCGGATTCAACAAAAGCAGCGAGTCATCATGCCTTTTGTTAAGTGTATATCTTTCAAAGTAATTAGTTATCTATATTTTTTTTATAATATAAACCACTACAATACATTGGGATGCGTTACTCACACCATTACATGGGTATAGATATAGGATAGCTGATACTTTATCTTTAGATTTTTGTTTTAAAAAAAATATAGTCACATGAATTAAAAGAAAAAAAAAAAATAGATAAAAACTTTTCATGCAAGGCAAGTGGAAATACAATACAATTTCATTTGATGAAAAAAAATGAATGGAGCATTGTTTTCAGAGCCAAAACAAAATACACAGTATAAAAATTTAGTGGAGTGGACAATTAGAGATGACAAAGGAAAAACCAATATCGGTTTAGTAATGTCTAATACTCAACTCTACCATTTAGATTTGAAAAAAATATTGAAGTATGATAGAAATTGATAGAACTGTTTCGATAAAATCTCATAATGCAAAGTTTCCTTCAATGAAACGAGTTTTTGCATTAAAAATGGGTAAATAAGAATATATGTCTAGCCATATTACTGAAATTAAAGCATCAATAGAACAATGAGTAGACATAGGTGCCAACATAGAAAAAGAGGAAGCCAATATTTTTTTATTAAATAGCTTACCTTCCACATATAGTAATTTTATTTACAATAAACAATATCCCATAAATATTTAAATACAGTGACTTCAACTCTTTGAGAAATGGAAAAAAAAGTGAATGTGATGATGAAAAATATGAAAAAAAGGGAAGAAAATATAATCAATAATTAATATAGAAAAATAAATCATAGGACATGTGACTATGAAAGTAAGTGAGGCTGAAGAAATCTATATGGACTGGAATTCAGAACAAGAAGAAAAAAGAAAAGGAAAACAAACCATATGAGGAAGAAATGAATACTTCCAAGAAACATTACAACCTAACTTGTCCTAGCGGTCTCTCTCACATGCTATGACCAACAGGGATTCTAAGCAGCTATGAATAGAATCATACAAGTACTTCAAACTATATAAATACACTGTTAGCACCCTGTAATTAGCAATATTGGCAAAAGTCCAACTGCAGGGAGAACATCAGACCACTTTTAGATTCAAGGATCTAGCCCTCCTGAATCCAGAGAGGGATCTCTCTATGAATGAGCTTAAAGATGTGATCTTAAATAGCTGAAATTGTGATATTAGGCTAGTTATGAAGACAAGGGTTTTGTTTTGTTTGTTTTGGTTGGGAAAAGACATGATGAAGGTGAAGGCAGTTTCAAAATGAAGGGCGAAGGTGTCTGCAGGTGAAGGAATGATTTGGCTGACAGAAAGGAAAAGATAGTTTTAACCCATTGGGCTATGGAGTCATAGGAGGATTTTAATTGGACAGCAAGGTTCAAGCAGGATCCATGGGGCAAGTCACTTATGTCAAAGGATCTCTTAAGGTGATTTTATGGAATGAAACAGATAGGAAATGAAGAACAAAAAAATGAAGATGTAGTGAAACAACCTAAGATCAAGTAAGTTCTTTTAAACTATCTTGCTTCAGCATGTACTTAAAGAAAAACATAAAAGTATTCTGAGATCAGTTTAGTGCATTTAAACCAACCCGCATTGAAGTACTTTCAGTTAGAAAACATTAAAAAAAAAAATAGTTGAACAACTTAAGATCAGGTAAGTGCCTTTAAACTACCCTGCTTTCAGCATATTCAAATAAGAAAAACATAAAAGTATTCTAAGATCAGGTTAGTACCTTTAAACTAGCCTACATTGAAGTACTTTCAGTTAGAAAACATTAAAAAACAGTTGAAAAGCTTAAGATCAGGTAAGTGCCTTTAAACTACCCTACTTTTAGCATATTCAAATAAGAAAACCACAGATAACAATGAAAAAGAGAAATTTAGATCATGTAAGTGCCTTTAAACCAACCTGCATTGATGTACTCTTCAAAGAGAACTTTCAAATGAAGAAAACATAGACAATAAATCTTTCAGTAAGAGTAGGGTATTGTTGAGAGTAAATCCTAGATCTATGTTTGTTGCTCTTTATCAGAGAAAGTGAACAGAGTGAAAAAATTAAGAAAAATAACAATTGACAGTGAGGAACACATCACCATTGACATAAATTAGGATCCCATAAATCAGCAACTTGTATTTGATGTTTCAAACCAGTTACAATCAGCAAGCCCGGTGGGTCTCTACAACTTCAAACTTCTCATATCAGCTTCTGTATCTCAAAGTTGCAAACAGGGCATCAGTAGTTTCAAAAACTATTACACGCGTTCAGATGTCCAGAGACCAACATTTTCTCATCTTCTACAGAAGTATTTATAGAAGAATGAGGTGGTGGGATCTGATAAAATATCTTCCGGGTCAATTAATACATATGGATGACTCTTCGGCCTTTGAAGGGCTTGATGAAGTAATTTACAGATAATCTATCTATATTATATTGCTGCACATTTATGAATTGAGTTCGGTAGGAGCCTTTGTTGACTTTTGAGGCTCGGTGTCATGCTTGAAGTAACTCTATTGCTGCTTCCCGAGGTCTAATGATCATAAATATTAGCTTCCGGGCTGCTTTTAATCTTTAAAATAGTTTTGCCGACAATTAGAGATAAGACGCTTGAGTAATATTAATTGTTCGAATGTCTTTGGGCAAAACACCTCTTATTTGTAATAATGACTAAGCCTTCTTTAATTACCATGAGGCTACATTTTCCCTTTGGGAGGTAGAGAGGTTTATTTACTTTAGTTCAGTGTTTTCGATATTTTGTTCTGGCAAGAACTGATACTCTTTTAACTGTGATTTAAAAACACAGTGTCTTGTTGATGTGCAGGCTGCGCAGGGGAAATACAGATCTTAAACCCTGCGAACGACTTTCCCTTGATACAACAATGGTATGGGAATCGTCATTCCCAGCCCTCGGCCTGTTGAGCCCCAAAGATGTCCTTTTCTTTCACCAAATCTCACTTCATTT